>JARHVA010008096.1:0-556609 GCA_037957365.1 Torreya grandis
ACATGACATATAGAACTAGGTTGATAAGGTCGAGCTAATGTTATTGAAGATAGGCTATAAAAAACCTACTAGGTTGACCAAGTCAACCTAGTTATTTCAAATAGAACTAGGTCAACTAGGTTGATCTAGTTGGTTATGCAAGGGTAATTTTAAAGACTATAAAATTGAAAGGAAAGAAAAAAAAGAAAGATACAGAGAAACAGAAACTGAACTTAGAGAAAATTGATCTAATTCGCATAAGTGGGTCGAGTTAGTAAACTAAGTAATATAGAAACTTGTTGAAAAAGTGCTTAAAATACACTAGGTTAACTTGGTTGACCTAGTAGGTTGAACAAGATGTCTAAAAATGTATTAGGTCAAGTTGGTCAACCTAGTAGGCTAAAATAGAAGTTTGGAAAACTAAAACCTATAATGGGTTGATCTAATCGATCAATCTATACAAGAACCTACTGCAAAGTGGCTAAAAAAGTATTAGGTTGACCAATTGACCTAGTAGGCTAAACTAAAAGTCTAAAAAGTGTTGAAAACATGTATTGGGTCAAGTTTATTGATCTATTTGCCTATTCTTTTGCATAGAGAAAAATAATTGGATCAACAAAATCAAACCAATGTGTTAAAATATATGATATAAATGATGATAAAAGAATGAAATAAGTGAAAGAAATCTTGTAAGGGTTAGTTTCATGTCGAGTTCACTAGAATATATGTAATCACAATTGCATGATGCACATGAATCAATCTTAGATCAAATAAGATGGAGCACACCTATATTTATGATTGGGTATACACTTGTTAAGTGGGAGCATGACCAATATGAGTATCTACTAGACCTAATTAAGGGATGAATTGTATCATTTGTCAAAATTTATCATGCTAGGAAGGGTTTCAAAGCTTACAGCCTAACAAAATCACACAACCCTAAAAGAGTCCTATGATTTAATATTTCACTTATGCTAACAAACAAGAAAGAGTAAACTATTCTAATAACAAGAAAAGTAAACTAATCTAGTGCCCACCAAAGCTTGTGGCACAATGTAAAAGGGGTTATATGCAAAGCAATTAAATATGTATAGGGAAATTTAAATAAAATAAGTATGATTAACACCTTAATACATAGAATATGAAGAGTAATATTATTTGAGCTAACACTTATGCTACTTCTATTTACTAAAAGAGAGGAGAAGAAAGTTAGAATATACTTACCTGAATTTGAACCCATCATGTTTGAATATCTCTCTTGGCCATTGGGGCCTTGAAAAAGGTTTTTGTGGTTCATAAGGATCAATTTATTAGGCCAAAGAATCCAAGACCTATCCACAAGACTAGATTCTCAAAAATAATAAACCTAAGCTAAGGACTCCTCAAGTAGAATGGTGGAAGAGTAAATTGTGAAGAAGCACAAGCAAATAATAAATCTTGATTGCATATTATAATAATGGTTGAAATGAGCTTGTATATATATGAGTATCTCACCCTAAAATCATTCGATAATATTGATTGTACTAGGTTGACCTAGTGGACCTATCACATTTTTGGGCTAATGCCTAAAGTTTGTGCTAGGTCGGTTGAAATGCTAATAAACTTAAAAAGCTAAAATGATCCCAAACTACACTAGGTCAACCAAGGTCAACCTAGTTTTTATAGTAGGAAAGAAAGAAAGAAAGGTACCAAGTAAGGAGTAGAAGAATAGAAAGAGGAAAAGACTAGAATAATGTGCAAGGGAGGAGAAATAGCTTAGGGAAAGGTTTTAGGAGATGAATGGATTGGAAATAATGTGGTAATAAGGGACAACAGTCCTATGAAGCACCAAATGTATACCCACCCCTTTCCTAATGTACCCATTAAGGCATGCACTCAGAGAGATTGACTCACGATGGGTTCTTACAAGATGTAAAGCATAACTATTTGATAAAAGTTAAAAATATTATGTGTATACACATGACATGGTGAATGACTAACCATCATCACAAAGAGACCAATTGGATAATGAACCAGATAATGAGGCTAGAGAGGAATTTTCCCTAATGCCTCTACATCATTTTGGTATCATGAAAGGTAAGGTATACTTGGTAATAATTATGTTTTGAATTCCTTACATTTTTTTTTCATTTGAGAAAAATGGATAGTGCTATGAGTTGTGCATGAGGGATAACCTTACAAGGTGTTGAGGGAAAAGAGGAAATTGAAAGTATGATCTAATAAGTTCAACATAGAGGAGATTAAGAGTGATAAAGTGAAGAGAGAAATCCCTAAAATTCCTTTGAGAAGGACAAGTGCTAGTCAAGAAAAGACTACAAGAGAGAGAGGAAAAGAGAGCATTAAATCTCAGAAAGAGAAAAGGAAAGAAATAAGAATCCAAGAGAGAGTCAATAGATTTAAGAAGATATCCTAGAGAGAGGATGCAAGAAGATGAAGGCCCAAGAGAGGTCTAAGAGGAAAGCTTGATAGACTTGCTAAGAGGAGGTCTAAATAGGCCAAGAAAGCAAAAAGAAATGGAAGAGATGGATATAAAAAGTGAAATAGAGGACATAAAAAGAGAGTTGGGGTAGATAGTTGAGAGGATTGAGCTCATGATGAAGCTCATAAAATAACAAGAAAGTCAATGGAGTGGATAGAATGTGAGAAGAAAGGTGAAATGGCCCATAGAGTCACTCATGAGAAGAAGAAATCACAAGAAAGGTATCTTCAAGAAAGAGATTAAGAATGAGAAGATAGCCCAAAGAGGAATGAGAAAGAATATGTTACCAAGTGAGAGACAAGAAAAATAGGTAGTGAAGATAGATCTCATTGAGGAGAACAAGAAGAGAGAGAAGTGCCAAGGAGAGCAAAAAATAATGAAGACAAGAGAAGGTGGATAATGCCTATGCCAAAGGCATTCAAAGAGACTATATGGTCTCTAGTTTTGTATGTTAACATTGTTTTTGAGTTTATGTTTTCAAGTATGAATAAGAAATTGGAGAGGGTTAAGCATAAGGCCTCAAAGTTGATGAATAATGGTCCAAGGATAGTACCCAAAAAGTGGAAAGAAGATGACAAGGAAAAAGAACATCATGAAGAAGATAAAGTGTTGAAGATTGACAGCATTACACAAGATGAAAATGAAAAGAAAGAGGAGTTCTATAATGCATTACCATGCATAGTAACTGAAACAAAGGAGATGATTCTCTAAGAAGACAAGAAGGTCACCTAAGAAGACTTGAAGGTAATTCATGAATACATGAAAGAAAGTACAAGCTTGTAGTAGTTACCTATAGAGGTAAAGGAGTGTTTACATGTTGATTTTGATTGCATAAGTAAAGAGGAAAAGAAAGATATATAGATTGAAAGAAATCATGATAGATTGTAGCCCCCAAAAATAGAACATGGACATGGGTATATATGGCCTAAATGGCTTAAACAAGCAGGTGATAAGAAGAAATAAAAGAAACTCAAGAAAGATGTCAAAGAAAACAAAATCATGAATGGAAATCAAACACAAATGTGAAAATAAAATGCAAATAACAAATCACATCTAGTTGGCAAGATAGCTGACCAATGCAAAAAGTATGCAAGAGATGAAAGGAGAGGTAAGTGGTAGTGCAATGAGATTTAAGGTAGTAAATGGGTAGTGAAAGGAATGATAAGAGCATAAGAGGATCAATGTGAAAATTTACTCCAACAAGGTAAGGTTTAAGAAGTTGAAAATCCTCCAAAGCAAACAAACAAGATGGTGCATACAAACCAAGAAAGTGAGATGAAGTTAAAATCATGCATGCAATAAAATGAATGTACGAATGAAGATAAGTGTTTAATAGATATGTTTTCCAATGTTTTTAATGATTAAATTATTGCATTTTAATCCAAGAAGGAAGATCTTTTGTACAAAGAAATTATTACATTGATGAATGAATGTGTAGCATGGCAATATAAGGAAGAAGCACCTCAAAGAGTGCTTGAGAAGCATGATGTATAACAAGAGGGTGTTTATATGAATCTCAAAAATGAGGGAATCTAAGGAGAAGGCAAACAAGAAATTTTCCAAACAAGAGAAGAGCAAACCAAACCAAAGTTTGATGAAGCAAAAGAAGAGATTGATGCATTCAAGTTTCAAGAGGAGTTAAGAATGTTGGAGGACATATTTATTCCATAAAATGAGATGAAAATAGGTGAATAATATCAGGTGAAATTCAAGCAATAAATCCAAGAAAACTCAAAAGAGGAGCATTAAAGTAAATCACAAAGTAGTATGCAAACAAAGATGCAAATATACAAGCAAGGAAGCAAGGAAATGGAAAATAAGGTGAGGTACACAATGGGTCAAGCTAAAAATGAGTTTGAATTTTATAAATATGTATATGATAGGTCAAATTTTAGTCAATTCATGATGTACTATGGTGCAGATGAAAAGAACAAGAAATTGTTCTTGCATAGTGAGCAAGGTGATGGGAAAAAGCCTCAAAAGGTGAATACGTTTGAAGAAGTTTCATAAAAAGAGAGTGTAGATACAAAAATATAAATTTTTATATGTAATAGAGGCCAAAACAGCCTCACAAAGAATAAAATATCATGAACAAGGAGCAAGCACTACTAAACAAGCAAAGATTAAGTGAAAACAAAGAGGAAACAAACAATAGAATAATCACGAGGAAGGAGAATAAAGTATATATAATTGTAGTTGAGTATTATGGAGAAAAAATTTACTTGTAAAGGATGGAACATACAATAAATGAGGAAATACAGTAGTTGGAGCACTTTATGGAGATAGAAGATGAATAGATAAGAAAGCTAGACAAAGCCACTAAGAAGAAGAGTTTGGAAAAGAAAAAAGAACCAAAACAAAGGATCAGTATCATTTTGATCATGAAGGGCCCTAAAATTATTAATTGGAAATAAAGGAATAAAGATGTAGGTTCAAGTGTTTTTCTCCCTCCTAGGGAGTATGATACAGGATCATCAGGGAAAGAAAAACATCATTTTTGTGTCTAAGTCTATAGGAGGTCAATGTTTTTTTAAATTATGATATAAAATTGTTTGAAGGACATTTTAAGCTCAAATTGTGGTCTTAGAAATCATTTGAGGTCTTCAGGATGTGTTATAGGGCCTCTAAAAGTTTTTCCTCCAAAACTAAGCATTTGAAAATTCAAAAATGGAAGTGAGCCTAAGAGGGTAGAATACATGTGTTGGAGTGTTTAGAGGTAAAATTTGATTTTATGGGTCATCCAAATTATTATAATTTTTATTTTATTTATTTCATATATAGGGCTCAAAATCAAGTCACACGAATAGATATGGAAGTATTCTTGTACATTGGGTAGTTTTGAAAAAGAAGTTAATGTAAACTACTTTCCAAGACTGCATTACGAAGGAGGGAATAGAAGTAATCATTGAGAGGATAGGTTGGCATAGAAGAGGAGAGAGATATACAAAAATAAAGAGAGGAGGGTTAGATAATGGGATCAGATAATAAACCCTCACAAAAGATGAATAAGTCCATTGATGGACTATGTTATAAAACAATGTTGAAATAAAATTAATCATGGATTCATTTCACTTGTAATTTCTCTAGTTTGTTCTTTATATTTGTATATTATGTTAGGTAAAATATAAAAATATATATGTGAAATATTTTTTATGTATAACTTCAAGTTAGGAGGACTATTACTTATAGTCAAGAAGGCAATTTTTACATAAATTGTGTTAAGAGAAGAAACCAAGTGACCTTTGTTGTAAAAGTGTAAGAGGACCTTCAGTCCTTTAGATGATTGAACATATGACTCTAAAAGTAATAAACTTAGAGAAAATAACTTATTTGGAACCATACTCCATTTTAATGGGAAAGACCTGAGTGTACGTTGTCATATCTGATTTGCATGATGAGAGAGAGAGTGGATCAGTGTGAAAACATGGCTACAAGCATAAGTAAAGAATTTTGATCTTGTAGTGAAAAGGGAGTGGATCAATGTGACTGAGCCTTGATAGGGACTGATCCAAGTATGATAAGAGTGTTAAAGACTATCTAGGACAAAGTTT
Organism: Torreya grandis; assembly: GCA_037957365.1. Lineage (NCBI taxonomy): Eukaryota > Viridiplantae > Streptophyta > Pinopsida > Cupressales > Taxaceae > Torreya > Torreya grandis. The sequence continues at coordinate 6,010 of JARHVA010008096.1, forward strand.
GAAGTCCTTAAGCATAGAAACAAGATTTGACCCTTGAGGGCTAAGAGAGGTTACCCAATGAAGACTAAATAGGGTGCAAGAACAAATTAACCAAGTAAAGAGGTGTAAGGTGGTAGAGAGTGATTGAAAATGATATGAAATAAGTTTAGCATCATTAGAAAAGGTGTCTCTATATATTCAATAAATAGGTACATGTTCAAAGAGATTGTTTAAACCTCATCAAAGAAGGGGAAGATTGAGCTAGACATGGCATGGTGAATGACCAACCATCATTACAAAGAGACCAACTAGATAATAAACTAGATAATGATTCTATATAGGACTTATCCCTAATTCCTTTGCATTAAATTCATGTTTTTCTTGGGAATGCATTAAACCTAATATCATATAATAATACCACTAATTTTGGATGAAATTACTTAGAGTGAAGGTTACAATCATTCCATGCCTTATGTCTTAACTTATGAACTTAGTGTCTTCATTATTTCCTATGTTGAATTTATTCCATTCTAACCAAGTATATTAATCTTTGATTTAGAAATCTTGATCACCTAGCCTCATAACCATTATAATGCATGGACTCAGAATAATGTATTCCATAGGAATTACTACCTTAAGACCATAGACAAGATGAAAGGGAGTGAAACCTTTGGCATACTTGTAATTTTTTTGTATTCCCAAAAAATCATAGGAATGTGATCTTATCAATCATCCCTTTAAATTTTACATATCTTTTTAAACATTTTTACCAATACTTTGTTTGATGCTTCAACTCATCCATTTACTTGAGGCTGATAAGTCATGATATTGTTGTGCAAGATCTTAAACTCCTCAATGAGAGTATTTATAATATTATTGAGGAAATACGTTCCTATGTCACTAACCAACTTTATTGGGCATATGAATATTATAATAATATTTTCATAAAAGAATTTGGTAGCGTCTTTCACACCTAACTTAGGGTTGCAGTGGCTTCCATCCATTTAGTGAAATAATTTTTTTATAGTAATAATATACTATGCATGACTTCATTTACTTGGGGGCTTATCGATATGACAAAATATATTCCCCATTATTCAAATGGTTATTCTAAAAACATTGGTACCAATGGCATATCATCACGTTGATTTAGCTTTCCTATTCGCTGACACAGATCACAATTTTTGGCTATCCTATTCACATCCTAAAATAAAGTTGACCAACAAAGACCACTTTATAAAAATTTATAATAGTGGATTTGCCTATAAAGTGACACCTTGCAATTTCCTAGTGTTCTTCTTGAATAATTTGATTTTGTTCATGCTCTAATGTTACTCTACATAGCACATCATCTTTCTCAATCTTGTACAAAAAACTATTGATGAAACTATATGGGATATCTCAAGTGACCATCTGATTTTTATCCCTTTCTATATAATGTGCAATGAAAGTAACTTGATACAATTTTTTTTTAATGTCCTCCATATTATCTGGGATTACAACAGCCCTAAATAAGCATGCATCTAGGGACTCATCCCATATTTCTTCTAGCTCTTCACCATTTTGTATCATACTTAGGTGATTGGTCTAACAATTTCTCATCCTAGTTTTACATTGATTCTAAAATGAAACTCTTGAAATAAAATAAGCCACTTAGATATTCATCCTTCCAAAATTGACTTATTAAGTAGGTATCATAGTTTCTGGTGGTTAGTAAAAATCTCAAATGGTGTGGCCAATAGATAGTGTCAAATTATTTCAATGTAAATACTATAGCTAAAGCCTCTCTTTTTATAATGGTATAGTTATTTTAAGGTGTTGATAGCTTTCTAATGGCAAAATATATGAGGTGATTCAACCCTACATCACCTATTTATTCAAATATAACTCCTACTACAATACCAAAAGCAAGCACATGCACGTGGAATGGATTTTTCCGATTAAGAAAAACTAAAACATGTGTTGTTAGCAACCTTTATTTGAGCTTGATAAATGTTTCTTAGCATTTTTATGTCCACTCAAACCTTATATCTTTACATAATATTTTTTCCATTGTCACACATGTGGTTATGTATCCTTCGATAAAAAAATTATAGTATCATGTATGATGCGTAAAGGGGTACAATTCTATAGATTTGGTTAGGGGTAGCATCCCCACTATTAAAAAAATCTTAGCTTGGTCTACTAGAATGCCATCACTACATACAACATGGCCCAAAATAACACCTAAAGGTGTGAAAATAAGCACTTATTTAAATTTAGACCAATGCGTAGATCTCAACACCATTCTAACATTAGTTTTAGTTTCAAAAAATGCTATTTAAATAGAGAAAATATATCCTAATCATCCAAATAATAATTCTAGTAAATCTTGAATAAAGTCTTTAAATGGAATTACTATATTTATATAAAAAAAATTTGGTGCATTATTCAAACCAAATGGCATTATCTTGTATGAAAATGATCCCCATTCAATTACAAAACTAGTCTTAGCTTTGTCCTATTTATTAATCAAAATATGATGGTACCCATTGAATCCATCTATAAATGAGTACACTTCATGACCTATGACTGAATTGAGGAGTTTATCCATGAATGGTATTGGAAAAGGATCATTGATGTAGGCATCATTGAGTGCATGGTAGTCTCCATAAACTCGTATCTATCCAGATTTTTTGGTTGTATCACTATGGGACTCATCTATTCTAATTTTTCCATAGGATAAATGATTCTTACTTCTTTCATTTGATCTAATTAATCCTTTACTTTGATTTTTATATCGGGGTTTAACCTATATGGGTGATTCTTAATGGGTCAAGTGCACTCTTTGAACTCTATATGTATTTACACCAATGATATATTTACACCTTTTATTTTAGAGAGTTTGGTTGGAAAAACATCTTGATAGTCTCATAATAGCTACAACACCTCTAAGATCTGCTCATGTTTCTAGTAATCTCCTAAAGTCATAAGTTTAGGAATTGACTTTATTCTAATGTTTTCTTCAATATTTTTAGGGTTTTTGATACACTGTATTTGATGCATTGGGTAAATCATCTCATAGGAATGAACTCTCCTTCACTTTATAGAATATTTATATTGTGTAGTCTATCTTCTTCCACTTTTTATGCACTTTGGGCTCATTTTGGTTCAGCTTCTCACTTTGGTTCAAAAAATCCTTCCAAATCCAAATATTCATCACTATTTCTAGATTACATCAACTCATCTATTATTTTATTACAAGGATTAATAAAATCTTATTTTTATTGACTTTCCTTGTAATTTTGAAGCACCAAATTCAAATCATGAGTTGACTCTTGTTGTGATGATGACTCTATTTTAGATCCCAAATCTTCTACTCATCTATGACATAAAAATATTTTAAGTTTCCACAATGTATTGTGAACTAAAGGGTTATCATCTTCAAGCATAAAAGTCTAAAATTAATATTATTTTAATTATTCTCAATGTTTGGTGTCTCTTGTGATATTAATGTATGTACTAGGCTATTGGTAGTAGCGCTAGTGTGTAGATAAAAAAGTGCACCCAATACCTCATTTCAATTCCTTAATTAGACCATATATCTATAAATTGATGAATGTGTAGATCAGGACATTGGAATTACTTAAATAATAACCATTCAAATCTCACTATAGGCGGTAACTAAAACCACATGCATAAAAATTCACATGCCTCCTCACAATGTATCTTTGGATTTGTATGTACTACCCACTAAGTCAAAGTAGTACCTTTTAGTGTATAGCTCAGTGTGCCAACTCTTTGATCCACCTCTAGTACATGTTGATCTAAACTCAAGATGAATGGATTAAGGACATCTATCATAAAGTGTTGAGGTAACTAATATTTAGTGATGAACACCATACATAGAGGTCATAGCTCATGATCTCCTCTTACCCAATTTAACATGTGAGTGTCTAAATCACCACTTATGGAAGAAATTGTTTCCCATGGTAAAACACCCTTTGGAGTAGGTTTGGTATAATCCATCATTGTTACACATGTATTATATAGGACATACACTTATAACCTAGTAGGAGATCACACCAATGGATAGGTATAACCTTCAAGTTAAAACTATGGTTCTAGTGATTTTGTTATTATCAGCTTGTAAGTTGGTTGCTTTGTGCTCTATGATTATTCCACGTACGGGTTATAAAATTTAATACTCAATATCTCTTAATATATTCTTATATGTATCTATTATAACTTTACACTAACTATTATCACCATACACATATGGTTACTCTGATTCCTTTAGAATTATGTACAATTATTGTTCTACTTTATTCAAAGGAATGACAACTATCTTTTCTTCCTGATAAACCTCTAGTTGGTTGCACACTATTTTAATAGTCATTTAACCATCATAAGACCATTTATTACCAATTAGTGCAAGGTAATGGGTCTCAATAGTCTTCATATCAATGAATTCCAAATCATCATGTAGACTTAGCTTGGCTATTCTAATCTCCACATCCTCAAGGTGACCAATCAACTCTAATCACATGTAATCTATGAGGTTGAGGGTGAAATGAATATAGATTAAGTGTGACATCCCAATAGCTTCCCGTGTTGATCTCAGGATCATATTCACATTACTCATAAAATCAAATATTATGTTAGGGATTTCATATCCTGCAAGCTCAATATACATACGAGAGTCAACATCCTAATGTTTCTTAGTTTTCACATTCCAGACAACCTTACATGTATGTTGTTACCCTCTCTGTTCACACTCCAAAAAATTATGTAAAATTTTAGAAATATTCTATGATATATCCTCATTGTGGAGTGTATTGAGTAACTTTAGTAAGTCTTTCAAAGCAGTTGTAATGCCTTCTTGCTTCATTATGTGAATATTATGTCCATACATCTATGCATCAATGGTTATTGGATCTCCTTCTGAAGCATTGTGTTGTAATTTTTTTAGAACTTAAGTTTATTGATGCATCAAAGTATTCTCCATTATAGGATCAAGATATTTATTAGGTTGAGATTTTCTAATTCCCTGATCTACTTACATCTTCAAAGGTGACAATCCTTATTCTACATGTTATTGTTTGGTAACTACTTGGATGAATTTATTATCCTTAGGTTGTGTATTGATCAAGTTTATATTTCATATCAACTTCTCCTTCCTTTACTTCTTGAGTAGTGGATAGTCTTCCATTTGACGTTGGGCTTGAATTTTGTAGTATATGAAATAGGTCTATCTATATGGATTGGTAGGATAACTCTTTGCATAGTGATTATATTATCCACATAAATAACTTTGTATATATGGTATATCTTGCTAGTTATCATTGTGATGGCCTCCTTGATACCCTCCTTGGTATCTTCCCTTATAGCCTCCTCTGTAGCTTCCTATATTTTTTGGTATCCCCATACTTTTGGTGGTTTCCCAATGTATCCTCCTTGTTACTTTTGTTGTGAATCATACACTCCATATTGGTGTTGAGGTGAAATTTGAGCCCAATTAGATTGTTATGGAATCACATTCTTCCAAGAAGACTAATATTGGTATTACAAGGAAGATGGTGTCGAGGTAACCAAACCCTAAGGTTAGTATTGTGATGATGAAGGTATCCACTGGGGACTAATCTATGTCACACTTTTCATGTATACATCTGGGCCTAGGATACCCTACTTCACAGTTAGTAACTATTACATAGTAATTATGAAGACATTCTTTGTAATATCTTCTTTTAGCTCCTATAGAGCTCTACAAATCTCTCCTCATTGATTTGAAAAAAATTTAGTACATGTTATATGATTTTTGAATATATTATTGTAAAATATGGCACTTTAAAGTAGCATGTCCAATTACTCAACAAATTTCATAAAATTATGTTTTAAGTTTTGGACAATCATTCATGTGGTGGCCTTCTGGACCACATTCTATACACCATAATCTTAATTTAGGCTTATCATTCTCATGCACCTCATCCATTATTATCATAATATTATCTATTTTTTATTTTAATTTAGAACCTAATACTAGAAGGACATCATAATCCTCAATTTATTCTAATCATAGAGTAGTAGATTAAGCATCAACCTTAGTCAAAAAAAAAAAGACTACGTAATATCAAATCCAATTATTGGTTGTAGCCCTTCTACGAACCAAGCTACCTTATTCTTATCTTCTAGGATGAAGTTTATCTTATTCATAACATCATAAAAATTGTGATCATATTCTTTGATCAATTCTATAGACTTTTACCAAATCTCCTTTAGTTCTTGAATACTTTGTCTTGTACATTTATTCATCTTAAACTCTACTACCAATAGATATTTAACTTGTGAAATATTGAGAGTATTTACATTTATTTTTCAAATGAACTCTAAGGATTTCCCTAATAAATCCCCTATGATTTCATATTTTTAACATCATCAAATGTTACCCCTTTAACATTCTATTTCATATCGTAAGTTACTAAGTATTACTCAGGATATATAGATCCATCATATTACATTAAATAAATAAAAATGCATGTATTGAGTGATATTATTTTCATAATTAAATTTACTAACATTGGTTTCTACACATTGGCATTTGTGATTGTAGGTGCATGTGCAATGGTGATTATTACTATATGTGTATGTGCACTAGTGACTACGACTAGGGACTTTTGCACACTAGTCTTTTTAGGTGTCCTAAAAAGTAATTATAACTCTTTTATCATCTTCTTATCTATTTCTTGTTTTGTCTTCATACTTATCTTACCAAACTTATCTATAAAATAATCAAACCAATTCATATATGCATTTTCTCCTACACTTCTTCTCCAAAATAATATATTGGGTTGGGGGATGCATACTCTTGAAGTGAATGATCTCTAATTTGAGCTTCTTCTAAATATTAACTTGAACCTACAATAATTCTATGTTTGAACCTTTCTTCCCAATAACATTCCTTCCTAGGTCTAGAAAAAAATCCCTTTCATTAATTACGATCTATTTCTATCTTCTAGATATATTACTACTAACGTACCTTCTCCTTATTTCTCCATGAGCTCCATATCTACATTATTTGTATTTCCTTCTTATTCTTCATTGGGACCTTATTCATAATCTACACATTAGTTTTTTTCAACATCTTTCACAGCCTCTCTCAACACCTTTCCATCTCTAGCATATTCTACTCTACCCGTACTCCTATTCGCAATTAATTATGGATTACTCATTTGATTCCATCTTCTCTATTATTATAGTTCCCTTTATAATCCTAAACTTTTCTTCTTGATATGGCTCTTCTATTCCTCCATATTTTGGGGTTTGGTTTAGATTTATATACTCAACTCCACATCAGTAACTTCTATCTCGTACGCACCCCCATAGTGCCTAAAGTGAGTACTCCCTGTTGGTAGGATTAGGCACCATGGCCTTTTCCATAACCAACATTTTGATTAATGTAGGTAGTCACTAAAGTAACTTACCAAAAATTCCTTTGAAAAATAGGCCTTACATAGATTAGAAGGCCAAAGAACTTTGCACAGTAAATTTTGTGACATATTCATCAATTATAGTCTGGGTTCAATAGTCCACAACATGGGTCCAATCAGTATCTAGAATTCATAGTATATCTAACTTGTCTTCCATCCAAAATATACACTTTTTTCTTCTCTACTAAAAATAATAATACTCTAGTCTTGATAACCATGTAGCTAACAATATAGGTAATTCACACTAATTTTTTTTTATAAATCTCTCTGTATATATGTTTTAGAATTATCTCCTTTATAGTCACTTTAACTCTTCTCACTTCTTTCTCTATAATGTTCCAAATCCTCTCCTTCAACCATCATTCTAATTGTATTTTTCATGGTAACCATCTCAACATATTTCCAAAATTTCCAATCTCACTGCATCAGTGTTAGTAGAGGTTCTTGGAAAACTCTAAAACATGATAATTACAGGGATGGCTTATGCAATCAATAAAAAAATAGGAAATTTATTGGTAATACAAACTAAATGATTTCATTAATTACTAAGTGATCTCATTATATGAAATACATGCAAGGTTAATGTATACAAAATAGTAGGCATACACTATATGAAAAATAGATCAAAATATCCACAATACTCACTATGCATATATCATAAGTAAAAGACATAAAAAAACCATTCAGAACATTGTATTAATCTCTATCACATATTAGAACCATATTATATTACAAATGAGTGTTATAAATAGAATATTATGAAGTGTTATCTCTTCATATTCCATCCTTTTGATATGCCAAAAAGAAATACTCTTCACATTCTTCCTTCTATTGCTTATTCTTATAAGGTCGAGTACATACAAAGGATTATACAAAAGAAAAAATAATATAATTCACACATATGTCCATCTAATATACCTAAAAATGTTAAAAATACATGCTCTTCACCTAATAATAATTATATAATGCCTAAAACCTACCCTAAAGGCTAAGTCAATGGCATCGACTAGATCAATATAGTAAAGAGATGTCATACGGCACTGAATAGAATCATCTAAGATGATACATTATAAATGCCATTAAATAGTCTAATAACTACATCAGATTGGTTGATGTAATTAAAGAAGGGAAATGGTAAAAACAAATGGTATTGGTCTAACGAATGTTGTAGGAAATGAGGAAACTAACATAGTTGAATGAGATAGGATGGAAAAACGTAAGTAACAAGATAAATTTGAATAATTTGAATTGGTATTAGGAAAGATATGATGATGACATAGGTAGTAAAATCTCTCACAAAGTAGCACAAACCTACCCACCCCTTATCTAGTGTACCCTTTGAGGCATACACTCAAGGAGATCGATGCTTGAAAAGTCACTATAATAAAAAGTGTCATTAAATGATAAATTGAAAAATGTTATGTCATATATATGCCCCACCTGAAGCTCATCATGTGTCATAATAATGTAACATGGGATGGTGCTTTGGGAAAGAACATAACAACACAATAAATAAGATAACTAAAGTGAAATAAATAAAATAACTAAAAGTAAATGAAAATGTGTACCTTCACTTACCTTGCTAAATGTATTAAATGTTGCATGTGTAACAACTGGACAAAGGTGCCTAATGTGTGAAATAAGAGGTAGACATAAAAAATAAGTTAAAATTCCAAATTTTTACAAAATATTATGTTAGAACCTAAATATTATCTATCTCACCAAGATTATAAGGCTTATTTTAGTTCATGAAAAAGACATATGAAACAAATGTATGGGAAAAAATGGAATCTATTAGTAAATAATTGAAGGCTAAAAAAGATTAAAATTTTACTATAAAAAGAGTAAAAAATAATTCATTTGCACATTTTCTATTTTTAGAAACCAGAGCTCTATGTATCCAATCTTTTGGATATTTAAGAGATCATGTCTCACAGATGAGGAGGTAAACATGTTGGTGGACAAACCACAACTATAACTAGATTTGTATAGGTATGAAATGCATTAATGGTATATTTTTATCATTTTGGAGTAAAATGAACTACAGAAAGAAATATAGGTGCCATGAAAAATCCATGTAATGAAATTTTCCCCAACAGGAATGAAAACAAAGTTAAAAATAGGTTAAAAATATAGCTAGATGATGAAAAGTCAAAACCTAGGCCAAGAGCATTTAGTAAGGCCAATGGAAAAATCATCATGTTGTCTAAACTCCTGATAGATACACATTGAATAATCTCGTGATCAATGCATGATAATCATACCTATCATATCCAATAGTACACTATACCAGGGCTCTCATCTCTTTTAAAGTATATTTGGTATTACACACCAAAACTATGCCATGATCAATAACCATAGAATCACATGTATATCCTCTAGTGCAATGGCCATTTCTATGGTGTCCCCATCCACCAACCATTTGAACATGTTTATCAACCTCTCTAATTGGAAATAAAATCCATGTTGAGGTGATATAACACATCTTAATGATTTTTTTAAATCCAAGAGTGTTTATCTATGTCCAATCAACCATCAATAGTCTATATAGAATATATTTTAGCCATATTATGTCCAATAATCTTCACTATATTCATTGTCTATACAAAATATCAAATAAAAAAGCACAAATCAAGTTTTCATCCCAAAATCTGAAATACATGCTTACAATTATTACAAAACACACAAATTAACATTTTCCAATTTTTTTACTACAACAACCATGCCCCTATTTTTATACTGCATCATTTACTTACTAGATATAAACCAAATTTATAGTCTACTACATCGACCATACACTAATGTATCAACCATGCTTAGTTTCTCTTTATAATGCATTTTCCATTTGTAAAACTACATTGTCCTAGTTTTATCCCTACTACCATCATCCATAAGTGTGTATTGTTGACCTATAAGTGTGAGAGAAGTTTCAAGATCTGGCATTGATCAAAAGGTGGAAAGTTGACCTTGTTCCTTTTTGATGCCCTAGGTTTTACACCATGTGAGTTAGTAACCTTACAAAAGGATTTTAGGTCTAAGGATATTTAATCTATTGAAATAGAAAAAAGGGTGATTAAAATTTTCTTTACAATCATCTATAAGTGTATAGTTTGACTTATAGTTGAGCTTTTGTGCAAATGGAGGGCTAATTGGTAGGTTAGTTTGTAAAGGAGCTATGGTGCAGAGTAAGATTTGGATGATGATTCTTGGCATGCATGAGGGGGGATATTAATTTACTCTATATATGAAATTTAAAGTCATGAGGGTCCATACACAGAAAGTTATGGGCTCTACAAGGTTCAGGAAGGGCTAAAGGCCTCTATACAAGGCTATGTGAGTCAAATTAACCTTTTGGTCATTTTATCCAAAATACCAAGGTATGATTGTTCTCATATGATTATTTCAGTATATTTTAATCATATTTCATGTTTTAAGTATGGATTCAATATCTATTGGTGATCATGGAGTTGACTTATGAGAGAAAATTTGAAGGTTGCTAAGAAGTTTCTTCATGGTTCAAGACGGTTTGAAGGTGCTCAAGGGTTGACCAATCCCAGGAGACTTAGGGGGAGTCCTTATAAGTGTTATCAAGGTGTGATCACTCATATTTTATTCATATCGTTCATATAATAGTGCATGGTCAAAAAAGAATGTTGTCAATGAGCAAGTTTAAGGTAGTCATGATAAGGAATGGTATGCACAGTGATAGGGGAGTTTATATCATATTTCAAAGAAGATACCTTATTGATGTTTTATTTGAAAACATTTACATGTCCTAATGATTAGAAGGTAATCCCACTTTATCATTGTGTCAAAGGGGGAGAAAGTGTTTGAAGAGGGAAAAGAGTATATGCATAAGCTTTGTTGTTGGCTTTCAAAACATTTTCAAGTGTTGAAATAAATGATAAAGGGGGAGATTTTTGAAATGTTTTAAATTATTTCCATAATGTGGCCAAGATTTCCCATGAGTCAAGATGTATGCATGGTTTTCAATGACAAAGTGTGCCTTAGTGATCATACATGGACCTTGTTATATTTGCTTGGCTAGGCAGGATGATGGGTTTTGGTGATGTGTTGATCATGTTTTAGGGGTCATATTAAGGGTCAATAGTTTTTTGTGTACTTTTTAAAGTGAAAATAATTCATTATAATAGTATTTTTAAGGTCTAGGTTCTCCTAGTCATCTTGTCATAACTTCCTAAGTAAGTAGATTGATAATGTTAGCATTCACATGTGTGAAGGTGTCAGAAGAAAGTAGTTATAAGGGTTTGTTCATATTTGTGCCTATATCATGTGTTTAGAATGTTAGGTCTTGACATGATGTATATAAAATTTTATGGAAGTGTAAAGTTGGTCTTCCAGGTAGATTTCACTAGTTTTCATTGTCAAATTTGCATTAAAAAGTGACCGTTGGAATTCAAATATTTAAATTTACAAAGGAAAACTAGTCTACATTATTTTGGTTATAACTTTTGATTTTGGATGAAATTGATGGTGGTATAAAACTAAAAGTGGTAGATAAATTGAAGGGAAATCCAGGATAAATTATTTAGAGGTTTGACTAGTCATACACTTACATTTATTACGGTCCAAAGTTGACTGAGGGTTTGACCTTCTTTTACAAATGACCCAAGAAGGATGTTTAAGTTTTTATGCATAATGTTTGGATGTTTCAAGGTAAATTATCTATTTTAGATTTTTATAGACTCCTTGAGGATCATATGTATGTATTTTGGAGGTTTGACCAATCCTTCTTTAGTATGAATAATGCTTACAAGTTGACTTTTGGTTCGTTCATGGTGTTTTCATGTACAAGGCAAATGATTGATAGTTTTGCATATGCATAGGTGTGTAGTGATGAATTTAATCACTTGAGGTTGTCTTAGGGGTCATATGTCAAGGACCTATGTGATTTTAAGTGTTCTTGTGTTTCTTGTTTTGCTTGATGAAGTGCTAATAAGATGAATAGGTTTGTATGGACCTATAAGTGCTTATTAGGCCTAATTGAAAGGTGTTGGTGCTTAAGGGTGATCTATAAAAGCTATAGATGGCCTATATAGATGAAATTGATCTTATTATAAGTGTTATATAATATTCAAGGGTTAAGGTAAGTTTTATGGCTGACCAAGAAGGTGATGATCATGAAGGCTCTATAATTTTTCTCATGAAAATTGTCAATATCTTATGAATTATGAAACATCAATTTTTTTAAAAATTTATTTTACCACTATAAATATTTTTCTTTTCCCTAATCCGAAACATTGAATTAAAATAAACATATAATATTTCAAAAAACTTATATCCAAAACATTAAATTACAATAAACATATAATATTTTGAAAAACTTATATCCAATTTTTAATAGAGTGTAACAATATTAAATATTTAAAATTAGTAGAAAATTATTAGTCCTTTTTGGAAGACCAATCTTTTGTGTCATGTTTTTTTTTATTTCCTCTCCTTCAGTGAACTATATAATGGTTTGACTTCAATATAGAATTTAATGATTTCAACCCATTTTTACAATGTATTGATGGATTGACATGCAACTAAGCATGGAAAAATATTGAAAAAATAATGAAATTTAATGATTTAAAGCTTTTTTTGTCCCAAAATTTCAAACTTTGGCATTGTAATGAGAAGTTGAAAGGTACATTACTAGTACATTTCTCGTACTTTGCATGGAACTCATTTTCGGCTGATTTCTCATAACTCTCTCTCTTAATGTGGAAATCAGTTGAATGATAACTTTTATGATGTTGAGATACTTATTATATTAGAGTAATATTTTATTAATAAATCTAATGTGTTAGATGGTTTTTTATTTATTTTTGGTATAATCTTATTTTTTGAATTGTTTTGTTGTTCTTATATTGATAGGTGTATTTCACATGTGTGAAGGTGTCAGAAGAAAGTATTTATAAGGGTTTGTTCATATTTATGTCTATATCATGTGTTTCAAATTTTAGGTATTGACATGATGTCTATAAAATTTTATGGTAGTGCAAAGTTGGTCTCCCAAGTAGATTTCACTAGTTTCCATGATCAAATTTGCATTAAAAAGTGACCGTTGGAATTCAAATATTTAAATTTACAAAGGAAAACCAGTCTAAATTATTTTGGTTATAAATTTTGATTTTGGATGAACTTGATGGTGGTATAAAACTAAAAGTGGTAGATAAATTGAAGGGAAATCTAGGATAAATGATTTAGAGGTTTGACTAGTCATACACTTACATTTATTTCGATCCAAAGTTGATTAAGGGTTTGACCTTCTTCTACAAATGACCCAAGAAGGATGTTTGAGTTTTTATTGATAGTGTTTGGATGTTTCAAGGTAAATTATCTATTTTAGATTTTTTTAGACTCCTTGAGGATCATATGTATGTATTTTGGAGGTTTGACCAATCCTTCTTTAGTATGAATAATTGCTTACAAGTTGACTTTTGGTTCGTTCATGGTGTTTTCATGTACAAGGCAAATGATTGAGAGTTTTACATATGCATAGGTGTGTAGTGATGAATTTAATCACTTAAGGTTGTCTTAGGGGTCATATGTCAAGTACCTATGTGATTTGAAGTGTTCTTGTGTTCCCTATTTTGCTCGATGAATTGCTAACAGGATGAATAGGTCTTTATGGACATATAAGGGCTTATTAGGCCTAATTGAAAGGTGTTGGTGCTTAAGGGTGATCTATAAAAGATATGGAAGAATTATATAGATGAAATTGATCCTATTATAAGTTTTATATAATATTTAAGGGTTAAGGTAAGTTTTATGGCCGACCAAGAAGGTGATGATCATGAAGGCTCTATAAAGGGCATAAACAAAGGTGAAGGTTTCTAGAGTTGAGATGTGAAGTATAGAGAAGGGTGAGTATGCTTGGTGGATATATTGAAGAGAAGATAAGTGTGGGGGATATTTATGTTACCTATATGTCATATTTTTGATGTTATAATAGTGTTCTTTAGGATTGAAGATTGAGGATAAGCAAAGAGGTGTAGAATGATCTAAAAGGTTATTTTGGATGCATTGCTTATGTGTGAAGGATTGAGGAAGCTTGAAGTTTTGAAGAGAGTTGATATTCACTATTTTTCCATTAGAGTGAAAGGCAATCAGAATTCTGAAGCTATTAATATTAAAGGTGATGTGTGGGTGCTCAACATCTAGGACAAGTGGGTGCTTGTTTATGCTTAGGGGTTGGTGTTCCTTATGAAGTGGGTGCTTCATTAAAATCTCTTGTTTGTGAATTAATTATAGGACTATATTCCACTTGTTTTTAGACTTGAGAATGGGTTTTATCCCCCACAAGGGTTTCCCACATAATTCATGTGTTATGTGCCTTGATCTTGCATAGTTTCCTTGTTCATTGCAATAGCTAGTTTATATGCTTCATGATTGCTTATATTGATTGGTAGAGAGTTTGAAGTTTTAGAATTGGAATTGAATTGGTTGAAACACTGATTCACACCCCCCCCCCACCCCGCCCTCTCAGTGATTTTACCTCTAACATAAAGTAGGTCAAAATTAGATGGTGCCAAGTGTCAAAAACCAAAGATTTCATTCTATTCAATATTGATCATGATGGTACACACACACCTAGGTTGGATAACTACTTGTGGTTTGAGACTTATTTGAATTTTTGGAATGCATGCAATGCTCAGTCACTCAATAGGGATGATTTAGATTTGTCTAACCCAACATACTAAACCCTTTTCCAAGGGTCATATGGTAGTCGAATGCGATATTATGGTTTCAAAAGAAAGAGAAGGAAAACATAGATCATCACATAGGACCAAAGGAAATATGTGCACATAATAGGCATATACATAAATAATGGTCTAAGGTTACATAAACCTACACAATTTATAGGGATACTACCAATAAGGCCTAGAAAAAAACTAGTCATCTGATGGGTTTGATATTCACTAGTAGTGTTTGTGTAGGGTTTCTAATATGAGTGGTTATAGATGGTTATAGAGTAGACATAGAGAATTTTCAAGGGCAGTGAAGAACATAGTGATAAAAAAATCATAATAAAATAAGTACCTTCCTCACTTTAGTGCTTTGTCAAATTCTAATTGTGTATGTGCAATGTCAATCTAACCTTTTACATTCAAATTATATGATTGTCTCCTTATTTTACATAGTCTGAATATTCATAGTATTTTTATTTCATTTAGATCAAATTAATCAAAAAATAATTAAAACAAAATTTCAACATTCTTTCTATTTCTTAATAATCCCTTGCTTACAATTTCCCTCTATCCTACTCACATATTGCTAATGTTTTAGTGCTTCACAAATATTCTATTCCAACTTATGCAACTTTACCACCTGTTACTTCTTCCTTAAATCCTAAAATTACTACTATGATGAGTAGCCTTTATGAAATGAAAATTAAATTCAAATTCTTAGTCAAGAGTCCCACAAGCCAAATAGCAAAATTACATCCAATGACATTCTTTTAAACCCTTTAGAATATGAAGTTCTTATATCTCCTTTTCCACTTGCATTTGTAGCTCTAAATTTTGAAATGCTCTTCGTAAAGGAGATACCTCACGTAACATTAGAGCATTTTTTTATTTTTGCTTATATTTGTCTCATAATAGAAAAATAATTAATAAGCTATTCTTAGGGAGTTCAAAGGATTATGTTCTTAATTTGCTTTATGCTTTTCCAAGTAGTTTTTTTCATACCATCACAAAATAAATAGACAACTTATTATTTCACTTTCCAATCAACATTTGTTTGAAATTTGCATTTGATAAATTGGTTAAAATTAAGAAAGAATCCAATAAAATTATTAGTTAATATGTTATTAGATTTAATACTATGGTTACCAAGATGACTTATGAACCAACAGATGGTGAACTTTATAACATATTATCTAATATCTAGTTTCTTTCAATCTTTAAGGATAAAGTGGTTTTGAACATACATCATTATTTCGATGAAATTTTCCATTCTAAAAGACAATTTGAGGTCAAATTTTAGATGAAAACATGTTTAGTATGGATCCAACGCTTATTCTCCTAATGTTTCAAAGTTTCCAAACAAGATTAACTTCAAGATTAATAGACATAAAAAACCATTTCAAATTAAGAGTGATTCCATGAATGCATCCAAGGATATTAAAAAACCATCACAAAATATTTTTCTACCTCAACAGAAGAATCAGAGGCAATTCAATATACTTAGGAAAATTCCACAACAAATTTTGATGAAATTTCTTGAATGTAGTACATTATTATTTACCTCCAATAATGGAATTTGATAACTCAAGACATTTTCTCAAAAATCATGATTTTTTTATTTTTATTTTTTATTTATTTATTTATTTATTAATTATTATTATTATTATTATTATTATTATTATTATTATTATTATTATTATTATTATTATTATTATTATTATTTCATCATTGTAGAATCCCAAATCACTCTTAAAATTAATGCATAAATTCAAAACATAATATTCAATCTCTCATTGATAATAATCTAATCCAAATAGATGTAACCAATACAAACTTTCATGAACCCATAGTATTTCCAAACCAACACTTGAATAATTTCAAAAATCCTCTTCCAAATAACAAAAATCAATCAGGTGACTAAAAAATGTTAACATGCAAGTTGACAAGGAAACTTGTAATAATGTACCATTGGAATATGGAACTCATCCAATTGATGGTTTCATTAGTATTTTTGACTCAGTTAAGAGGATGAAAGCTTTTCTTCAATTTTTATTTGATGAGAGTGATTCTATATGATAGTTCATATAATGGACCTTTATTCATAACATCTTTCATAAATAGGCATGAAAATGATGAGTAATGGTTTATAATGGTTAAAATCTAAAAATATACATTGATGAATTTATTTATCATCTTAGAATCAAGGAGAGTGAGTTAGCATATACACCATTGGTTACAATAGAATATGATGGCATAGGTAGAGAACCTCTTGGTTGCATTATCATCTTATTCGAGTGGGTCCTAATACAATTCAAAGCCTATTTAATGTTGTATCTGTAAACATACGAGTTAGAGTAAATATGTTAGATATGTAGATCAAACATGAAATTCCTACTCTAACAAAACAATTCACATCAGATTGAGCTTAAATATAAATATTATGCACCTTCACTTACCATAAGGCAATCCCCATTATGTAGATTGTGCTTAAATTATAAATGGATGTGGTTGTTTGGTTAAAAGCACACAAGCACTTTGGTAGCATTTCCCCTTGGTTGATTGATGATGAATTGATGATAATATTGATGGTTTGGATGGTTTGACCTCTCAAATGACAAAGTCTTGTTAGGCTATGGGAGCTTGTTCAAATGAAGGGAACATGGCTCTATTTATAGTTTTTCAAATGGGAAATGGATGATCAGATCTAATTCAATATGGATGGCTAGATATGATTCAAACTCCTCATTGAATGAGAGGAGTTGGGAATTAAAAGGAAGGAGTTGAGAATGTAAGGATTTGTGTTTATGAAAAGCGTGTTTGATTTACACTTGGTCCTTGCCATTGGGATTTGTTGATGTGATGACTTGATTTGGGGATTGGGTTGATTTGATTAAAATCTATTTTGTTGATTTTTATATTTTCCATGGATTTTCTTATTAGCATTAATCAACCACCTGATATGATTAGTTAGTTTATTAATCTGGGTTTGCATTTTGAGGGGTTGAAAAAGGTTCAAGTGCAATATAATTAATTGGTTAGGGGTGATGGTCAAATAGTAATGAGTTAGGCTAGGGATGTTGATGATGAGATTAGGGTTACGATAGGATGTAACAATCAAATTAGGGTTGAGTGACGTTAAGGTAGATTGTGAGATAAATTAGGGATGAATAGTGATGTCAAGAGCAAGGTGTCAAAAGTGTCAAAAATGGAGTGTCACAAATAGAGTGTCCAAATTGGAGTGTTTACAATACTCAATAATGGATCATAGAATGTCTTACCTGGTAAACCTTAGATACATCAAATAAAAACAATTCTATATATCATACATAATATTTAAAATTTGGACATTGGGGTCAAGCGATTAGAATTATAAAGAACATTAACTATCCGAAATAAAATAATAATATGATGTCTTTTATAAAGAGGTAATAATAGAAGAACCAAGATTTACACCTAAGGTAAGAGAGCATAACATGCAAGTACACAAATCTATTCCAAAAAAAAAAGCACGTAGCACAATCCATAACTATAAGAACATGAAAATGATACTCTTTAAGACAATATCAATGATGAAGGTCACTCAGTAAATAATATTGTCGACGAAAACACCTCAAAACATAGATCTTGGATTTGCTTAGCACCTTGTATTTGTATTTGACTCTTCTACTAATTTCCTTATGTTTTTTTATAAGAAAATGAAATATTAAATATATATTCTTTATAATTTTTAAAAATCTGATTAAAACTTTACCTTACATCTAATATGGTCTCCATAAAACATCGATTATATTTTACGATTAAAAAACGTAAGTACGACAATAAGACCATCAAATTTAAACCCTGATCCCAACCTAAACACATCGAACATGCCTTATAGTTATAAAATTTGTGGAATAGTTTAATGCTCTGGGGTCATTCCTTTAGTGGTGACCATGAAGATTTACATAGTTTCTTGTTGGTCGGCCAGTAAGAAAGGGCATCATAGTTTAGGCTTAGTGCTTCGGCCAGTAAGAATTCTAATGAAATATGGTAATATCGCCACGTGGCAAGTTTGAAATGACAAGCAGATGCTGCGAATTGACAGTAATGATTTTTACCTATGTTGATATTATTTTAACTCATCATATCAAGCACTTTCAACGTTGCACGTGTTGTTTTATAACCACATTATATGTAAATATGCTTGGAATTTCAAATGTTTTAAGAAATAAAATAATTATTCAAACAACTAATCATGATGATTCACATATAAAATAAATGAAAGGTATTTTTAAAATTACTATTTAATAACTTTTTAAGGTGATTAATTAAAAAATATTAATTTATTAATAATTATAATTTGACATAATTTTTATAATTATTAAAAATTTAATTATAGTTTTAAGAATTATTAAAAAAATATACTTGTAAGGTTGAACTCCTTCACCAAAAGGATCGATGTTTATTTTATTTTATTCTTTATAGTTATTTTTAATTTAATTTAGTTTGAACTTTGTGTTTCAAAGAGATTTACTTTTATTTTAAAGTAGATATATATTCTTAAAATTGATAATAGCATCAAAAAGGTTATAGTTAAATTGGTGAAGATGATTATTGTGTATATCTATTTAGCAAGGTATAGATTCCTCTAGATATCCCACATAAAGAGTTAAGTGATTAAGGTTAAGATTTTGTTCTGAGTGATTTTGATGGCATGGATGTTCCTTAGTCATCGTGATGCACATAATACCAACATTTTATATAATTCTATGATTCCCCTACTCTCAAATTGCGAGTTCGATTTTCACTATAAGTATCTTTCCCGTAATAAAAGATGATAGTTAGTGATCCAAAACATGGAATTCCAATGCAAATCATACTCAAATCTTTAAACTACTCCCTATCAATTCCATGGTCTCCACTCTTAAATAAATAAATAATGAGGCTAGAAAGTTTGTAAAAGTTTATTAATCCTTATAGGAAGACATCATACATTCCTCTTAAAAAGAAAACTAGACAAATATTTTTAAAATTGACATTAGCAATTCTCATGCCCTTGTGGTG
This sequence comes from Torreya grandis, assembly GCA_037957365.1. Lineage (NCBI taxonomy): Eukaryota > Viridiplantae > Streptophyta > Pinopsida > Cupressales > Taxaceae > Torreya > Torreya grandis. The sequence continues at coordinate 26,195 of JARHVA010008096.1, forward strand.
GTGATTCAACGGTAGAGAAGGTGGGCTTTACCTAGTAGGTCCCATGTTCGAGTCTCCCTTGCCATTGGTAGTTGACTCTTCAAGTGGCATTGCTCCCCACATAACTGCTTACTAATATAAAGACATTAGCAATTCTCACATTTAATATTTTTTGTTCTTATTTACTATTTTTTATATTTAAAAAAACGTCAATTTATTTTTAATGATTTTTTCATGGTAAGAGATTCAAAATGCATCTATTTAAAAATATGCATAATTTTTCTTATTAAAATTGTCAATATCTTATAAATTCTAAAAACATCAAATTTTTTATAAATTTACTTTTTCACTATAAATATTTTTCTTTTCCCTAATCCTAAACATTGAATAAAATAAACATGTAATATTTTGAAAAACCTATATCCAAAACATTAAATTAGAATAAACATATAATATTTTGAAAAACTTATATCCAATTTTTAATAGAGTTTAAGAATATTAAATCTTTAAAATTAGTAGAAACTTATTAATCCTTACCGGAAAACCAATCTTGTTTCATGTTTTTTTTAATTTCCTCTCCTTCAGTGAACTATATAATGGTTTGACTTTAATATATAATTTAATGATTTCAACCCATTTTTACAATGTATTGATGGATTGACATGCAACTAAGCATGGAAAAATATAGAAAAAATAATGAAATTTAATGATTTCAAGCTTTTTTTGGTCCCAAAATTTCAAACTTTGGCATTGTAATGAGAAGTTGAAAGGTACATCACTAGTACATTTCTGGTACTTTGCATGGAACTCATTTTCGGCCGATTTCTCACAAATCTCTCTCTTAATGTAAATGGAAATCAGTTGAATGATAACTTTTATGATGTTGAGATACTTATTATATTAGAGTAATATTTTATTAACAAATATAATGTGTTGGATGGTTTTTTATTTGTTTTTGGTAGAATTTTTTTTTTTGAATTGTTTTGTTGTTCTTACATTGATAGGTGTATTTCGTTATTTTATTGTTATATTTTACATCGATATTTTTTGACAAAAAATCTATAACATATATATTAACTAAATATTTTATTATACAATCTTTTATATTTTATTATTTAATTAATAATAATCATATTAAACATTTTAATAATAAATATTTTATATATTAATATAATCTCTTACATATACATAAATCAGAAGATTTAATGGCTTCAAATTTAATAAATATTTGCATGTCTATGGACAAATATTATAATCCCATGTCTCCAAAAATAAAAAATAAAATAAAAATTAAACACTTTTTTGGTCCTTGTAAAACATCGACTAATTTCCACTAAAGAGGATTGCATAAACATTGAAATAAATAAACAAGAATGGCATTCATTGAAGCAAACAAAACTAAAAGCATTTTTTAACTTCTTTCAATTTTCACCACCTTGCTTTTATCAACCAATTAACAACACTGCCTTGATTCATAAATGTTCCATCTATTGTAAGCCTATAACCATTGTCATCAATTAGTAAATGTTTTAGCTACGTCTATTAAGAATACATTAAATTGTATCTTTCTTTTACGGTTATGTTATTGATTAATTCTACCATATTATAATTATTTCTGTATTTGTTATGTTTACAATATGATTTTAATATTGTTTTGTATGTATGAATGCTCTCAGTGAGGTCTTATTTGATTTCTTTGACTATTGATATTTTTTATTGATTGAATTTTGGGAGTCAAATTATTTTAGGAGCACTTTATTCAAAAGGTCATAATCCATAATAACTTGTTGTGGATAGAAATTATGATACCCAATATGTGTGCAATGTAATAAGATAGTCATAAATTAGCTTAGCTTCCTTTCTAGTGTGATGATGCCTTTGGTGTGCCATTTTATTTCATACTTGTGGACATGTTCTATGGCATTCTCCACTCATTGATACTCTACTAAAATCATGGACATTCTTTAGATGAAATGTTGGGGGGAAGGAACCTGCACTAATGGCACACTGTTTTCCTTGAGCGTTTGAAACTTGACTTCACTTCCGGTTATTTTCATGTGATCCACTAATATTTACTCTAGGTGGGGCGCACTTCTACCCACTCCTAAAATGGGTTGTGCTAAGGTTGGATTCACTTATGGATTAATAAGCACCATGCTTGTAGCCACTGCTTGTCCTAATATGTTGTTGTTTTTCTAAATAGTCATGTTATGGCTTGTGGAATGCCCAACATCATTGGGCTCTTAAGTCTTATTGATAGTGCTACTACTAGTCCTATTGGTTGGTATGGTATTATTTGTTGTAAAATAGTGTTTTGAATCTATTATCTCACAAACTCATCTATTTAAAACCACTCTACATCTAAATGATTTCCTTGGTTTCCTCCATTTAAGTAAGAAATGAATAGGCTAACACTTTGGGTAGACTTGGGATGGATGCTTACTCAACTAACGAGTGGTTTTGTATGCTCAAAAGGTCCCAAACAACTCCAAATAGTTTATCTAGCATATTGACCCCTGACTCAATGACACATGCATCTATTTCATTAGAGTATGTATCCTTAGCACATGAGTTGTCCTCATTCCCTTCTCATCCTATGCAAGTCCTCAAGGTATTTCCCTAAATGACCTCTCCACTTCCTAAGTTCCATAGTGGAAATCACTTTGTGTTGGCCTTCATTATATCTACATTGTATGAGCTCATGAGCATCCTCACTCTCCATGTTGAAATTTTTCAGTTTTCCAATCTTTATTGATGTATCATTCGAACATTTCCTACCCTACCCCCCTCCTTTCTACCATCCACTTGGCCTATGTGCATGAGACATTTATCCCTCTATGGGAAGATCTTCAATGCCATAGTGTACCATATGCTTCTTGATTTCCAAGGGTAACTAAGCAATAAAAGACCTTCTCGGCTTGTTGGATAATTGATTTTGTGATTCTTCTAGGAAAGAATATATGGAGACTAAAAAATTCAATAGTTAACTATTCAATGCACCTTTACACCACACGACCATAGATTTAGTCCAAACTTCATTGGTGCACTGTAATTTTACAACTATCTTATATAAAATTTGATTAATGAAATAATACCACTTCTATCAGATAGAAATAAATAGAATAAAATACTAACTATATATTAGTAGAATATACATGAAATAAATATTTACAACTATGATTCAAACATGCAAATTTGAATATCACTATAAATAATTATAAAGGCATAGAGAGAAACTCAACTTGTTTATAACACTTCCTTAGTATGCACATGCCTTTTCTATGTATTTATTATGTGTAAAAGGGATTGGATTATGATTATTTATGAAATTGATGTTTGTTTATGTCAACATCAACTATTAGTGGACAGGATGACTGTCAATATGGACCTGTTATAGTCAATTTTAACCATGTAGGTGAAAGATTTTAATTTCTTCTAGGATGCTTCACCTTTTTTATCAATGCCTTTTTTTAAATTCTTAGTCTATTCAACATTTACACATGTACTTGAAATATCAAACCCTAATTTCTTACACAAACAACTTGAGACATCAAATTAGGGTAAAATCAGTGAAAATGATGAAGTTGGATTGATTTTGATTATCCCCCATTGATCAACCAAGCATTGCACTATATTGCTACTTATTTGAAGAGATAACAAACTCAAATTTAGTTCTCCCACTAATATGTATGTGTGTAATGGTGAATTCAATCTTAGATGTTCTTTATCATAATGTATCCTTGGCACACACATGCAAAATGTAATTTAAACCTTCAATACTTCAGATGTAGCTATAATGATTCAATATAAGCAATATATAATTTCCTATAGCTCTTGTAATTCCATAATTCCACAATCTAGGGTTAACGATAAGATCACCTTAGATAAAACATTTTAGGGAAAAATTATATATATATATATATATATATATATATGAAATGACACAAGGGTGATAATAAGATCTATAGAAGGCCAATTAGATGTTAAACTCAGATATAAACATACACTAAATTTATTATGTTGAGATATTCTAAATACAAAAAAGCATAACTATGCTAGATAAATAAATGATAAAGAAGTGATGTACTTAGATTATTTTGATGCTAATGCACTTTTGGATCTGAAACAGGAAGAAATTAGGCACGAAAGAGATTTTATAATAATCATCAAATTTTAGCTATGACACTTTTGACACTCTAGATAGTAATGCTAATTTGGGACTGTTACATCGATGCTACTATTTAGGTTCGATACTAGTGTCCTACATAGAATACTTGCTATAATCAGATGCAACCACCTAGATGATTTTGGGTTTTACTTCACCTTCACTATGGTGCATTCAAATCTGGGTCATGGAATATCGCTCTTTATGAAATGGAAAAACCGTAGCTCTCCATCTTCATAGTGACCTTATGGAAAAATGGGTTAGTGGGCACATGGTGTCGAGATAAACCCAAAGACCTTGTTATTACAGGGTGTTGCCTACATAGCCAATACTCCAAAATATGGCCTTAGACTAATGTATTTTTCCCCTACATGTTGTCTTGTGTGTGAATCATACAATATCTACAAAGTAAGTATAACAGTGACCTAGCTTGTAACTTGGCAAATCAGGGTCTTGGCTGCTCCTTTAGTACTTTAGACCTATATATGTGCAATCCCTATGAATGGTATGGAAATAAAAATAAATAGGGAATATTTGTTCAATTGAATGCTTGATAGAGTGATTTTGATAAGTTGCCTTGGTCTCTTTGGTCTTTCCTTAGATTTATAGGTGAGGAATTAATGAGGGTTGATCTTATATTTATATCAATACTTTTGGAATAATAACTCACATTGAAGAACTTAAGTCAAGCATTAAGATATATTTTATTTACAAAATAGATGACTTTAGGGCACTGAACACTTGCATCAAGTCAAGATAGTAGTGTTGATGCTACTGTCTATTCCAGAGGTTAGTGTTTAGGGAGTAGGAAAGCAAATATAGATTTAGAACTTGCAGAAATGGAAGATAAACTACATTTTAAGCATTATGAGAAAGATAAAAGACCTAGGTCATCAACATAAGATTGGTTGAACTAAGAGATATAGGCCAAAGGACATTAAGATAGAGCATATGTGAGACATACAAAAGCAAGAAAGGTAAAGAATTATAAAGAACAATTAAGGTCTGAGTTTACCAAGTGTACAAGATTGAGATTCTAAATAATCATAAATTATCATATACATTTACCCCCCCTTTAATCTAGTAATGAAATTACTAGTTTTAAAAGAAAGGAGTGCATACCTACATGTGTATGCACACCTTATCTTTGTGTGTGCCCAACTTAAGTGTTTTACTGGTGATTAACCTGTAACTATGAGCTTGTTACAATACAAAATCATTGCATATAATCTAGGATTGAAAGTACTTGAAATAGATTGAAATTAAAAGAATAAGGTTTAAGAGTACACCTATAATGTGTTGATGTAACCACCTTGCCTATTGGCAAGTTGTTTTGAAAAAATGTATCATTATAAGGATCTAAAAGTGAGATTAGTACAAATATATATAAATATTTAAATTTCATATTTCTAAGGAGATAGAAAGAGAGAGATTAGAAGGCACATGCCCCCAACTTTAGAGCAAAAGTGAGTTGCCACCTAGTAGTTAAGATTAGCTCAACCATGTAACTAAATGATACTTATAACCTGGTGAGGCTAGATGATCAATTCTAACCTAAAAATTTAGAAAGATTGAGTGATTTGATCATCTCAACCATACAAAATGAACTAAATACTATAGTAAATTGGCTAAATGAAGTCTATAAAAGTCTATGGGGTATCAGTATGAAAAAGTTCATGATATGGTGACAATCCATAAAAGTCTTTTAGAATCTAAAACTAATTTGGTTTTTGCAATATTAGGCACATGTTTCATAGAATATACACCTTAAATATGTCTCATGTTGAAACTATGTATAAAAATAGTACCAATGTATAAAATTCTACCACAACTATGAATCTGAATCATATAACTGTGTGTTTTGGCTAATTAGGATAATTATGTAAGTTTGGAAGATGTGCTTCTAAAGCATTCCTCCACTATATATGGATAAATCTAAAAACTAATATAAGTGCTAATGTGGATGACCTATTTTCAAAACATACCCCCACTATAAATTGTAGATGTTGACTACTAAATAGGTGTGGAGAAGATGCTTCCAAATCATGCCCCTACTGAATCTTAGAATTATGAATGTGTGGAAGCCATGCCTATATGACATGCCTCCACTAAATCTAAAAACTGATACAAATACTGATATGTTTAATGGGTGTCAAAAATATTCTTCCAAAGCATGCCCCTACTAAATATAGAAACTAATATAAGTATCATATACTGAATGAGTGGGGATAACATGCTTCCAAAGCATACCCCCACCAAATCTATAAATTGTGCCAAGTATGGAGAACATGCCTATATGACATGCCCCCAATAACATGCCCCACCTTTGAGGTGATGGAAATATAGATAATAGTATTTACCTCACCTCAAAAGGATAAGACAACTTTATAATCTGTGAATGGAACCATGTGACATATAGAAGGGAAAATGTTTAGGTAAATGTAGCATTGAAGTGAATAGAACTAATGTGATCACATGTAGGCCTGAGATGCATGATAAAGGTTATGGAAACGTCTAGGTAGTAATAGTAAAATCTTAACAAGTATATCAAGCACACGCATAAGAGCACTCAAAAGTAAGTAAGAAGGAAATGGTCCAAAGAGACTGAAAACAAGGGGCATGTTCAAATGCCACACAATCAAAAGGACATGACTTAGTCAAATGTACATAAAAGCAATAATGACATATTTAAATGTCTATACCACATAACATGACATATACAAATGTCAAAGAAAGCATATATATGCATAGGGGTTGCAAGCAAAGGATCATATTCAAATGCTCAAACAAGGAAGACCATTGCAAGGTAAGACACTCAAGGAAGTGCATAAAATAAAACATAATCAACTAGCATAAATATATCATAGTATCCCATGGATCAAATGTGTTAGCAAAAACATCAAGTACATGGCATATCAAGTAACCTATGTAAGATATAATCATGGATAAAGGCATGTGTAAGTACGTATGAGCTCAAACATGATAATGTAAATACCATAAGAAGATATAACCTATAATTATAATGGTCAAAGAGGTAGATACCCCTAATGTCCATATGAAATTATTAAAGGGGAAAGTGAAACATCTAAAATAAGAATATATCATGTATATGTGTATACATGCATCACACTTAAGTAGAAGTGTGACACATATGTGTATGTAGGAGTAAATGAGTATGCCATCCATCAACATGAACTAACACATAAATTCCATAGAGACAATAAAACATGTAGGTTCCGAAAATGTTTTTGGAGTTTTGAATGTTTTTTATTTTTTTGATATTTTTGAAGAGAAAGGATCATCCTATGATCTCATCTAATGGATGGTCAAAGATATTTACACACTATGCATCTAGTGTAATATCTTGTTTACACTATTGAGGAGCATGTATAGGCAAAATATATATCACTATGGCATCAATAGTGATCTACGTATGTAAAATATGATTTAGTGGTCATGTAACAATAGTAGGAGTAATGAGAGTAGGTGTTCTTAGAACCCATCATTGAGTGCTTGTTTATTTATTTGGCATAATAGTAATATGTACATTTGATGGTGCTCTAGATATCTAATCTTGATGTGTATTGGAAGATGGGTATTCTATGACACCCATTGTATGTCTTTGACATAATGGTCTCTCATGTATTGGATGCCTAGTAAATGGAATATCCTATTGCTCACCCTTTTGCAGTGAATGAGCCTTAGTAGGATTGATAACTATTTTTTTAGGTATAAGTTTATCTTTTTCAAGATGATCCTCATATGAAATTACAAAAAAATCAATTATTTGATTGGTATGAATGTATTTAACACACCCATGTACTTTAGATGTTACTTCTCAAAGAGTGTATATCCAAGTTCTTCTCAATAGCATATCAAAGATGTTTGTGGAAGGGATAACTAAAAATATGGTAACCACATCTGTAGGATTAACCTGTAAAGGTAAGTTAATCTCACCAAGACCTTATGGGAGGGCCCATCGAATGCTCTAACTAATCTATTATAAGGATGTAAATCATGATGAGTATAACCCAAGTGCATAAATAATGTCATGGTGTAAACATTTTCACTTGCACCATTATCTATCATAACACTATGTATGGTTTTTTATCACGATATGCTCAAATTAATAGATAATAAAGATCAGAGTCATCATCCTTAATTCCATTGTCATCAAAGGAAATATAAGATCTCTGAACCATGGGAGGTATATGTCATGTGTAAGTACCAATAATCCCATCTAGTGGGTGCTCATAATGTGATGGAGGAGGATCTACATTATATGCCATTTATACTTTTTGTTCCTTATTAGAATGGTTTTATAAAGTATTGTTAAATATTTTTTGTTAATGGTGATCGTCAGGCTGTGATCCTGATTCCTTTGGAGGATCCTCAAATATAAGTTTTTGGTCATCAATAAGATCTTAGATAGTGTTTTAAGGTAAAAAACCTAATTTAGGAATGTCCTGGTCCTTGATTCTAATCACAATAAGCATTTGTATCATATCCATTACGTAGAGGTCAAAACATAGCAATTTTGATAGGAAGAGGGAGAGATATAAGCTAACACTCTAGTAATCATAGTAGTAGTGAAGATGGGGACTCAGGTAAATGGGAGATCTATCTCTTTGGTGCATTGGATAGGACAAGTTGATTAGGCTACAATGAAAATGTGTTAACTATGGTGATTATTTCATTTTTAGGCTCAGGAGGTTTTACCTTATAACTTGGTTTAATTTTGAATTTGGTACTAGATGTAGATATAGATGGTGTGTTTTCTACATACTTGAGCTTATTTAATGACGTAATCTCCATTTCATTGTTTCATACAATATGGAATAAGTCTTCAAAAATATTTTAACTTATTAAAAATAATAGACTCATGTAAAGGAGCAAGCAAAATTTTATTGACTATGTCTTGTAACTCTATATGCCATTAGATTGGTCATTTTGACTAGCATTATCTTATATCTGAAGACATATTCATTGATACGTTCATTATTTCTTTGTTTGATTTTTGTAATTTGAGCATAGGAAACCTTTTTAGAAATATTAATGGAAAAATATGTTAAAAATTGATTTGTAATAGGTTTGAATTCTTTTAGAGATTGTAGAGGTAAATGATAGAACCACCTCAAAGCATAGTCCTTGAGGATTCTTGGGAATAAATTGGTCAAAATTTTATCATTGGAAGCATAGTCAAGACATGCTACATAAAAGGTCCAAATATGTTATTTAGGATCACCTTTTACATCATAAAATATGAACTTCAATGCAACAAATCTAGTTGGCAAAGGGTGCAAAGAGATCTCAAGTGCAAGTTGGTTATGCAATACATCTTGTGAATCTATAGCATGAGGGGATTTTAAATCATTGTGTTTAATGTTTTTAACCTTTTCCTCTAAGGTCTTTATAACTTGAATGACTGATTGAACTCTAGCTCAGTGAGATTTAGATTAACAATTTGAGTAGTCACCAAAGGGGATGAAAACATGTTTTGAGTAGTATTAGGCATTAAAAATGGTATTTGTGTTGAAAAAACTGGTAATTCCAATATATATATATATATATATATATATATATATATATATTAGTTCTAGGGAACAAAGGTTTAAACACATAACCCATTTTCCCACTAGATTTAGGTGGATTTCTAAGTGTGGGTTGAGTTATAGTACCTTCTAAGGATCTACCATTACTAGGTGAAACATCTTTGGTTTTATCTTGTTCATTTATTTCATCTCTTGTAACATACAAAAATGCATCCATTAAGCCTTTGTTATTATTGACATGAGTAATCAATGCTTCTTTTTCTTCCATTTGGAATTAGGTTTTTGCACTAACAATTTGCATTGATTCACAAATTAAAAATTTGCAACAAAGTACAACAATCATAAACTCCTTATTTGTCCTGGGGTTTGATGTTCAAAGATTGAGTTCACCAAATGTTTAACCCTAAAATGTTTGATCTAAGATGATCTTCTCATTAACCCTATATTTTGCATTAAATGGGTATATAGAAATAAAATGACAAAAGGGTGATAATCAAATCTATTGTAGGCCAATTAGATACTAATCTCATACACAAGCATACACTAAATTTATTATGATGAGATAGTCTAAATATGGGAAAGTACAACTATGCTAGATATAGAATTGACAAAGAAGTGATGTATTTAGTTTTTTCTGATGCTAATGCATTTATGGATATGGAATAGGTGAAAATTAATATGGAAATATATTTGGTAACAATCATCATAATCTAGCTCTAACACTTTTGGTGCTCTGGATAGTAACGTCAACCTAGGATGGTTATATTCGATGCTACTATCTAGGTTTAACACTAATGTCTTATATATAATCCCTAATAGAATAGGATGTAACTACCTAGATATTTATGGGTTTTGATTTTCCTTTATTTTGGTGAAATAAAATATGGGTCATGGACTATTGCTCCTTATGAAATGGCAAAACTCTAGTTCTCCATATTCATAGTGACTTTGGGGGAAAATGTGTTAGTGGGCATATGGTGTCAAGCTGACCCTAAAGACCCCAATATTAGAGGGTGTTGCCTACATAGCCAATACTTCATAAGAGGGCCTGAGACTCATGTAGTTCTCCCTTATGTGTTGTCTTATGTGTGAATCATACAATATGTACAAAGTAAGTACAACAATGACCTATCTTGTAACTTGGGAAATTGAACTCTTGGGTTGTTCCTTTAGTAATTTAGACCTAAAGGTGTGCAATCCCTATGACTAGTATGGAAATAAGAATAAATAAGAAAGCTTTGTTCAATTGAATGCTTGATAGAGTGACTTCGACATACTTAGACTTTGCATACTTATTTTACTCTTGTGCATATTTTTCCCTATCATTTTACCCACCTATTGTCTTGGCCAACCCAATTTAATAGATACAAAAATTAAATATCAACCTAATACTTACAAGAACCTTACAAAATCCTAAACAGACTGTGGCCATATCTCAGATCATTAATTTTCACTCCCAAGATAATACTCACAATAATAAGATAGTTATGGTTTTGTCGTAGGTATCCACCTCTAGAAATAGTGTCTAGGAACACTCAATGAATATTTTAAAACTTTAAAGTCTCCATTGGTTTGGATTAGACATGTTTCCTAGTTTTTTCATAGTAGAAAATATCAAAGAGTCAATTAAAAATACATATCAATCCTAAGGTTATACTCACGGGGTAATCATAGTGATAAATATATTAGCACTCTCTTGAGATATTATCACAAAATGCATATATATACAAATATCCCTAAAAATAAAATCCCTAGAGCCAAGTCTAAATACAAACACAAGTCAAAGTTATATGGTGTTAAGTGTCAAAAACTAAATATTGCAGTGTATTATCGACTGATCATGATGGTACACACACACTTAGGTGGGATAACTATTTGAGTCTTCTTTAGATAATTGGAATGTAATAAATTCTTAGTCACTCAATAGGGAAAACTTGGGGTTGTCTAAACCAACATACTAAGCCATTTTTTAAAGGTCATCTTGTGGTTGAAAGTGATATTAGGGTTTCAAAGGAAGGAGAAAGAAAACATGAATCAACACATAGGATTGAATTTAAAAATTGTATAAATGAGTCATCTATAGGAATGGGAATAGTGGTTTGAGGAGCCATAAACTTACATAGTCAATAGGGACACTACCAATAAGGCCTAAACAAAATTGGTCATCTTGGGGGTGTGAGTTTCGCTAGCAGTGTCTATGTAGGATTCCTAATTTGAATGGTTACAAAGTAAATATAGATAAAATTTAGGGACAATGAAAAACAAAGTGAAAAATATAATATCATAATAAGATAAGGACTTTCCTCCCTTTAATGTTTTATCAATTTATAATTATGTAAGTATGATATAAATCTTCCTTTTTACATTAAATTTTATATTATTATTTCTTTATTTTACATAATTTGAATATTCATAATTTTATTTTATTTAAATTAAATTAATCATAAAATAAGTTTTCAACATTCCTTCTATTTCTCAACAATCACTTGCTTACAATTTTCCAATATCTTATTCACATATTAATAATGTTTTAATTATTCAAAATTATTATATTTCAACTTATTCCACTGCTTCCCCGTGCCTGAAATTATTAATATAAGTAGCCTACATGAAATGAAAATTAAATTCAAAGCCTCATTCCAAGGTTCCACAATAAAAATAATAAAATTACATTCAATGAAATTCTTTTAAATCATTTGGCATTTTGAAATTATTTTAAATCACAAAAGGGTTATAGGAAATTCATTATGCTTAGTAAAATTCCACAATATTTTTTATCAAATTTATTGAATGTAGTACATTACTACTTTTAATAAGGGAGTTTGATCATTCAAAACCTTTTCTTATTTAAGATTCATTTTTTTCTCATCACAGAATATTAAATTATTCTTTAAATTAATTGAAAAGATTTTTGATTTCATTTATAATAACTTGATTTTAATAGACGTAACCAATAAATTTTTTAACGTATCCATAACATCTCAAAACTAAAATTTGAATAATTTCACAAATCCTCCTCCAAATCATAACATGCAAGTTGACAAAGAAACTTGTAATAATGTGCCATTGGAATATGGGATTCACCCAGTTGATAGTTTCATTAGTATTTTTTAATAAATTCAGAAGAGGAAACCTTTTATCCAATTTTTATTTGATAAGATTTATATTATATATGATAGTTCATATATAATGGATGTTTATTCATAACATTTTTTATAAATAGACATGAAAATAATTGAGTATTGGTTTATAATGGTCAATGTCGAAAATTATATATTGATGAATTTATTTCTGATTTTGGGATTACGAAGAGTAAGTTAGCATACATTCCAATAGTTACAATAGAATATGATGACACAAACAAAAAAAAATTTACTTAAATTATCATTTTATTTGAATGGGTCTTAATACAATTGAAACATTATTTTATGTGGTACCCAATAATAAATTGTAGAACTTCTTACTTGGGAGACCTTGGACATATCAAATGAAAACAATTCTCTTTATTATACATCAATATTTAAAATTTGGACCTTAGAGTCAAGCAATTAAAATTTTAGGAGATGTTAACTATCCAAAATAAAATAATCAAAAAGATGTCTTTCATAAAAATCTAGTAATAAAAGAACCGAAATTTACGCTTAAAATAAGAGAACATAAACTATAAATACACAAATCTATTAAAAAAAACACATGTAATTCATAACTATAAATAAATTATAAGAACATGAAAATGATACACTTTAAAATAATATCAATGATGAAAGTCACTCAATGAATAATATTATTGATGAAAACACTTCAAAGTATAGATCTTAAATTGCACCTTATAATTATAACTGGTTCTTGTACTAATTTCTTTATGTTTCCTCTAATTACTAGTAAACTTAATTATATGTTTATGACACTATTATTTATGAGCACTTTGTTAATATCTATTTATACTCATAAATTATATATATATATATATATATATATATATACACTTTTATATTTGCTTTAAAAAAAACTCTTAACAAAAAAAACCCACCAAAAAGAGATGAAAGATAATCCTTCAAAAGATGAACAGTGAAAAAAAAAAGAAAGAGAAGAGAAGAGAAGAAAAGAAGAAGAAGAGAAAAAGAAAAAGAAAAGAGGCTCAATTCCTGATTTCAATCAAACTCCTAATGATTCAAATCAGAGTAATCCCAACCTAAGTACAAGTTTTGATATCCATAAGATTTGTGAAATAGTTTATTGCTCCGCTGTCATTCCTTAAGTGGCGACCAGTGATCAAGACTTACCCGGTTTCTTGTTGGTCGGCCAGTAAGAAATGGCATCATAGTTTAGACTCGGTGCTTTGGCCAGTAACATGAATTCTAAGAAAATATGGTCATTCACAGTATAATTTAGTGTAGCCACGTGATTTTAATGGCGAGTTGGAATTGACAGTAATGATCTTTACCTATGCTGATATCATTTTAACTCATTATATGTATCACTTTTAATGTTGCACGTGCTGTTTTAATCCAAGGACAAACCTCTCTTCTCATCTATCAGTATAATTAAATAGTGCTCCTAATGTGTCTTTATCAAAATTATATGTATCATTAGTTGGGAAACTAAATATTTTGTAATAACAGAATACAAGTTTGTAATAATAAAGATAATTTAAATAGATAGAATATTAAATATTTATGAGACAAAATTTTACATTTATATGGTAAAATTTTAGTAGTATTAAGGAAACATCCACGATGAAAGATATCAAACTTTATTAACTTAAGATGAATAGATTACATGCAAATTTGTTATGAGTTACTTTGGCTTTCCACAAAGATACATACATCTAATTGGTATAGTACTATTAGGATTCCTTCTCCTAAAAATAGAGTGGAAAAACATCATTAGGATTTTTCTTCTTAAAAATAAAATTCGATGGAATTCATCTTTCTAGAAACAAGGGTTTGATTCCTTGATTTTTGGACCCCCTGCAATACCCTTGTCAAGAAGTGCGCTGCAAACCGCACGGTAAAGGGATCCAACATTTAACTTTATTGTCACATATCTAACAATCTCCACCTTGACAACAATTTCCACATGATATCTTACCTACCAACTCATCACCTTTCTTGCAATCCAAGAGAAGCCAAGCAACATTTTAGCTTCTTTAATAAAACTAGTTTTGTGAACATATCAACACTATTTTCCTATATGTGAACCTTTTCAAGTGCTACTTTTCCTTCATTAATCCCCTGTCTAAAAAGATAGTACTTAGCCACAATATGTTTTGTCCTACTATGATAAATTGGATTCTTGACCAAATAAATTTCACTTTGACTATCACAAAATATCTTTATTTTGTATTGCTCTCATCCAAACTCATCCAATAAGCCCTTTAGCCAAATTACTACCTAACAAGTATGACAGGCAGCCACATATTTTGCCTCAATAGTTGATGCAACAAATGTCTTTTGAAGCCTTTGCATCCAACTAATAGGTCTACTTGCAAGTGTAAAAATGTACATAGATGTTGATCTTCTTTTGCCCAGATCTCATATAAAATCAGAATCAATATATATCACATATACAATCACCAAATCTATTATAAGTAATGTCATAGTCACTTGTGCCTCGCAAGTAGTGAAACACCCACTTCACTCCTACCCAATATTCTTTACTTGGGTTTGCCATATATCTATTTACAACTCCAACTGCATGTCAAATGTTCAGCGTTGTACATACCATAGCATACCTTAAACTTTCTACTGAACTAGCATATTATACATGAGACATATACTCATTTTCTTCATCAGTACTATGACACAAACTTGAAGAAAAATTGAAATGGGAAGCAAAATGGATACTAATTGGTTTCACATACTTCATACCAAATTTGGTTAGTATCTTTTCCAAGTACCTTTGATGTGATAACCAAAATTTACCATTTTTCTTGTCTCTACATATCTCATTCAAAATTATATGCACCAATTTTAATGTTGCACGTATTTTTTAACCCAATTACTCACAAACAGAAAAATCTATATTCTCATCCATGAGTCTAACCAAAAACCACTCGCTAATATGTCTATACCAAGTTTGAAATCTTGAATTTAAGTCTACTAGATCATTGTTGGTGATTCAAAATGTGGAGTTAAAAAAAGGTATTAAATAATTTTAAAAAAGAATTTCAAATTTAAATCTACTTTAATTGATGATGGATCATGCTTGGTGATCAAAAAGTGAAACTAAAAATAAGTATAAAATAATTCAAAAAAAAAGTTTTAAGCGATAGAATAATTATTTAAACAACTACTGATAACTTATGTATATATAAAATAAAATAAAGATATTTTAAAAAGTTAGATTTAGTTATTTCTACTAGAAATCATGTAATAATTTTTAAATCAACATTTTGAATCACATTAGGTGAACCATCATCAGGATGAAAAAAATAATATCCTGATGATGGTTCACTTAATGTGATCCGAAATGTTAAAAAATTTATTACATGATTTCTACTAGAAATAAATACATCTTAGTTTATGGATTATGGAAATACTATCTCTATCATTAAAAAAGTTACCAAGATAATTTAAATAGATATAATATTAAATATGCATGAAAAAAAATACCATATTTATATGGTGAAATCTTAGCAGTACTAAGAAAACATCCACGATAAAAGATATCAAACTTTATTAACTCAAGATGAATAGATTACATGCAAATTTATTATGAGCTACTTTGCCTCTCCACAAAGATACATACACCTAATTGGCATAGTACAATTAAGATTCCTCTTGCTAAAAATATAGTGGAAAAACACCATTGAGATTTTTCTTCCTAAAAATAGAATCGAGTGAATTCATCTTTCTAGAAACAAGGGTTTGACTCCTTGAGTTTTGTATCCCCCACAACCTCTCTATCAAGAAGTGGGCTACAAACCGCATGCAAAGGGACCCAAAATTTAAATTTATTGTCATATATCTAACAATCTCCACCTTGACAATAGTTTTCACATGATATCTTGCCTACCAACTCATCACCTTTCTTGCAAGCCAATAAAAACCAAACACCATTTTAGCTTCTCTAATAATATTGGTTTTGTGAATATATCAACTCTATTTTCCTATGTGTGAACCTTTTCAAGTGCTACTTTTCCTTCATTAATCACTTGTCTGACAAGATGGTACTTTACCATAATATGCTTTGTCGTACTATGATAAACGGGATTCTTAGCACAATAAATTTAACTTTGATTATCACATAATATCTTCATGTTGTATTTATCTCTTCTAAACTCGCCCAATAAGCCCTTTAGCCAAATTTCCCCCTGATAAGCATGATAGGTAGATGCATATTCTACCTTAGTAGTTGATGCAACAAATATATTTTAAAGCTTTGACATCCAACTAATAGGTCCACTTGTAAGTGTAAAAATGTACACAGATGTTGATCTTCTTTTGTCTAGATCTCCTACAAAATTAGAATAAATATATTCACAAATAGAATCACCAGATCTATTATAGGTGATACCATAGTCACTTGTGCCTCGCAAGTAGTGAAACACCCACTTTACTACTACCTAATATTATTTACTTGGGTTTACCATATATCTATATTGACAACTCCAACTGCATGTGAAATTTTTGGTCTTGTACATACCATAGCATACATTAAACTTGTTATTGCAATAGCATATGGTACAGGAGACATATACTCATTTTCTTCATCACTAATAGGACACAAACTTGAAGAAAGTTTGAAATGGTAAGCAAAAAGGATACTAACTGGTTTCACATACTCCATACCAAATTTGGTTAGTATCTTTTCCAAATACCTTTGATGTGATAATCAAATTTTACCATTTTTCTTGTCTCTATGTATCTCATTCAAAATTATATGCACCGCTTTTTACGTTGCACATGCTTTTTAACCCAATTGCTCACAAAAGGAAGAATCTATATTATCATCCATGAGTATAACCAAATACCACTCGCTAATATGTCTATACCAAGTTTGAAATTTCAAATTTAAGTCTATTAGATCATTGTTGGTGATTCAAAATGTGGAGTTAAAATCAGGTATTAAATAATTTTTAAAAAGAATTTCAAATTTAAATCTACTTTAATTGATGATGGATCATGCTTGGTGATCCAAAAAGTGAAACTAAAAATAGGAATAAAATATTTTAAAAAAATAGTTTTAAGAAATAGAATAATTATTTAAACAACTACTGATAACTTATGTACATTTAAAATAAAATAAAGATATTTTAAAAAGTTAGATGTAGTTTTTTCTGCTAGAAATCATGTAACAATTTTTAAATCAATATTTTGGATCATGTTAGGTGAACCATCATTAGGATGAAAAAAATAATATCGCGATGATGGTTCACTTAACGTGATCTGAAATGATTAAAAATTTATTACATAGTTTCTGCTAGAAATAATTGCATCTTGCTTTATGGATTATGGAAATACTATCTCTATCATTTCAGAAGTTACAAAGATAATTTAAATAGACAAAATATTAAATATGCATGAAAAAAAAATACCATATTTATATGGTAAAACCTTAACAGTAGTAAAGAAACATCCATGGTGAAAGATATCAAACTTTATTAACTCATGATGAATAGATTACATGTGAATTTGTTATGAGCTACTGTGTCTCTCTACAAAGATACATACACCTAATTAATATAGTACCATTAGGATTCCTCCTCCTAAAAATAGAGTGGAAAAACACCATTAAGATTTTATTTTATAAAAATAGAAACTGGTGGAATTCATCTTTCTAAAAATAAAGGTTTGACTCCTAGATTTTTGGACTTCCCGTGACACTGCTATCAGGAAGTGGGCTATAAACTACACTGCAAAGGGATCCAATATTTACATTTATTGTCACATATCTAATAATCTCCACCTTGACAACAATTTCCACATGATATCTTTCCTACCAACTCATCACCTTTCTTACAAGCTAAGAGAAGCCAAACAATGTTTTAGCTTCTCTAATAATACTAGTTTTGTGAACATATCAACATCGTTTTCCTACGTGTGAAGCTTTTCAAGTGCTACTTTACCTTCATCAATCACCTATCTGACAAGATATTACTTTGCCTCAATATGCTTTGTCCTACTATGATAAACTGGATTCTTGGCCAAATACATTTCACTTTGACTATCACAGAATATCTTCATTTTGTATTGCTCTCTTCCAAACTCACCCAATAAGCCATTTAACCAAATTGCCTCCTAACAAGCATGATATGTAACCACATATTCTGCCTCAATAGTTGATGCAATAAATGTCTTTTGAACCTTTTACATCCAGCTAATAGGTCCACTTGTAAGTGTAAAAACGTATATAGATGTTGACATTTTTTTGTCTAGATCTCCTACTAAATCAAAATCAATATTTTCATAAATAGAATCACTAGATCTATTATAGGTGATGCCATAGTCATTTATGCCTCACAAGTAGTGAAACACCCACTTCATTGCTACTCAATGTTCTTTACTTGGGTTTGCCATATATCTACTAACAATTCCAACTGCATGTGAAATGTCTGATCTTGTGCATACCATAACATACATTAAACTTCCTACTGCACTAACATATGATACATGCGAATATACTCATTTTCTTCATCACTATTAGGACACAAACGTGAAGAAAGTTTGAAATTGGAAGCAAAAGGAATACTAATTTGTTTCACATACTTCATACCAAATTTGGTTAGTATCTTTTCCAAATACCTTTAATTATGTTATAACCAAAGTTTACCATTTTTCTTGTCTCTATGTATCTTGATCAAAATTATATGCACCACTTTTAATGTTGCATGTGTTTTTAACCCAATTGTTTACCAAAGGAAAAATCTATATTTTAATCCATGAGCATAACCACATAGCACTCACTAATATGTCTATACCAAGTTTGAAAATTTGAATTTAAGTCTAATAGATCATTGTTGGTGATTTTAAATGTAGAGCTAAAAATAAGTATTAAATAAGTTTTAAAAAAGAATTTCAAATTTAAATCTACTTTAATTGATGATGGATCAGGTTTGGTGATGTAAAAAGTGAAACTAAAAATAGGTATAAAATAATTTAAAAAATCAATAAATTAAGAAATAGAATAATTATTTAAACAACGACTAATAACTTATGTATATATAAAATTAAACAAAGATATTTTAAAAATTTAAATGTAGTTGTTTCTAATAGAAATCATGTAATAATTTTTAAATCAAAATTGTCATTCACATTAGGTGAACTATCATTAAGATGGAAAAAAATAATATCATGATGATAATTCACTTAACTTGATCAGAAACAATTAAAAAATTATTACATAATTTCTACCAAAAAAAATACATCTTACTTTATAGATTATGAAAATACTGTCTCTATCATTTAAAAAAAAACCATTTAAAATTATAATAAATCCTTTTATATATAAAATAAAATTGAAAAAAATAAAAAAAAAATACTATACCATTTCTGGTTTCTACTTGAAAAACAACTTAACTTTATAAATTATTGAAATATTATCTCTATCATTTAACCATTTAATTTTTTTTAAAGGTATAATAATAACTTGTGTATATATAAAATAAAATAAATATATGTAAAAAAGCACTATTTAATAATTTTTAAAGCTATAATTATTAACGGTCTTTAGTTTATTAATTTATTAATAGTTATAATCTAAACATAATTTTATTAATTATTAAAAAATTAATTATAATTTTTAATAATTCATATTTTTATAGTTAAATTTTTCGCTTGAAAGAGAAGGGTGTATATATATATATATATATATATATATATATATTTGATTGACGTTTATATTATATATTTTATTTTATTCTTTTGAGTCATTATAATTCAATTTGTTTTGAATTGTGTCACATAGAGGTTCAAGCTCTCATGATTAAAAGGGAGATGGATATATATTTTTAAAATTGATAAATGTTACTTTCACAATTAATGCTTTTTGTGACCTATTATCTTTTCCTCTACCATAAACGTTTTTCACATTTAATGCTTTTGTGACTCATTGTTTTTTTCTCTATTTAAAGAAGCATGAATTTAGATTTACTCTTCCATCATAAATATCTTTCACATTTAATATGTATTGTAATCTATTATCTTTTTCCTATTTAAAGAAGTATGGATTTGTTCTTCCATTAGAAATATATTTTCTCAATTAACCATCTGAATTATCACGATAAAAATAAATACACAATATTTGTAAAAATTTATATATCTATACATTCTATATAATTCAATGATTTCATATAGATACTGCTTATTAAAATATCCATCACAATTAAACAAAAACAAACACAAAGACATAAACAAAACTTGTATCTCTATTAAAATTAGATCATAAAAAATAAATTTATCATCATATAAGTTGATGTTATACACTAAATTATCTTACAAACCATAAAATTATATTTATCTTTGATATACAATTATAACATCATTAATCAATTTTATACATATAAAATGATCTCATATATTGTAAACTATCTTACAATGTGCAAAATCTTAAGATAATGGTTTCTTTGTTGCTATGTAATGAAGTAAAAGTAAATTTATATTTAAGATGCACAATTTTATATATATATATATAAAATTGTGCATCTTAAATATAAATTTACTTTTACTTCATTACATAGCAACCAAGAAACCATTATCTTAAGATTTTGCACATCAACATCCTCTCTCTCAGACATCATACATGCTCTAAAAATAAGAGCCAACTTTATGAGCTCTCAAGCATTGCACGGTAACAAATGAGGTTAGCCCAGTGCCATTCTAACTATAAATTTCAAAGCTATTAAAATATATATATTTTAAAATATTTTATATTCAAAATAACACACAATTTATTCGATAGGAAAAGATTATGGCTTATAAATTAATGGAATTTAAATTTTTCATAAAATTTATATTAAAAAATATTTAAAAAAATTCTGATTAATTATTTAATTTTAATTAACAAATTTGTAAATATTAAATCAATTTATCCATTTATTTAAATGCGATTGTCATATATAAAATTGACAGATATTTATTGAGCAATCGAAACACCGATATTAAAAACTTTAATGTTAAGATATTAGAGTGGCATTTCATTTTTTTATTTTTTTAATTTTTAAATGTGTAATATAATCGCTTACATATGTACAGGGAAGAATATTTAGTGGCTTCAAGTAGTTAAGGTTTGCATGTCTATTGACAAATATTGTAATCCCATATCCATTCCAAAACATTATTTTTCACCATATGGCTTGCAAGCACCTCCTTTTTAGATTACTGAGATCATATAATTAAATAAAGCCATACTAAGGTTATAAGCATAACTAGAAAACATAATTGTAATGATATTATAAAATCAGTTTTGTATGCATACAATTAGTCCATAAAATCACATTTAAATGTGGTATTGGCCCAAGTTTTAGGTGACTCATAATCTTATTATTTGAACGATTTGGTGAGTTATTATGATTTTTTTAAAAGATATCAATTTAAACAATTTTTAATATGTTATTAATTGAGAACTTATAATGATTAGAGTTGACATTATTAATTGGAGATGTTGTAATTGGATATAATTTCTTTTAGTCAATAATGGTTAGTCGATTTTAGTAAATTTTTTCAATATCTTTATATATTTATGTTATTTAAATGAGATGTATCTTCTCGACATCACATTTTTCTTGAATATAAATCTAAATAATAACTCAAAACATTAATAACAATATAAAACTTATCCCAACATCTCCAATTAATAATGTCAATTTCTAATATTATCACATTCTTAAAAAACAATAGATAACAATAATGTCAACTTCTAATATTATCGCATTCTTAAAAAACAATAGATACCAATAAGCTATAGGTACTTACTATTATTGCCATGTAAGCCATCCTCTTGCATTTCAAACGGCCTTATATTTATCATAGTATCCACATGATATCTTTCCTACCAACTCATCACCTTTCTTGCAAGCTAAGAGAAGCCAAACAATGTTTTAGCTTCTCTAATAATACTAGTTTTGTGAACATATTAACATCATTTTCCTATGTGTGAAACTTTTCAAGTGCTACTTTTCCTTCATCAATCACCTGTCTAACAAGATGGTACTTTACCTCAATATGCTTTGTCCTACTATGATAAACTGCATTCTTGGCCAAACAAATTTCACTTTGACTATCACAGAATATCTTCATTTTGTATTGCTCTCTTCCAAACTCACCCAATAAGCCCTTTAACCAAATTGCCTCATAACAAGTATGATATGTAGCCACATATTCTACCTCAATAGTTGATGCAATAAATGTATTTTGAAGCTTTTACATCCAACTAATAAGTCCACTTGTAAGTGTAAAAATGTATATAGATGTTGACATTCTTTTGTCTAGATCTCCTACAAAATCAAAATCGATATTTTCATAAATAGAATCACTAGATCTATTATAGGTGATGCCATAAAAACTTATGCCTCACAAGTAGTGAAACACCCACTTCATTGCTACTCAACGTTCTTTACTTGGGTTTGCCATATATCTACTAACAATTCCAAATGCATGTGAAATGTTTGATCCTGTACATACCATAACTACATTAAACTTCCTACTGCACTAGCATATGATACATGTGACATATACTCATTTTATTCATCACTATTATGACACAAACTTGAAGAAAGTTTGAAATTGGAAGCAAAAGGGATACTAATTTTTTTCACATACTTCATACCAAATTTGGTTAGTATCTTTTCCAAATACCTTTAATTATGTTATAACCAAAGTTTACCATTTTTATTGTCTCTATGTATCTTGATCAAAATTATATGCACCATTTTTAACGTTGCATGTGTTTTTTAACCCAATTGTTTACCAAAGGAAAAATCTATATTTTAATCCATGAGTATAACCACATAGCACTCACTAATATGTCTATACCAAGTTTGAAATTTTGAATTTACGTGTAATAGATCATTGTTGGTGATTTTAAATGTAGAGTTAAAAACACGTATTAAATAATTTTAAAAAAGAATTTCAAATTTAAATCTACTTTAATTGATGATGGATCAGGTTTGGTGATGTAAAAAGCGAAACTAAAAATAGGTATAAAATAATTTAAAAAAAAATATAAATTAAGAAATAGAATAATTATTTAAGCAACTACTAATAACTTATGTATATATAAAATAAAACAAAGATATTTTAAAAAGTTAGATGTAGTTGTTTCTAATAGAAATCATGTAATAATTTTTAAATCAACAATTTCATTCACAGGTGAATTATCATTAAGATGAAAAAAAATAATATCATGATGATAATTCACTTAACTTGATCAGCAACGATTAAAAAATTATTACATAATTTCTAAAAAAAAACTACATCTTACTTCATGGATTATGAAAATACTATCTCTATCATTTTTTTAAAAAAATATTTAAAATTATAATAAATATATATATATATATATATATATATATATATATAATTGAAAAAAATACTATACCATTTCTGGTTTCTACTTAAAAAACAACTGCATCTTAACTTTATAAATTATTGAAATATTATCTCTATCATTTAACCATTTAATTTTTTTAAAGGTATAATAATAACTTGTGTATATATAAAATAAAATAAATATATGTAAAAAAGTACTATTTAATAATTTTCAAAGCTATAATTATTAACGGTATTTAGTTTATTAATTTATTAATAGTTATAATCTAAACATAATTTTATTAATTATTAAAAAATTAATTATAATTTTTAATAATTCATATTTTTATAGTTGAATTTTTTGCTTGAAAGGGAAGGGTCAATATATATATATGATTGATTGAACGTTTATATTATATATTTTATTTTATTCTTTTGAGTCATTATAATTTAATTTTTTTTGAATTGTGTCACATAGAGGTTTATGCTCTCAATAGATTAAAAGGGAGGTTGACATATATTTTTAAAATTGATAAATGTTACTCTCACAATTAATGCTTTTTGTGACCCATTATCTTTTCTTCTACTATAAACGTTTTTCACATTTAATGCTTTTGTGACTCATTATTTTTCTCTCTATTTAAAGAAACATGGATTTAAATTTACTCTTCCATCATAAATATCTCTCACATTTAATATGTATTGTAATCTATTATCTTTTTCCTATTTAAAGAAGTATGGATTTGTTCTTCCATCATAAATATCTTTTCACAATTAAAGATCTGAATTATCACGGTAAAAATAAATACACAATATTTGTAAAAAATTATATATCTATACATTTTATATAATTCAATGATTCTATATAAATACTGTCTATTAAAATATCCATCACAATTAAACAAACGCAAACAAAAACACATACACAAACATAGAAACAAAACTTACATCTCTATCTAAATTAGACTATAAAAAATAAATTTATCATAATATAAATTGATCTTATACACTATAAATTATCTTACAAACCATAAAAATATATTTATCTTTGATATACAATTATAACATCATCGATCAATTTTACACATGTGAGATGATCTCATATATTATAAACTATCTTACAAACAATAAAAAATATATTTATCATGGCGCATCTTAAAAATAACTTTACTTTTACTTCACTACATAGCAACCCAAAAAAAACCATTTTCTTAAGATTTTACACAGCATCATCCTCTCTCTCAGACATCGTACATGCAGTAAAAATAAGGACCAACTTTATGAGCTCTCAAACATTGCACGGTAACAAATGAGGTTAGCTCAGTACCATTCTAACTATAAATTTCAAAACTATTAAAAAAATATATTTTAAAATATTTTATATTCAAAATAATATACAATTTATATGATAGGAAAAAATTATAACTTATAAATCAATGAAATTTAATATTTTTATAAATCATAAAATTTATAGTAAAAAATTTATGATTAATTATTTAATTAAAATTAATAAATTTATAAATATTAAATCAATTTATCCATTTATTTGAATGCGATTGTCATATATAAAATTGACAGATATTTATTGAGCAACCGAAACACTGATATTAAAAACTTTATATAATCACTTTTATGATGTTAAGATACTATATTAGAGTGGCTTTTTTTTTTTTTTTTAAATGTGTAATATAATCGCTTACATATGTATAGGGAAGAATATTTAGTGGCTTCAAGTAGTTAAGGTTTGCATGTCTATTGACAAATATTGTAATCCCATATCCATTGCAAAACATTATTTTTCACCATATGGCTTGCAAGCACCTCCTTTTTCGATTACTGAGATCATGTAATTAAATAAAGCCATACTAAGGTTATAACCATAACCAGAAAAGATAATTGTAATGATATTATAAAATCAATTTTGTATACATATAATTAGTCCATAAAATCACATTTAAATGTGGTATTGGCCCAAGTTTTAGGTGACTCATAATCTTATCATTTGAACGATTTGGTGAGTTATTATGATTTTTTTAAAAGATATCAATTTAAACAATTTTTAATACGTTATTAATTGATAACTTATAATGATTAGAGTTGACATTATTAATTGGAGATGTTGTAATTGGATATAACTTCTTTTAATCAATAATGGTTAATCGATTTTAGTAAATTGTTTCAATATTTTTATATATTTATGTTATTTAAATGAGATGTATCTTCTCGACATCACATTTTTCTTGAAGATAAATCTAAATAATGACTCAAAACATTAATAATAATATAAAACTTATCCTCACATCTCCAATTAATAATGCCAATTTCTAATATTATCATATTCTTTAAAAACAATAGATACCAATAATGCCAACTTCTAATATTATTGCATTCTTAAAAAACAATAAATACCAATAAGTTATCGGTACTTACTATTATTACCATGTAAATCATCCTCTTGCATTTCAAACTGTATACATACCAAATTCCTTCAAAACCCTAAAATTATTATTGCATTCTTAAAAAACAATAAATACCAATAAGCTATGGGTACTTACTATTATTGCCATCTAAGCCATCCTCTTGCATTTCAAACGGTCTTATATTTATCATACTACCTGGCTGTATACATACCAAATTCCTTTAAAACCCTAAAATTATTAACTGGGTCTTCCCAGTACCATATCTGTCTTAATACCAAACAAGAGATATTTTATAGATTTGAGTTCTATCCAATCCATTGGAATTTAGCGATTGTATCCACTAAGTGGAATCAAGGATGGATGTTATCTTAAATGTGGGAAATTAGAAGGGTTCTTCTGCACCACTATTGGGTAACTTGAATGAATCAACACATTTATAAGACAGTTCACCCTTACCCTTTAAAAGCACTCTGCCAAGCACATCCTGTACATGACCATTTGCTCTTGCAATGTAATTTTGAACTTCATTTATGCCTTGGAAACACCTGCGATTTTCCTTCATTCGGAATTCAGATCTAAGATTTATTTGGCTACTTCCTATTATGTTATATTTTCCGTCTCCCAAAGAAGATTATACACTTTTGTGGCGTTGCAATCATCGATGAATTTGCACTAAAGAAGATTGTCTGCATAAACATTCAAATAAATAGACAAGAATGGAATTCATGGAAGCAAAAAAAACTGAAAGCATTTTTTCTTTCTTCAATTTTCACCACCTTGCTTTTATCAACTAATAAATAGCACTGAAAATATTGTCATTCTGCTTCTTGATTCATTCCTGCTAAAGTTCACTTATTGGAGTCTCATAATATTCACAACTGTTGAGCTTGACTTACATGTATTTCACCTCAAACTTTTTTTTTTGTTAAAGTATAGATTAAATTGTATCCTCATTTTACTGTTATGTTACTGACTAATTCTACCATATCACTCCTCCTTATGTGTTTGTCACACCAACAATTTGATTCCTATCATGCTCTACTGTCATTACAACCCAAAGGGAGAACATGCCACTAGGTGGCACTTGTTAAAAAACGATATGGTTTAAGGTTCTTAAAAAATACAAGTTCAATTAGATCATATGTTGACATGCAATCCTAATGAAAACATTAATCATTCCTCCTTTAACATTTAATAAATGTGAAAACAAAGTTTTAAGTATGTTTAGCTTAATTATTATAGATATCTTAAGTGAATTTATTAGTAAATATTAATTATAAGATTTTTATCTTGAATTTGTTTTATATTATATTTATTAACAATTTTTTATTTATTTATTTATTTATTTTTATTTTTTTTATAATAGGTTAATTATTAAGTCTATGCTCCCAACTATTTTAGCTTTTGATGTTATTTTTAAAACATCTCTTGACTTGATAAAGGTCTTTATTTAGAGTACGCACCTAAAAGGAAGGAGCAAACTCGCAATGAACTATTGCACATGTTGTAGGACAACTATATGGAAGGTTTTGAATGAGAGCTTAGAGATCATGGTTTTGAATGAAAGCTTGGAGATCATGGTTTTGAACCTTGCACTATATGTGTGAATGCTCTTAGTGAGGTCCTTTTTTATTTCCTTGACCCCTGAGATAATCTACTGATTGAATATTTGGATGTCAAACTATTTTATGAACACATCTTTCATAAGGTCATAATACACAATAGCATATTGTGGATTAAAAGTATGATACCAAGTATGTGTGCAATCCAATAGTGTAATCACAAATTGGATTGTCTTTCTTTCTAGTGTGATGATGCCCTTGGTGAACCATATTATTTCACACTTGTGGGCATGTTATGTGACATTCTATGCTCCTTGATACTTGGCTATAATCATGGACATTTTATAGATAAAATGCTAGGGGGAAGGAGCTTGTGCTAATGACACACTACATGATTTTTGAGCATTTGAAACTTGACTTCCCTCAAGGTTAATTTCACCCTATCTACCAATATTTACTTTGGGTGGGGGCACACATCCTCCCACTCCTAAAATAGTTTGTGTTGAGGTTGGATTCACTGTCAGGATCCCTACTCCTTAAGAGTACACTTGATTACCTTTGTATAAGCAACTAAACACGAAATTTAACCAGAAGTAAAATGTAACTAGAAATCAGAAACAACACAGAATATGAGAGACAATACAATCTTGTATTAACACTCTTCCAGAATGAAATACAATGAAGAAATCACACTCTTCCCACACCTCTTGGGCATACCAGTAATTCTCCCTCAAGAGTTCTCTCTCTCAATTACATACCAATCAACTCAAACACAGAGTTGTTGTTTCCACTAGTCAGTAACAATACTGCCTATCCACCAAGTACTCAAAGTACTCCAAGTAGATCTCCCTGATCTTGCTCCTTGTTGTGTTGCAGATCTCCTTTGACCTTGCTACCCTGCAAATCTCCTTTGACCTTGCGCGCGCGCGCGCGCACACACACACACACACACACACACACACACACACACACACACACACACACACACACACCTGCAGATCAACTGATCTTACTTACCATGTAGATCTTCTACCTGATCTTGCACAACCTGCAGATCAACCTGGTCTTACACACCTGCAAACCTAGATCTTACATACCTTGAAAGAACCCTTGTCCTTGCCTTTGCAAGTCCTTATGATTCTACAAATTACAATACAGCCCCATGGGTCTCTTAAATAGATCCCATACAAATAATAATTAGACTTTCCAATTACAATGATTAAAAACACAGACTCAAGACTAAAATTACTCTTTTACATGCAAATTGACTGTCCATCTAAAATTAGACCAGTTCTAGAATGCACAGGCGACTGACGTCAATCATTGTCTGTCTGGAGATGATCGACATTCGCTGATCCATGACCGATGTCAACAGCTTCTTGTCTACTCATCACCAACGTTGGTTGGCCTGACCGATGTCGGTTGGCCTGACCGACGTCGATTACTGTGACACTCAGCAACCTCCTCCATGTTTGCATACATGTGAAGCTTTTAGCTCCACAACCTAACAATCTCCCACTTGGAGATAAATAGCTGCACCTGTACCTATACCTATACCTGTACTTGTACATCATCTAATTTTGTTTCCTAGCTTGTATCCCTCTTTAAGTTCAGTCTTGAAGACCAACCACCACAAATCCTATGGTGGTTCTCCTGTCATCCAAGTAACCTTCCATATCTGAATCTACATACCCATGTAGAGAAGTGCTTGACCCTGCATAGCATGTATACCTGCTGTTGGTCCCTCTCAGATACCTGAGAATCCACTGAACTGCTTTCCAGTGCTCCTTTCCCAAATTGGCCATAAACTTGTTGACAACTCCCACTGCTTGGGTAATATCAGGTCTAGTACTCATGTACTCAACCTCATCATGTGATTTGGGACACTGTTCTGTGAACTATCCATCCATAGGTGTGCTAACCAATTCTGCATCTTGCATATTGAACCTCTCCACTACCTTATTCACATAATCATCCTGAGACAACATCAACCTGTGACTTTCCCTGTCTCTAGAAATACTCATGCCAAGGATTTTTGCTTCTCCTAAATCCTTCTTGGCACACCTCTGAACTAATTTTACCCTTAGCTCAGCAAATCCCTGCATGTATGAACCTACAACAAGCATATCATCCACATACAGTAATAGGATAATGTCGCGACCATTATCCAACCTGGTAAAATAAACACAATGGTTACATTGACATTGACTATACTCATGTTTTGTCATACCCCTGTCAAACCTGTACCACTATCCTGGAGCTTGCTCAAGACCATATACCTTGGCCTTCTGTCTCACGTGTCCATTCTCTCCTTTCTTTAACCTAGGAATCCATTCGTCTTTTAGTGCTTTCATCCCGACTGGAAACTCTACCAAATCTCCCATTTGGTTCTTATCCAAGGAATCAACTTCCTCATTCATGCCATGCTCCCACTGTTTCCTGGATTCTACCTACATTGCCTCTTCAAAACTTCTTGGTTCTTGACCATCAGTGAGCAACAAGTTCAAGTAGTATAAAGAAGGGGAATAACGAATTTGAGGCTTACTTACCTTTTCAGTCCTCCATATGGGCGTTTGAGACTCCTTGACAGCTTGTTGTCTGCCTAAAATCTGTTCTCTGGTCGACCCTGGTCTGCACCTGACCGATGTCTATTCCACCTGATCGCCGACGCCAGTTCCCTGACCGACGTCAGTGTCCACTTGGTCATCGACGTCGATTCCCTGACCGACGTCAGTCTCCACCTACCCAACACCACCGACTCTGGTCTGCACATGACCGACGTCGGTAACTGTGTTTTCATGTGAGTGATGACTTTTACCCGCGAGCTCACTTTGGATAATAACCTTGTCTAAACTGCCCTGCTCAAAATTATTCAGCCCCTTGAGCTGATCTTTGTCCATCATCTCTTCCATGAAAACCAAGGCTTTCCAGTTCTTAAGTTTGTCAAAGACATCAGACTTCCTCTTAAGAACATGCATCCCCTTCTTATTCATATGACCAAGCCTACAGAGCCACATCTTTGCATCTACATCTGAAGTAGATAAACCAGAAGGAGAATCAGTAATACAAGTAGATAAATAAAGGGTCCTACTTTCTTATCTCTTGCTAAAACAAGTGCACCCTTGGAAACTTTCCAAGATTCCGCTGTGAGAGTTACTGTGCATCCCTCATCACCCAACTTTCCTGTAGAAATTAGACTCCTCTTCAGGATTGGGACATGCATGACATCCTTCAACACCCATGTGTTGCCCATCTGCAATTTTAGCCACACTTCCCCTTTGCCAACAATTTGACAAGGCTCACCAACCCCTAAATAAATCTTTCCAAAGTCTCCATGGACATAATCATGGAAAAATACTCTATTTGGGGTTGCATGGAAAGAGGCAACAGAATCTAAAACCCAAGACTCTACTTTATCCAAAGAACATACAAGAGCATCCTATGCAACAATACCTGCAACATCTGCTTCTTCATTTCCTTCATGCTGATCTTCTACCAACCAACAATCTTTCTTTACCTGCTCTTTCTTTTCATAATACCGTAATTGATAATTCTTGTCATTGAATTCCTCCATTCTTAGTGTAATTTTTTCTGCCATTGCTTTACTCCCACTCAATCAGAAACCCCTAAGAGTGACCTGTAATCAACAAACACTTAACACGCTATGACCACTTGTTAGTGTACCTAACCAAGCTCTGATAAACCTTCAACCAAGCTCTGATACCAATTGTCAGGATCCCTACTCCTTAAGAGTACACTTGATTACCTTTGTATAAGCAACTAAACACGAAATTTAACCAGAAGTAAAATGTAACTAGAAATTAGAAACAACACAAAATATGAGAGACAATACAATCTTGTATTAACACTCTTCCAGAAGGAAATGAAATGAAGAAATCACACTCTTCCCACACCTCTTGGGCGTACCAGTAATTCTCCCTCAAGAGTTCTCTCTCTCAATTACAAACCAATCAACTCAAACACAAAGTTGTTGTTTCCACCAATTAGTAACAATACTGCCAGTCCACCAAGTACTCAAAGTACTCCAAGTAGATCTCCTTGATCTTGCTCCTTATTGTGTTGCAGATCTCCTTTGACCTTGCACACACACACACACACACACTTGCAGATCAACTGATCTTACTTACCATGTAGATCTTCTACTTGATCTTGCACAACCTATAGATCAACCTGGTCTTGCACACCTGCAAACCTAGATCTTACATACCTTGGAAGAACCCTTGTCCTTGCCTTTGCAAGTCCTTATGATTCTACAAATTACAATACAGCCCCATGGGTCTCTTAAATAGATTGCATAAAAACAATAATTAGACTTTCTAATTACAATAATTAGAAATGCAGACTCAAGACTAAAATTAGTCTTTTACATGCAAACTGACTGCCCGTCTAAAATTAGACCAGTTCTGGAACGGACAGACGACTGACGTCGGTCACTGTTTGTCTAGAGATGACCGACATCAGTTGGCCTGACCGACGTCAGTTACTGTGACACTCAACAACCTCCTCCATGTTTGCATACATGTGAAGCTTTTATCTCCACAACCTAACATTCACTCCTAGATTGATAGGAACCATTGGTTGTAACTAGTGACCCTCTTACTATGTTTCTATTTATCTACAAAGTCAAGTTATCACTTATAGTTTGTGGAATGCCCAACATTGATAGACTCTCATGTCTTACTATTAATATTATATATTTTAAAACATTATTTTGGACCTATTTTCTCACAAAACCCACTATTTGAGACCATTTACATGATTTCCTTGGTTTGCCTCCATTTGACAAAGAAAGGAACAGGCCAAAAATTTGAGTAGACTTGGTATGGGTGATTCCACAAATAACACATGGTTCTACATGCTCAAAATGTCCCAATCAACTCCAACTAGTTTTCTCAACATATTGACTCCCTACCCAATGATGTATGTGTCTATCTCATTGGTGTGTGTCTCCTTAGCACAAGAGTTTTCCTCAATCCATTCCCATCCTATGAAGTTCCTCATGGCATTTTCTTGATTTACCTCCGAACTTCACATGATCCATGGTGACAATCACTTTTTGTGGGACTACATTATATTTGCACTACTTAAGCTCATGGGCATATTTAATATCCATGTTGAAATCCTTTGTATTTCCAAACTTTATTAACCCATCATGCAAAAATTTCCCTCTTTTCTCCTTCTGTTATCTCCTTGAACCATGTGTAGGGGAGGTTTATGCCTCTATGGGAAGATTTTCAATGTCATATTCAACCATATGCTTCTAAATTTCCAAGGGTAACTAAACAATAAAAAGTCTTTTTAGCTCAATGAAGAATTCACATTATGCTTCTTCCAGGAAAGAATATACAGAGACTGCAAACTCCAATAGGTAACTATTTTTTGTGCCTTTCCACCACATGCCCATTACTTTGGTCCAAACTCTGTTGGTGCACTAAAATTTTCCAACCCATGCCTTCATCCTAAGGTTTTTTATGCCAAAATTTATACTTCAACCTATAACATACATGGTTATCCATGTGTGCAAGTGCTTAGGCAATTAAAAAAAAACACTTCATAAAGAGGATCATAAAAATACTCTTCCACCCATATATTTAGAGATAATGTTCCTAAGCTCACATGATCCTTCACAACATTGAGTTCTTCATCCACTAGCCACCTCTCAATGTTTTCAAAAGAAATTGGGTGAATCATATTTGAACACCATATTTTACAATTGGTTCAACATATTCTCAGAAATAGAAAAAAAATGCTTGGGTATTTTCTTATACACCAAACAAAATGTTTGTGATAGTACGCTTACTTTCATAGCTAGCAATCATCACATTTACATATCACAAAATTAGGTTTGTGCGCCCACCAAGTTACAAAGAGAGAGACAACTGAGGCACATTGGGATAGTCGCAAAGTATGACTTAAACATATTTATTCATGATTCACTATAGGATGGTAATAGAGTAAGCAAATGTGTAAACATTTAAGGCAAGGGGAAATAATCATATATGTAGTTCAAATTTAGATTACATCATTAACAAAAGATATCACCAATATAAGATCAAATGACACAATCATCCATTAATGGAGCATTAAGCCCTTTGCATTAAAATATCGAGTATATGGAAAAAGTAATAAAACAAAAATATTTTAATACATAATAACCCAGAAAACTATCATTAAAAACTAGCAATAACAACAACCACCTTAAACTAAGATGCAAGGTGGGATTTTATAGATTTAACACACCACTTTCCCATTACATTGAATAATTATCCACTCCTTAAAAGAGTGAAACTATTTGTAAATATAAAAAAGAATAATTGTTTATTGTAAATTCCCTAAACTAAAAATCTATATATTTTATTAATCTTGTGCTAGATCTGCTCAAGCCATTTTAAATGAGGACTATCATAAATACCACATTGCCTAAATACTAGTTTTGTTTACCAACTCTCCTAGATAGGAGCCCTTGAATTGGGACTCTATATTTTGTGCAACCTCTTTCTTGTTAACTACACTCCATGTTTTCTGTAACCTCTTTTCCATTCAGTTGTTTGGTCCTTTCAATTCAAGTGATTTGATGGGCATAGGTAAAAATTGTGGTAGTGTTTGGTAGATAAAATCATAGTGACCTGTTTGTCATACACTACAATCCAAAATACTTTTGCCTCTTACACCCTGTGAATATTTAGCAAAATTAGGTGTGCACTACTATACTTGGTTGAAATTATGGGCCAATAGTTTCCTATACTAGATTACACTTTACATGATTTTATGTGGTATAGCTAAACAATAATTTAAACTTGAAAATACACACAATTTTCAAAACATTATGATGGTGGAAAATTTTCAAAATTAATATGTTTTTAGGATCTTAAAATGTTTCATATAAATAATTTTTTTATAACTTATGTGGAGTTTAACCCTTCTATTTTGAGATGAGTAATTTCAATGTAAGGTCTTCATCTCTCATTTCAAAATGGGGTATATATATATTTTTTTTTCAAAATTAATTTTTAAAGTGGAAAAAAATTGAACAATTTTTATCTACTTCCTTGATCAAGAAGTGGATTGGGTGCTGGTGACTCTAAAAGAATGGTTGGCTATGTTTTAAAAGACAACAAAAGTCAAAGTAGGTTCTAAGGACTCACAAAGAAATGTTGGATATATTTCAACACCCATAAAAAAAAAAAAATTGATGTGGCATTTGGAGTGATAACAAGTAGGTGTATTCATATATATACTCTCTTTTCAAATTAAAATTAAAATTTACATTTTTTGATAATTTGACTACATGTAGAATTTGACATTTGTTGTAGGTATATCATCTAAACAATGTGGATAGAAGAATAGATCAAGTGTGCATAAAAAAACCTTCATCCTTTCCTAGGTAAATGGAGTTGTGTGTTTCAATTATTTATAGTTATACATTTATGTACGCATGAATCTGACTCACATACTCATGCCAAGGTGAGAAAATTATGTATACATCTAAATTTGGGACAAGACCCTTAATCTGAGTATCTTATCCCTAATTTATGGTATTTGGAAAAAAAATACATTTTAGCCTATTTATAGGACAATCCTAGCCCCATATAGTCTTACAATTGGTCCATTGAAGCTATAAGGCACCTCAACACTTATAAAAAAATATAGTTGTTAACACATTTGGATTATTAGGATAAGTACAAAAAATTTGGGGACAAAAAGGGGCCTACCCATGGATATGTTTTATTTCTTTTAAAAATTAAGACATCTCAACTTCTGTATATTATTTGAAATGGATACACTCAAAATTTAAAGATGGCATGAGATCACAAATTTTAGTATTTCAAGTCTAATTTCTGAAACACTATTTTTTTTAAATGGTTAAGTATAAGTAGGTCAAACATCTAATTTTTTTTTTTAGAAGAACTCATGTTGTTTAGAAAAGCATAGAAGATAATTAACCATGTGGCTCCTCATTTTATTTAAAATTGATAATTATGTATACATCTAAATCTAGGACAAGACCCTTAATCTGAGTATCTTATCCCTAATTTATGTTGTTTGGAAAAAATATACATTTTAGCCTATTTCTAGGACAATCCTAGCCCCATATAGTCTTACAATTGGTCCATTAAGGCTATAAGGCACCTCAACACCTATAAAAAATATAATTGTTAACACATTTGGATTATTAGGATAAATGCAAAAAATTGGGGGACAAAAAGGGGCCTACTCATGGATATGTTTTATTTCTTCTTTAAAAAATTGAGACATCTCAACTTCTGTATATTATTTAAGATGGATACACTCAAAATTTAAAGATGGCATAAGATCACGAATTTCAGTATTTCAAATCTAATTTCTAAAACACTATTTTTTTTAAATGGTTAAGTATAAGTAGGTCAAACATATAAATTTTTTTTAGAAGAACTCATGTTGTTTAGAAAAGCATAGAAGATAATTAATCATGTGGCTCCTCATTTTATATAAAATTGATAATTATGTATACATCTAAATCTAGGACAAGACCCTTAATCTAAGTATCTTATCCCTAATTTATGTTATTTGGAAAAAATATACATTTTAGCCTATTTCTAGGACAATCCTAGCCCCATATAGTCTTACAATTGGTCCATTGAGGCTATAAGGCACCTCAACACCTATAAAAAATATAATTGTTAACACATTTGGATTATTAGGATAAATGCAAAAAATTGGGGGACAAAAAGGGGCCTACTCATGGATATGTTTTATTTCTTCTTCTAAAAATTGAGACATCTCAACTTCTGTATATTATTTGAGATGGATACACTCAAAATTTAAAGATGGCATAAGATCACGAATTTCAGTATTTCAAATCTAATTTCTAAAACACTATTTTTTTTAAATGGTTAAGTATAAGTAGGTCAAACATATAAAATTTTTTTAGAAGAACTCATGTTGTTTAGAAAAGCATAGAAGATAATTAACCATGTGGCTCCTCATTTTATTTAAAATTGCTTGGTATTGTTTGAAACCCTTTAGTACAAATTTAGATAAGATCATATCATTTGTGATCTATATATTTATAAAAAAATTAATTATAGATTTTTAATTAATTTTATAAGTTAATCTATCCTGAAAACTAATAAGAAATGGATAGCTAGCCCTACGGCCCCCTAACTACCTATTGTTTTAATTTTTAATTTTAGGAATATGTATAGAATTAGGTTTAGTTTGTGACCATATTTTTTTTTTTTGCATTTAGATCTAAAAAATACATAAACATATATAGACATGTATAGTTGCAGCATATAGTGGCCTAAAAAATGCATAATTAGAAACCAACATAGATGGAAACCTTCAAATAGTCCAAAAATATATATTTTTAAAAAAGAACTCATATATTTAGAAAGAGGAGAGTGTGCTAGACATTTTCGCAATAATTTTACGAAATGTCTCATTGAAATTCATAGTGTTTATGATTATGGAAGTTAGGTTTTTTTTACTTTCAATCAAAAACTTGAATTCAATTGTGTGTTTGTAGGCCCAGGCCTTAGACTTAGGAATTCAAGCCATTTTCAACCCAAAAGGTAGGATTTTGAAAATACACATAACAAATCACATACGTGATATAAAACACCTGTGAAATAATATGTACACACTATAACCAATTATATTCATTACAAGTTAACAATTAACATTAATTCTAAGGAAATATGGTCATTAGTATAATTTGATGTCACCACATTATTTTAATGGTGAGTTTGAATTGATGGACGTATGAAAATTGCATGTTGAGAATTGACAATAATTATCTTTACCTATGATGATATCATTTTAACTCATTATATGCAGCACTTTCATTGTTGCATGTGTTATTTTAAACAAAGTGCTCACAAAAGGAAAACCTCAATTCTCATCCATGAGTATAACTAAATAAAATTTTTTAATGTATCTAAATTAAAATTATATGCAACACTTTCAATGTTGAATGTGTTATTTTAAACCAAGTGTTCATAAAAATAAAAACCTCTATTCTCATCCATGATGAGAATAATGAAATAACACTCGCTAATGTGTTTATCTCAAAATTATATATAACACTTTCAATGCTTCATGTGTTATTTTTAACTAAGTGCTCACAAAAAGAAAAACCTCTATTCTCATCCAGTAATGATATTTACCTATGCTGATATCATTTTAACTCTTGTGTTGTTTTAAACCAATTACTCCCAAAAGGAAAAACCTCAATTTCAACCATGAATATAACTAAAATTAGCATTTGCTAATGTATCTATACTAAAATTATAAACAACACTTTCAATGTTGCATGTGCTATTTTAAACCAAGTGTTCATAAAAATAAAAACCTCTATTCTCATCCATGAGTATAACCAAACAACACTCACTAATGTGTTTATATCAAAATTATATGTATAAATTTTTTTCATGTGTTGTTTTAAACCAAGTGTTCACAAAAGGAAAAACCTCTATTCTCATCCAGTAATGATCTTTGCCTATGTTGATATCATTTTAACTGATTATATGCAACACAAGTTAAATGTTGCATGTGTTGTTTTAAATCAAGTGCTCACAAAAGGAAA
The DNA here is from genome assembly GCA_037957365.1 of Torreya grandis. NCBI lineage: Eukaryota > Viridiplantae > Streptophyta > Pinopsida > Cupressales > Taxaceae > Torreya > Torreya grandis. The sequence goes on from JARHVA010008096.1 coordinate 64,929, forward strand.
AACATCAATTCTCATCCATGAGTATAACTACATAGCATTCACTAATGTATCTATATTAAAATTATATGCAACACTTTCAACGTTTCACATGTTATTTTAAACCAAGTGTTTATAAAAAGAAAAACCTCTATTCTCATCCATGAGTATAAACAAATAACACTCTTAATGTGTTTATATATGTATGCACCTAAATTTGCTTTCCCTAATAATCCCATTAAACCTACTAATTTAACACATAATTATATTCCCTAGCCAATTAATTAATATCCCAACCCCTGCATAAAATCTCTTACATACCATAAACCTTATTCCACCCTTACAACCAATTAATCACCCTCGTTAGCTCACTAACTAAGCCTACTTACCTACTAACCTACTCATTAATCCACTTACCAATTTAAAAATACTTTTTATTCACCTACCCATCTACCACCCTACTAAACTAGCTATTCCTACACCTCTACTCTCTAATGGAGATTCTAGAATTGGAGAATTATAGAATATCCTCTAATTTAACCTTTCTCATCTAGAATCTTCTATTCTAGAGGTTTCCAAGGAATTATAAATTCCTTTGAAAATCTCCAACCATTGATCTCAATGAACTCAAGAATAAAATTGAGCCATTGATTTTCCCTCCCATAGATTATATAAACAAGTCATACCTCCATGACCAACTAACTTGAAAAAAAATTGAAACTTGGAAGCCTTGAGAGCATACTTGCATACATCATTGAAGCACTCCCATAGCCTTGGCATAGCCACAACAAGCCAAAAATCCATTGAAACCATTATCAAGCTCAATCAAGCAATCCAACAATCCATTCATTTTGCATTCAAAATCATTTTGTAATTCTTGAAAAGGAGTTATAAGAGACAAGATGATGGTAAGTAATGCCAATGTAAGTATTTGATTGTCTCTTTATCCTTTTCTTTAAATTTGTTTGCATTTTGGGTTTTTATTGCTAAAAATACTAATATAGAAAAGAATCCAAAATAAACTCAAATATTTGGTGACCACGGTGGCAATACTCCATAAATTCAACCTATTGTGCTTGTTAGAGGTGATTTTGTGACTTATAGGTGTAAATGGACAAGAAACAAATTCCAAAATTGATAAAATCATCACGTACAGGAGAATTATCATATTGCATTAGTATTTATGATATTGTAGTCATGATAGTGCAATATTTAAGTGATATTGCATTAACCATGAATTTAATTTCTAATGGTATTAATTTTGGTAGGTTGTTACCTTCGTGCAATAATGCTACATCTAACTTAGCAACATTGCGCTGGTAATCATGATATTATGTCTCTAATCACAGTTTTGTAGGAATACTGTTTTAGCCTAACATAATTGCTTTTCTACCATTTCTAACCTGTGTGTAGTCCTATTTACCTACCTTGTATTTCTAGATAGAGGTATTTATTCTTCTATGTGTAGGGAAGTAGGCTTGGTTGAAGACTTAGATTTTAATTATTGAGCCGCAATATTGCTACTTCAAAAAATTGTGGTATTGACTTGTGAATTATGATATCACCATCGAAAGTTATAATATTGATATTTCCATCCAAATTGGTAAAATTTTGCCTATTGATCTTTGATCTATAGGTTTTTATCTTATCATTCTCTAACTTGTAGGAGAAACAGTAATCATATAATCCTTTTGGCAAATTTACCTAACTATTTTGGGGTTTTTAAAGATAAATTTTCCTAACTATATTTTGAAAAAAGTTTTTTTTGCATACACTTGTTGTGTATAGGTTGATAGGAAGGAAAGGTACAAAAGGGATCATATACAAACTAAACAATGCATCATTAACCTTTTTTGCCCCTACTACAATACTGCTATTTGTGTAGTGGCAGTTTTAAATAGAAAATTATGATATTGCTTTACTAGTAGCAATATTATAATTTAATAATTTTAGGGTAAAGTCTTGATTATTGTTTAAAATTTTCAACTAGTAACACAGATTCCTAGGGCAAATATAATAAATATACTTTGTTGTTCTATAAATTTTGGGTGTGTGGATCTATTCATTTTCACTAAAAAAATTCATCTAGGTGTCCTAATAATTTTTTTATACATATCTAATAGATTTATCTACTATAGCTATCTATAGGAATTTATAAAGCATATAAATAATCTATCATAATCACTTATGCATCTACTTTAGTTCAAAATTAGAAATTTTAAAGTTCTATACTTTTGTTGTAATAACACTAATATCGATGTAGCGACATTGCTTTTACAATTGTGGTTGTGCACTAATAATCATAATTTTATAGGAGCCTTTTTGTTGACCATCATGGTTAAATAACTATGGCAATATCATGACTTGTGATCTGTGGTTTTGATAAACAATTGCAATAATGTAGTCTCTATTTGTGATTTTACTTTGAACTGACTGTGTAGTTATGATTTTGCAAGGGAATAGTGGTTTTATCTTGAATCAGAATAATAATCCTTTTTGTGCAAGACCCCTCAAGACAAAGGCACCAAATTTGTTTTTCTATATCTTGTGTTTGTAGGAGGGTGCCAAAATCATATAATTTAGTCTTGTTGCTTGTGTGTATTGTGTGACTTATGACGTGATCATATATTTTTTGTTTCCTCACATAGGTAATTAATCAAGAAAATTAATTGTGCTTTTGCTTGTTTGTTAACTCATTGAGTCTAGGATAGTACATGATGTGGAATTCATCCCCATGCATGGGATTAGTCACTAGGGGTTGGTGTCATGGATTTTATCACTATGCATTCAACCAAACTCTGTGTTTTAGCAGAGTATAAATAACAGGGATAGATGTCATCAGGCCAAGTGGTTGACCCATATAGATCATCCATAAAAGGGAAGATTTAATCTCTAAACCAAACATTAGACAATATCCAATATGGACTTAGACACCACTGTACCTAACATATATCAAGGGATCCCTTAGAAACCTTTGTGTAAACCTAGCTTAGGACCTTTTCAATTGTAATAGGAATTTCACTACTAGAGTCAAGATCAGATCCTAAGAAGCCATTAAGTGTAGATGGGGTTTAGAGGGTTTGGTTGATTCTATAAGGGGTCGCTAGCCTATAGCCTCACCCATGAAGTCATTATATGATGCAAATTTTGGGTTATACACCCACTTTAGTTTACTAAATTAGGACTTATGGCTAAGTGTGTTATTTGCATGTCATGCTTAAAACCTATGTTGTTTGTGAACCAAGTTGGCCACTCCTATTTTTGTTTTAAAACACCTAGACACCCCTAGGATAAAATCCCATTCTAAAACCACATCAAACATCCATCTCATATCCTCCATTCACACCTTTGGATACAACATTAGTCATGAAATAAAATTTTAGTTGTCACTCATCTCTCCACTCTTCATTATCATCCTTTGACTAGGTATTATCAACATACGTAACCTTGACAAGTCTTTAATCTAGCACCCATCACTTCCTTATCAATGCCTCTTCATACCTAGCACTCATCCAATCATCCTTTTTCTAGTGTGAAAGGTATTTGATCACATCATATCTTTATCCTCAATGCTAGATTGAACCCTTGTAAGGTTCTTGGATTTTGATAATCCTTGGTCACATTAGTCTTCACATCTCTATAAGTCTAAAAATGCCACATTTTCCTTATTTGACCACTCCTAGATTTGATTTCTAGACAAAAATAGTATTCAAAGCTACATCCTCTCCCATCATCCTACATTAAAAACACACACAATTACTTTTCTCGTAACACCCTCATCATTCATCATGCCAATGAGAACCTATGCCCAAATCCTTAGAATGAGATAAGTATCCAACCAAGAGAATGAATTTTTGGGGAATTTAGGTGATTGAAACCAAGATCATGATAATACACAGTGATATGCACACTCCCAGAAAAGAAGATAACTGATTTACAAATGACTTATTCCATAGTGATGGAGTTAGAGCATGATTTGATCAGTATGTGTGTGTGTTTGTGTGCGCGTGCGCGTGCGTGTGCGTGTGCATGTGCGTGCGTGCATGTGTGTGTGTGTGTGTGTGTGTGTGTGTGTGTGTGTGTGTGTGTGTGTGTGTGTGTGTGTGTGTGTGTGTGTGTGTGTGTGTGTGTGTGTGTGTGTGTGTGTGTGTGTGTGTGTGTGTGTGTGTGTGTGTGTGTGTGTGTGTGTGTGTGTGAAAATTGTGACCAAATTTTGGCCTAAGTCATTAGAATGGGGGATAAACTACCCCCAAGATTTGATCACAAACTTTTACAACGTTTAGTCTACCCATCCACTCAACCTAATACTCCCCATCAACATGTTCATACTAATCGAGCACATGAAGAAGAGGAACTTGTGGACCACAAACAAGAACTTGAAGACTAAGAATAACAAGTGCCTCTCCAAAATAATTGCATCGAGGCTAATAGGAGACAAATCACCTTAGAAGATCAATTAAACCAATTCACACCATAAATTAATCCCTTATCCTTCCAATTCCAAACACAAAATCAATGACCATCATCTCCAAGAAAATATGTCCATAATTCTAATAGACCACACACAAGTCATGCCCAAACTTCTTATCCACTTATAGATCCATCATTCTCATAAGAATGGAAAATGATGAAATAAACTCTCACACACAAACAATGATATATAAATATGAATATTTCTACTCTTCTCCCTTAGATATGAGGATTTTACAAATTCATTTCCCACCTCACTTTGAGGTACCCAAATTTGAAAAATATAGAGGGAAAGGAGATCCCCATGATCATGTTCAAGAATTTTATGTGGATTGTCATGAGGTTGCATATGATGATGCATACGTACTAAGACTTTTCCCAAAGATTCTCATAGGACCAACACTAGAATGGTTCATGCATTTACCAAAGGGATCCTATTTAGTTTTGGATAATTGACTTAACATTTTGTGAGGCATTTCTCATTCAACATAGAACATGATGTTTCCATTATAGACTTCTAAAACACCAAGCAAAGGAATGGGGAAAGTTTGGCTTCTCTCTTAAACTTCTAGAGAATCTTCTGTACAATACTGAAAAAAGAGTTGGAAAAAATATTTATTGACAACCTCAACACATATCTGAAATATCAATTGAAACTACAATGTGCCAAATCCTTTGATGAGATTATCTAAAAGGGGATACAAATTGAGAGAGAATTAATTGAAAAAGGAGCAATCAAATTGTAGACCCGAAATAAACATAATCAACATCAAGAAAATTCCTCCTCTAGTGAATAAAAAATATTCAATAAAAAGAAAAAATGTTGTGGGAGACAGAGTTACAAACTCCAAACATGTTCAAACATTGCAAAAGAGGACTCCCAAAAATTATCAAAATGTCTCCTCTGTCAGAGTCTCATGAGATAAACCAAAACCTTGAATAGGAAAAAGACCTCTTACAATCCTAGAAGTGCTTGTTGAAGTAGTCCTTAAGAAATTGATCACTGATAACATGATTACTCTCCTTGAGATCCGAACTTTGGATGATAGTAAAACTCAACTGAATGGTATCATGAGGACAAATTATATCAATATCATAGAGTCAAAGGTCATGACATAAATAAATGTATGCAATTAAAACACTATATTTAGGATCTCCTAACCAGTCAAAAAACTAACAACTTGGTATTTATTAGGATCCTTTACCCAAGCATGGTTAGAGACAAGGAAATCCACCAAGAAACCAGGGTCAGGGATCCACTTCCAATTATAAAAATTATCACACCATCCCATACCACTATGTGTATACCATTAAAATCCATAACCCCCAAGAGCCCACTCCACCATCATCCACCATACTAAAAATCAATTGGGCCATAACCGACTGTGTAGTTACTACATGCCACAACAAAATTGTAGTTCCTAGGGCACCACCAAAGGACCTATCTACATCCACATCTCAAAAATATAATATATCCAAGAAAGTCACTATATCTTCCAATAAGCCTTATGATATAACCCAACAACTCGAAAAGGCCCCTGTTTAAATATCACTCATGGATCTTCTCAAAACATCATCTGTGCATCACGAGATCCTAAATCAAGTCTTGAATGATCTAAAAGTCCCTCAAAATATTGACACAAATCAATCCTAAGCATTAGTGGGTCATTTATCCCCTTTGAAACAAATTTTATTCAGTTCTGAAGACATGTCTCCCATTGGCCCACATCACAATTACCCATTATTCATAGAAATATCCATCTACAACCATCACATCCCTTGGGTACTCATAAATTGAGGGTCTACATTGAATTTATGTAATCTAGATTTCTTAAATAAATTGGGGTATTTTGAAGCTTCCTTGCGACCTACTCTAATCATGATTAAAGAATATAATGATAATGAACAATCATTTGTAGACACCATATATCTTCCAATTATTGTGGGACCCATTGTACATCAAACCTTGATTCATGTAGTGGATGTTAATTTTACACATAATCTATTGTTGGGTCATCCATGGATCCATGAAATGTAAGCAATCCCATCCACTCTCCACCAATGTCTAAAATTCCCCAAATTTGGCATGGAAGTCACCATTCTTGGGGAAGTTGAGCATTTTCATAGCTACCAAATGGGTCAATCCCAATCCTCATGATATTATCATAGCACATATAGCTCCTTCCAAAGCCAACGCCTACCAAATATGTATACCTCAATGAATTAATGCCTACTTCTAATCCATTACCAAATGTCACCTGACTTAAAATCACATCCATGGGCTATGGCAAATACAAATATAAAACCTTTTATGTAGGTGATTTGCCTCCTTCCCCACATATCTACTATTCCCTAGCTATGATGAAGAATAATCCTATTAGCTATCAGTTTGGACTAATGACCTTTTCCAGTGTGGGACTCTTATCAGAAGAATATATTGATGAATTTGATGAACATGGATTATTCCAAAAAAATGAGGCCCTTACATTTCATAGACAAAAATACCTCCAAATTCAAAAAATGCTACAAAATATGCATTATCAAGGAAAAGGACTAGGGAGACATGAACAAGGCAGGATTGAGCCTAGAGCGGTTCAAGAACATCCAAAATATCTTGGTCTAGGGTACAAAAATCTAGAATTGACTTAAAAAATATCATTGTGGATACTACTTTGGTCCCTAAGGAGTATTTTTTTGATGAAGAAGTCGAGATGGAATACATTTATATCCTTTATGAAGATATTGCTTCCATAAACCTTTTTCACGATACCACTATCACCACCATTGATATATCCCTCTATTACCCTTCATTAATAGACTAGGATCAATGACCTGAGCCATCCTTCGATGAATGCCAAAGTGACGAGGCCATCCTAGAATATCTAGGAGCCTAGGATTTTATGCCTTTCGACGATCATAAGAAACACTTTTCTATTAATCTTTGTTAATCAACTTACTTTAGGGAACAAGAAACATCCCTTAACCAAATTGAATAAGAGGACTATGAAGAAGAAGAGCCACCTCAAAGTCTAAAATAATTTCCACATATTTCAAATGAATTAGAATCTTGTACTAAAATAGACATAGGACTCTCAGAAGATTTTGCTTTAGATATCTAGGATTTACTATTACCTCCAACCTATATTCAAGATCAGTCACCCTCTCTCATTGAGGAAGTGATATAGTCAACATTGGATCTAAATAACATCCTAAAATAGTCAAACTGGGGGCAACTCTTATTCATGAAGAATGTCAATTCATTATTGATCTACTCAAGGAATTTATAAACATGTTTGCATGGTGCTATTACAACATACCAAGACTTGATCCCTCCTTAGTCATGCATTATTTAATTGTTAATCCTAATGCCAAACCAATCAATAAAAAATTATGCAAAATGCACCCTAAAGTGGCCTTAATAGTCAAGGAGGAATTAAAAAAAATTCTTAGAAGTAGGCTTCATCCAACCTATTGATTACTCTGATTGGATATCTGACATTGTTCCCATGGCCAAGCCACAACGTGGGATTCAGATTTATATTGACTTCTAGGACATCAACAAGGCATGCCCTAAAGATGAATTCTCCTTATTAAATATAGATATGATCATGGATTCAACTATAGGGTATGAAATGTTATCCCTCATGAATGGATTTTTGGGTTATAACCAAATCAAAATCGCATCTAAGTATCAACTTAAAATTGCTTTCATTACTCCATGGAAAACCTTATGTTATCAAGTAATGCTCTTCGGTCTCAAAAGTTTTGGCACTACCTATCAGCAAGCAATTCTTATTATATTCCATGATATGATGCATGACATTGTTGAAGATTATGTTGATAACAACTTGGGGAAGTCTAGACTTTGATATGAGCATCATGTGGCTCTAAGAAGGATATTTGAATGACTATGTAAATATAAATTCAGATTGAATCCAAAGAAATGTGTGCTTGGTTTTAACTCAGGCAAGCTATTAGGATTCATAGTCTCTAGGAGAGGCATAGAAGTGGACCCAGCTAAGGCTAAAGCCATTATGGAAATGCCTTCTCACAATCTAAAACAACTTAGGAGTCTTCAGGGCAAGTTATAGGCTATTTGGTGATTCATTTCTTAGCTATCAATAAAATTCCACCCCTTCACCCATATTTTGAAGAAGGGGACCCTCTTTAATTGGAACTCTGAATGTCAGTATGCCTTTGATAATCTTAAGAAATATCTAGCAAATCCTCTTATGTTATAATCACTAGTCATGGGAAGGCCTCTGCTCTTATATATATCTACCACACCTTGTGCGATAGGTACCCTTATTTCACAACATAATTATGAAGGAAAGGAGTGGGATATTTATTATCTAATTATTACCTTGATATCCTATGAGCTGAATTATACTCCCATTGAAAAAGCTTGCTTAGACATTGTCTTTGCCTCACAAAATCTTTGACACTATATTCTCAACAACTAAGTTTAGCTTATAGCTAAAGTCAATCCTCTTAAATATCTACTATCAAAATTGGCTCTCATAGGATGAATGGCCAAATGGATAATGTTGCTCAGTGAATTTGACATAGAATATGTTCACCAAAAGGTGATCAAAAGATAGGCAATTATGGATCAACTCACAGAGGCACCTCTTGTAGATACTAATCATCTTATCATAGCCTTCCCTGATGAATCCATAATTAATACCATATAATATAATGGTTGGAAGCTATATTTTTATGGATCTTTTACAACACATGGATTGGGAACCGATATCCTTCTGGTAACCCCACAAGGAGACCTTATCCCTAAGGCTTTCCAATTGGCTTTTCCATGCACCAATAACATTTTTAAGTATGAGTCTTTAATTATTAGCCTCTAATTAGCCATTTAGTGGAACATCCAACACTTCCAAGTATTTCTTCACTCATAGCTAATAATCAAGAAACTCAATGAAGAGTTCCAAACCATAAATGAAAAATTACTCCCCTATAAGCAGTTGGTGGATAAGTTAAAGCAAAAGTTTTTGTCTATTAAATTTGAACAAGTGACAAGGGGGAGTAACAAGGCATTTGGTTCCATGGATATTATTGGGACTTTAATTGACCTCCCTGAAGATGTCCTTGAAGGGAATTTTTTCATTAAACATTTGATCTTACTAGTCCATCAATTTATGGATCCTCTACCAATTTGTGATATTCTCGATCCCAGTCTCCCCTAGTGTCATGATATTTGTAACTATATCCATGACAAAATCCTTTCGCCAAACCTCAATCACCATCAATGTAAGGCCTTCACCCACTACACATCTTGTTATAATATCTTTGGCAACATGCTCTATTAGAGAGGCTATGAAGGGATCTTATTGAGATGCTTGACCTCAAAAGAGGATACTCTTGCGATCAAGGAGGTCCATGATGATATCTATGGTGACCATGTCAGTGGGATGGCCCTAGCTAAGAAATTACTCAAGACTGGATACTATTGGCCTACCATGGAATAAGACCTGCCAATATGTGTGAAAGTGTGTAGCTTACCAACAGCATGGTAATCTTATCCATACCCCCACAAAAGAATTGAAACCTATTATGAGTCCATGGCCATTTTCTATATGGGGATTAGATTTGATTGGAAAGATAAATCATATGTCCTCTGATGGACATAAGTTTATTATCACAGCTATAGAATATTTTACCAAATCGGTTGAAGCTATGCCACTAATTTACACCACAGGTCTCTAGATTTCCAAATTCATCCTGAATTAGATCATTTATTGTTTTGGCATTCCAACCAATAACCTATCAGATAATGGTAAGTACTTTAAAAATTAAGAATTTGAGGCCCTATACAAGCATTATCATATCAAGAAACACTTTTCTACACCCTATTACCCCTAGGGGAATGGACAAGCTAAAGCTAAAAATAAGACCCTTATCAAGATTCTCAATAAAATAGTCAATGATGTAGGAAGGAACTAACACTTGCAATTATATCCTATACTCTGGTCTTATAGAACAAGTGTCTAAATACCCACTGGGTCTACTCTATATTCTTTGGTTTATGGAATAGAATCCATCTTGCCTATAGAATTGGAGCTCACCTCTTTATGTATATCATTATGAGGCATCATCACTGATCACAATTTTAGACAAGAAAGGCTACAAGAACTAGAACTTATATATGAAAAGCATCTAAGGGCCCGAAATCACCTACGAGCATATCAGAATAGATTTAAAGGACAATACCACAAGAAACTCTAGTCTTGAGAGTTGAAGGTAAGTGATCTAATCGTAAAATAGAATTAAAAAATTACTAATGCAGACATGGATAAAAAGGGAAATTTTGAAGCCAATTGGCTTGGGCCCTATATAATAATTGCTAAGTTTGGATCAAGAGCCTACTAGTTAGCTACACTAGACAGTGAAGAGCTTGATGAGCCCATGAATATAATACATTTAAAATGCTTTTATACTTGATAGGCTACAATCTACATTTATATATGGGTCCCCACTCTTGAGGGCATATCCATTTCCATTCCATGTTTCCTCTTTTCATTCCACTCCATTATCCCATCCCTAACCTTGGTATTTAAAGTGGGAATCTATTATAGGCTTACACAGACATAAGAGACAAATATTTAAAATTGGGGAAAAGTCATTGCTTGTTGTGTGAGGGAAATGTTTTTTGAGGTTTCTTCTGGAGTCTCTCTATCCATTTCCATATATCCTCCATCCTATCATACCCTTATACAATCCCCCATCGCATCCTCTGACAATTATGTATCCTCTTAGCCTCCATCTAATTCTTTCCTCATTTATCTCTCACTAACCCTAAGCCATGGTCTAAAATATCCCACTAACATTATCATTATGGAAGGGTCAATAATACATATCACTTTGGGGTCTCGCATACACTATGTCACTTAATCTTGATCAGCTACACTAGGCCCCATACATAGTTACTTCTAATTTGATTGGATATTTGTTTCAATCCAATAATTTTGAGCACAAAATACCCCATGTACATATCCCTTGTTGTCATTAGGACCATTGTACATAATCATTTCATTGTAATCACTTAATACTATCACTTGTATATCCATTTTGTTTATCCCTACCTTTATTCTATTTTGTCTTATTTTTTTATTATACATGATATTTAATCTGTAATGTGTGTGTGTGTGTGCGCGCGCGCATGCACGTTTGTGCGAGAGAGAGAGAGAGAGAGAGAGAGAGAGAGAGAGAGAGAGAGAGAGAGAGAGAGAGAGAGAGAGAGAGAGAGAGATTGTGTGTGGTTATTTTCTTAGTCATTTAGTCTTATATAGAGTAGCTAGATTGTCATTTACTTCTTTTTGTATATATTTTATCTTTTATACTTAATGGGAACTAGGATGGTGTAAGTGACTCCCTAGCTTATCTTGGGCAAAGTCACTTCAAAACAGAGTTCCCCACTCACCATATTTTCAATATGCCTTTGACTTCTATCATGTCATTGGCACACATTTTTTTACCAGTGTAATATTAAAATAGATTGCATACATTATTAATGGCTTCAAAAATTGCCACCCATCCCATTACTCCCCATCCTATCACCATCTAGTCTAACCTTTGTTTTCTAACCTAATCATCCTACCATCCCATTCTTTCCCACCTCTTTGGTGCAGGAGGATTGTTACCCCAATTTGTGAGACATAAAACATTAATTAACAATGGGTTATCTTTCTTTATCACATTGATTAGCATTTTTATTCAACTTTACTATTTCAAATAAATAGATCCCATTCAAATTACATAGCATCACATCCATGTAAATCAATATCATGACATCCATAAAAACATCTATCTCATAACATATCATAAGTTCGCATATAATCCATAAATCATACTACATCATCACATACGTAACTCATCTATCTATCATATCATCTAATCAAATGCATACATCAATATCTAACTAACCATTTGTATCACAATGTATAAACATAAAACACAAATACAAATATCCACAATCATCTCATAAAATAGAAACATAATCATGCATAGTCATAACATCGTAAAGCATGACACATCACATCACATCAAAATCTCATCATATATAATAATCCCAAATGTCCACATGGAATCCATGTCAAAAAATATATACAATATATGGGCCACATGGGCATAGATTTGCTAAAAAAATAAATAACATCCATATACACTATCTCACATAGTCTCCACTAGGCTCCTAGTGGTCCTCTAGGTCACTATTGTACAAAATGTGATGAATTGGCTTTGAATGTAGGTGCACACTGCTCAAGTGGCACTGTTACCTCATACAAGTCTCTTTAGTGTGGTGCCTCATGCATGAAACTCATAATGTTTTACACAACATCACCCATCTCACCTGCTAACATAGTTGTATCTGGCTCCTCTTTGGCCCTATCAGCCACATGTACCTCCCCTATCAAATCCTTGATTTGAGTCTGCATTTGACTAATCTAATCTTGTAACCTGGTAATATTCATATCTCAACTCCATATTTGTATCTATAACATAGCTATCTGAGATTGTAAAGAGGTAACCTATCCCTATGAACCAGTAACCTATCCCTATGCCTAGGCTAATTATTCATCCCTCTATAGCATCTACCCCTATAACTAGGTGTTGAGATGGTCTCTCTTCATGGTAATCCTTGTTATCTCAGATACATGTGCATGTACCTATATCCTAAGATGCATTAGTAAGGACCTCACATCTTCAATCAATGGTGGATGGGATGTTCCTGCTTCATCACCACTCCCACTCACCCCAACTAGTGTGTTACTCTCACTAGCCTGAGTCCCACTCCCTCTAGCATAAGTCATCACTGCTACTTGATCCCCATCTAGACCTCCATGGTCCCCTCCATCTATATCCATATCATCTGGACCTCTCTATCCATTTTAGGCATCCTACACTTGGACTTTTCCTCTTCTCTATCTCTGTAACCTCTCATGTGCCTATAGAACCCTCCTAACCACTCCTCTCTAAATCTTAGCCCTATGCTTTAGTAATATCACTAGTATCCTTTGGGCCCACCATGCAATATAAGTTATTATCACACATGGTTATAGCATGGGTGTCAAAAAATACCATGGGATCAAGGCAAGGTTATCATAATTTGCACATGTTATAGCTCTATCCACCACTCTCCCCCACTGTGGCCTCTCTTGACCACTCTAAGTAAATATATGATCCTCACTTGACACATCATAAAGGAGCCTAAATTATCTCTAAATTTGATCAGTCTTATATTGCTCTATAATAAAATACCTCCTACTTGTTAGGTATCACTCTGTCAGCATGTATTATGTCACCTCTGCCTTATCCTCCCATCCAAACTGAAGTCCCCTAAATGGCATCCAAATGGTATGATCAGGATGTATCCCATCCAAGGCTTGTCTATAAAACCTCATCTCCCTTGCATGGTCTCTCTACATGCCTAATAGAATATACCAACCAAACATGATATGCTCATGTGACTGCCTCATTGCCTGAGTACCTAGTGGCCACTGGATAGCTATATACTCCCAACTCCAAATTTATAACAAAATTTATTGACCCAAGCTCATAGATCCCCTATAGGCACCCAAGTGTAACTCTTAATACAAATGATCCAACACCACTAGCCCCCAAATAAACACTCTAAAATCCTATACCACGTTTGAAACAACATCTCCAAGTCTCAAGTGGAACCATTGTTCGCTCTTGTTCGATAAGAGTATGCCAATAACAAGAGACATCACCACTAGGTTCAACCTATCGATGGTCCCCTCCTAGAGACATATTTTGATATCTACCCATTGGTATTGCAAACTAAATTGCAACCCGCTACCAATCTCTATATTATCATACTCAGTATGTGCGATCATTAGTAGATCTAATTCCCTATCATCAATAACTACAAGATCTGATATACATCCTCTAATGTAACATTCATCTCCCCTATCATGAAATGGAAGGTACTCATCTCTGAGTGTCATTGCTCTACTAATGTTGTAATCAATGCATGATCAATCCATACCACAACCATGGTCGCTACATAATACAACCCCACCAAATCTAGCACACCATAATATGCCTCATGCAATACCTTAGGCCACCACAGTCAATAGGCCATCATGCTTAAGTCTTCCTGCACCAATCATGTATCCCATCACTAAACCTATCCAATTCACATATTCATTTTTAACCTACCACTTTTTACTCATTCCACTAACCCGCAATACTCACCCTAAACCCCAAACCCTGAACCCCATAATCTATATTAATGTCCCCTAACTAATCCTAAATAAATTATCCTCCCTTCCACCTCCTATCCAATCATCTAACTCAATAATCTAACCCCTATCTTAAGTCCCTTCCCTAACTCACTTACACCTCTAATGAGCTAACTTTACATTCATCCTACTTAACTCTAACTAACTCACTAAATCTTAACTAACATCAACACTTCATTACCCCCCTCCTATTTGTATCATCCAACTCCCTAATCTCCCCTCCTTATCACTTAAGCCCCTACTTTCTATCCCTCCATTCTCTAACCATTTTATCCACCCACAACAATATCATTATTTGCAATTTTACCCTAACTATCAACATTGATGATATCACAAATCATGTTTTATGGTTTTATATAACTATGACTATAACCTCTCGATTATGAAAAAACTATGATTCCCTAATCTAATGTATCATGATATCATGATTCATGACTTGTGGTATTGTAATACTATAATTCCATAGTTGCAGTATTGTAATACCATAACTAACGATGGTGTTATCACTAGTCATGAGTGTAATAACGTAACTGAGGGCATTTCCCTCAGTCACGATATTGCACTCACAACATTTCTACCATAAAAAGGTAGAATTAAATGCAAAAATTCAAAAAATTAACAGGTTAATGGCTAGTTACATATTAGTAGTCCAACATCCTCAGGCCTCTAAAACTCTCAAACCTTCTCATTGTGGTGTGAATTTCAAGGAATATAATCCATGTTTTAGCTCTAGATCACTATTTCACCAAGGTAAGAATTCAAAATGAGCTTTTTTCATTCCTTTCATCCTATTTGACCCCCCTTTTTACCCCTCCCCCCTTGATCACCCCTTTAAGCCCTAACACCCCCATTCTCTCATCCTATCAACCCCTAATCCTGTCAATCTAATCTATTATCCTATTTAATCACTAATTATCTTCATTAAGTCATCCATGGCATGGACTTTGCATCTCCCTATCATCCAACCCAATCCCAATTCAAAACTACATTGGCCTAAGGTCTCTTAACACTATGTAGGTACCACTTAGCCATGGTTTTGTGCCCAAGGATAGCTCGGCCACTATTAACCTCCACTTTTTGTCCCATCCTGGATGTTATCACTCGATCTCATTACATTAGTTTAAGCTATGAATCATACATCAAGTGGCTTATTATCACTAATCAACTCATCCAATCTCCATTATAGGTTTTCAAGCCCTCCCTGGCATGTGTCTTTGCTACAGGAATTATTATCAACTAGTAGACTATCCCATCTCTTTATTTCTAGGACAATATATGTATCTTGGGAATGTCATCTTATCACTCAGTCTCCTTTCTACACATTTATCATTTGTCTAAATCCCATCTCTTGAGATTAAGACACTTTATCCCCTCATATTCATGTTTGGGGCATCTTAATTGTAGCTACATCATTACTCAGGGCATCGCAACTCCACTTCATCATCCTAGTCTTATCCCATCCCTAGGACTTCTATTCAAGTGACCATTCGAGTCATTTCTCCCTTCATGCTCCCTTGAGGGGGCATCATACCTACTAACACCATTACACTCATGATTATGGTTTTTCTTTCAAATACCATTACTCCTTCCATCTTGTCTAGTCATAATACTCTTTCAAAGAGGGGTAAATTATATGCATTAAATTTACTCACCCTAATAATCCCATTAAACCTGTTAATTTAACACATAATTATCTTTTCTATCCAATTAATTAATATCCCAATCCCTACATAAAATCTCCTACATCCCATAAACCTTATTCCACCCTTGCAACTAATTAATCACCCTCATTAACTCACTAACTAAGCTTACTTATCTAATAACCTACTCATTAATCTACATGCCAATTTAAAAATACTTTTTATTCACCTACCCATCTACCACCCTACTAAACTAGCTATTCCTATACGCGTACTCCCTAATGGAAATTCTTGAATCCACTCTAATTTAATCCTTCTCCTCTAGAATCCTCTATTCTAGAGGTTTTCTTGGAAAATCCTCAACCATATATCTCATTGACTTCAAGATTAAATTTGAGCCATTGATTTTTCCTCCCATGGCTTATATAAACAAGACATACCTCCATGACCAACTAACTTCAGAAAAAAACTTGAAACTTGGAATCCTTGAGAGCATACTTGCAGCTATCATTCAAGCACTTCATAGCCTTGTCATAGCCATCAACAAGCCAATAAGCCATTGAATCTATTATCAAGCTCAATCAAGCAATCCAACAATCCACTCATTTTTCATTTAAAATCGATGTGGAAATCTTGGAAAGGAGTTATAAGAGACAAGAGGATGGTAAAAGTGCTCATAAAAGGAAAAACCTCTATTCTTATCCATGAGTATAATTAATAACACTTGCTAATGTGTCTATGTCAAAATTATATGCAACACTTTCAATGTTGCATGTGTTGTTTTAAACCAAGTGCTCATAAAAGGAAAAACCTTTATTCTCATCCATGAGTATATCCAAATAACACTCACTAATATGTTTGTATCAAAATTATATGTAGCATTTTTAATGTTACACGTGCTATTTTAAACCAAGTGCTAACAAAAGGAAAATCTCTATTCTCATCTATAGGTATAGCCAAATAACACTCACTAATATGTCTATAACAAGTTTGGTTTTTCAAATTAAGTCTACTTTATCTTAGGATAGATCATTGTTGGCAATTCAAAATGTGGAGTTAAAAACAGGTATTAGTTAATTTTAAAAAGGAATTTCAAATTTAAGTCTACTTTATTTGATGATGGATCATTCTTGGTGATCCAAAAAGTCAAACTAAAAATTGGTATAAAATAATTCCAAAAAATTTAGTTTTAAGAAATATAATAATTATTGAAATAACTACTGATAACTTATGTATATATAAAATAAAAGAAAGATATTTTAAAAAGTTAGATGTAGTTGTTTATGGTAGAAATCATGTAATATTTTTTAAATAAATATTTCGTATCATGTTAAGTGAAATATCATCAATATGAGAAAAAATAGTAGCATAATGATGGTTTACCTAATGTGATAAAAAACAATTAATAAATTATTACATAGATTCTACAAAAACAAATACATCTTACTTTATGTATTATGGAAATAATATCTATATCATTTAAAAAGTTATCATATAATTTTTTTTAAAACTCCCTTACATATATATAAAAAAAGGACGCAGAATGTCAAGTCCCCACAAGGAGTAATAAAGCTTGTAGAGAGTAATAAGGATTGACCAATATTCAGGGACAAAAACTAGAACATGATGAACAAAAATAAATCCATTCAATAAGCAAGATTGCAAAAACATATATTTAAAAAAAAAAAGCATCTACT
The DNA here is from genome assembly GCA_037957365.1 of Torreya grandis. Lineage (NCBI taxonomy): Eukaryota > Viridiplantae > Streptophyta > Pinopsida > Cupressales > Taxaceae > Torreya > Torreya grandis. The sequence continues at coordinate 82,992 of JARHVA010008096.1, forward strand.
CAAATTTTCCCAAGGCACAAAATCGAAGCCCCTAACAAGACATGGAGAAGAATAATAATACTTCAAAGCTCAGATGAAAACCTCTTTAAATTCTATAACATGTTGTCGTTCCACTTATAGTAAAAACATAAGATCATACCATGTCAAAATACATGCCTAACATAAATAAGGTCAAACTATCAATGAATAAACTAAACTCACCTTGAAAATTAAATTTGCTGATACACATTCTGAAATTTTTATTACATAAGTTCTACAACTGCTATCTATGGTACAGAAGACTAATCAACCACAACGCAAAAATGTACATGTGACCTTGTGCTCTGTAGTAGAAAGATACATAAGATATGTGTGGAAAGAGTAGTTCATATATCCAAACAGAGGAGCTTATAAAAGAGCCATTATTTTAAAATGCCTATAATTAAAATAACCTATATTAATCACACAATTATAGGAATCTAAGTCACCTTTGCAATGGATTCTACATAAGGCCATATGTGAATGGAAAGAAGATGCTCATGTCAAGTTTACTGTAATATTTGTAGATTCATCAACATTGAATCTAAATTACTCTCTGAGGAAAGATTGATTATTATCCATACCTTGTTTTCAACAAGTATAGAGCTATATTAAAGTTGTCTCAAAAGATATGAAAAATTATTCTAGTTACCATAGATTCCAGATAGAGGATCATCTTAACAATATAATATTGTTGTTTATTATGGTTGTTTAGGATTAATTTATGTTAAGGGTGGAAACAAATTTTTAATGCAAATTTCTCTTCTTTTGGGTGGTGATGGGATTATATTAAAAATGTCATGTAACTGTCTATTTTTTTGCCCTATGATTGATGAATTTGTGATGCAAACTTCTTCCCTTTTTATAATATTCTTTACACGTAAACTTTTTTCTTGGTCTCACAAAACATACACGATCTTTGATAAATATTATACATTCATTCTCTCTGTTTAGGAACATCACTTCATGTTAGGCATATAGCAATAAGTTATGCATGGCTTATTCTATATTGATGATGCTAATTAATTAGGGCTTTAGGCGAAGATGAAAAGAAGGGAAGGCATGATTTTGGCAGGCTTAAGACAAAGCAGAAATCTGTTAATAAACTTGTAAATGGTGGCTTATTTTTTCCTTATCAAGTAATTGATGAAAATGCAAACTCTTTCTCTAGTGCAAAAATCTTATTGACTAAACTAATAAATTAATCCCTCGCTGTCACTGACAGCATAACGATTATAAAAATTTGAGATTTCATTATTAACAAAAAGGTGGACACGTTTTTAAAATTGACAACTGTTATTCTCACATTTAATATTTCTTGTGATCGATTATCTTTTCCTTTATCACAAATGTCTCACATTTAATGCTTTTGTAACCCATTATCTTTTTTCCTATTTTAGAAAATATAAATTTGAATTTACTCTTCTATCATAAATACCTTTCACATTTAATACATATTACAATCAATTATCTTTTTCCTATTTAAAAAAGTGTAGATTTATTCTTCCATCATAAAAATCTTTCCGCACTTAACAATCTAAATCATCAAATTAAAAATAAACACAGTATTTCTAAAAACTTATATCTAAATTAGACCCTGTCAAATCCATGGTCCCCATTACGTTTCTCTGCATTTTTACTATTTTGGCGTGTTATTTGACCTCAGCAGTCAGCGGTCCCTCACGAGCATGCAGCTACTATTACAGATTCCCTATTGCAATATGTCTGTATCAGTTTTTACACGTGTGAGGTTGTTAGTGATCAGTTTTTATGTGTGAGAGGTGGGTTTAATTAATGATTTTGTAGACCATAAAAAATGTATTTATTTTTTATGTTTACTTATAATTTTAGTGAACAATTTTTACATGTGTGAGGTGGTTTTATAAGTTGTATGTTATTATGTAGAAAAAGAAAATATATATTTGTTTTTATGTATAATTATAATGTTAGTTATCAGTTTTTATATGATTGAAATGTTTTTATATGTTGAAAGTTACTATACAGATCATAAAAAATATATGTTTTTGATATGCAGATATAGTATCAGTGATCAAATTCTACATATATAAATTGGTTTTATATATTGTAAATTATTTTGTAGACCATAAAAAATAAATTTATCATCAATTGAGTTGATGAGTTGGTCTTATATGTTGTAAACTATTTTATAAATTATACAAAATAAATTTATTATCATATGAATTGGTCTTATATGTTGTAAATTACCTTGCAAATCATAAAAAAATGTATTTGTCTTTGATGTATAACTATAATATGAGTGATCAATTTTATATTTGTGAAATGGTCTCATATACTGTAAATTCTCTTACAAACCATGAAAAATGTATTTGTCTTTGATGTACACCTATAATGTGAGTGATCAATTTTACACGTGTGAGATGGTCTCATATAATATATAGTATCTTACAAACCATAAAATATATTTGTCGTCATGGATCTTAAAAATAACTTTACTTTTGCTTTTACTTTTACTTATGTGCATAACAGTTTAAATAATTTAAAAAAAAAAAAAAAAAAACCCATTATCTTAAGATTTTGTACAACGACATCCTCTCAAACATCGTATGTGTAGTAAAAATAAGGCTGGCCTAATATTCCAAATTTATGAGACATGGTAAAAAATGAGGTTAGCCCATTACCTAGGTTTGCCATATATCTACTAACAACTCCAACTGCATTTTACATACCATAGCATACATTAAATTTTTTATTGTACTAGCATATGGTACGTGAGACATATACTCATTTAATTCATCACTACTAGAACATACTTGAAGAAAGTTTGAAATGGGAAGCAAAAGGGATGCCAACTAGTTTCGCATACTTTATACCAAATTTGGTTTGTATCTTTTCCAAATACTTCTGTTGTGATAATCAAAATTTAACATTTTTCTTGTCTCTATGTATCTCAATCAAAATTATATGCACTTGTTGTTGATGTTGAAGGAGCAGCGGCGGGCTCCCACTTCCAGCCCAACTCATTGTATTATTTAAGACATAATTTTTTTGGTGGAGGCCGACAGGGAAATTGAAGAGATGCATCTCTTTCCTCTCACTTGTATATATATAGAGTGACTTCTCATTGTTCAATATAATAACATGTATAATTTACAAGACAGAGCAGACTTCTAAGGCGTAGATCAAGTTATTTCAAGAGCAAATCAGATTTATCAAGTGTGATTTTATTCATTATGCTTCAAGAAGTGAAGCCATACATGTAGGCCTTGGATTTGGCCATTGTAAAGCAGATTGTTGTTCTTATCATTCAATATATTAGAGATAATTGTTGCTAGGTTTTTCCCTTCAAGTTGGAGGGTTTTCCTAGGGTATATTGTTGTGTTCATTATTCATTGTGTTGCATTTACTGAATGTTTCAATTTTGATCATAAAATCTAACACTTGTAATGTTGCACGTATTGTTTTAAACCAATTGCTCACAAAAGGAAAAAATTATATTCTCGTCGATGAGTATAATCTAATAGTACGCGCTAATATGTGTATACCAAGTTTGGAATTTCAAATTTAAGTCTACCAAATCATTGTTGGAGATTCAAAATGTGGATTTAAAAACAGGTATTAAATAAGTTTAAAAAAGAATTTCAAATTTAAATCTACTTTACTTGATGATGGATCATTGTTGGTGATCCAAAAAGTGAAACTAAAAATAGGTATAAAATAATGGGAAAAAAAAATAGTTTTAAGAAATAGAATAATTATTTAAACAATTACCAATAACTTATGTTTATATAAAATAAAATAAAAATATTTTAAAAAGTGATGTAATTGATTCTAGAGAAATTATGTAATAATTTTTTAATCATTTCAGATCATATTAGATGAACTATCATCAGAATGAGAAAAAATAATATCGTGATGATGGTTTCGAAATGATTAAACAATTATTACACAGTTTCTACCAAAAATAACTACATTTTACTTTATGAATTATGAAAATATGGTTCATATCATTTAAAAAGTTACCATTTAAAACTATAATAATTCTTCATGCATATATAAAATAAAATTGGGTTGTAGTCTAATGGTGTAAAAGGTATTGCCTAACCATCCACCAAGGTACAAATCCCAGGGGATAAAAAAGGGATGAAATTGAAATCGTACCTATTGTTGATCTTTGTGGATCAGTCAAGTCTTTATCTTATAGTGATCACCATTAAATATTTATTAAAACCCTCATGATCATGACACTTGGAACCCTTGTGTGCCTTATTATCACTTATACTTTAAACATCATTCACTTCTTACCATCTCTCTCAACATGTACTGTTAGATAAAAAATGTATGATTGTTTGCACACTGTTAGATCTTAGAAGAAGCTTGATATTTATCTTTGTTAATAAATGAACACTTTTACCTCTTTAAATTTTTACACACCATATATATTAATTTTTATAATCACTCACAATCCATTATATCTTTATTTGGTCCTGATCTTTATCTTCGTGCAAAATAGACCAAGTATGGGAACCATTGAAGTGTATTTGTGAGGTCAACTTTACACCTTCATATCTTTTGCTTCACTCAAGAAAAAGTTATAAAAATTGGAACATATGATATCCTTACATAGGATAATACAACCATATAACAATATACTCCTAAAACCATCACATGTGCGAGATATAATGACACTAAAATGCCTCCTCAGATTTATCAGTTCATAGAGCCAACTATGTCAAGAATTATCTAGAAAAACCAACTTTGCACATGGATAGATTTTGTCCTAATCAAACCTTGCTATTGAGTGGGAACTTATGGACCAAGACCCTATCTCTTGATTTGTGGCACATTTTGAACCAATGGTTGTTTAGTAGGTACCTGAGAAAAATGGGGACCTCCTTGTTGCATGAATCCTTGTGAGGAAGTGAAAGTAGGTTATAGATTCAACATCTACCATTGACCAATATTTACATGTTTTTGACTAGTCATTACTTGGTTTTGGATTGGCATATTAGTCTATGATTGAAGAGGTACATTTGTCATTACCTGGCAAGATGGAATATTAGTTGTCCCTGATTGAGATGGAAATGTATTTATCCTCTATTGCATAGTTACCTTCATCTAACTAATACCACCTAATAAATGCCTAATTAAATGAAAATTACTTAAATAATGAATTTTTATCATGAAATAATGATAAATAGTGTTCATATATTGCCATATTTTCCCTAAATTTACCTACATCTATCCAATCACACCTAATTGAGACCTAATATGGTCAATGTTTTTGAAATAATAAACATTAGATCACAAAATAATGACAAACAACTATCATATGGGTTACCTTCTATTACAATCATAGATATAATATAGTGGAATCCATCTCACTACTTATTTAGTGTCATAAATATGATATTTAATTAATTATATATAAATTATGGAATGAGCTAAATGATTTAATACTTTATGGCCTCATGTTAGGTGGTGTACTGCCAAGAATAAGTGTGATAGAATGATCATGCATATGACTAGGTGGAATTCCTTTTGGCATGTATCTAAAAATAATGAAATGAGCATTAATTATTTGTTGCAAATCAAGAGGTGGAGATGGATGGTTGGTTGTACTTCTATAAAAAACAAGTGAGCTACAAATCCCTCAACACCCTTATGGAGAATCTTTGTCATTTGATGGGAGCTAACAAGTTGGGGAGATTTAGCCTTTAATCCTCTTAGCTCAAATGTCCTTTCTTCAGAATGAAAATGCAGGAATAATTCTTGAAAATTCATCTCAATAGTGCCAAAAGTGGTGAGCCACTAGACTCCCAGAACAATATCAGCTCCATCCATCAGAATAGCAAACATATGAGAATCTAATAAGTAGTCTCCCATGGCCAAATTAATACTAGTTCTATTAGGCTTGCCTTAGATTTGGTGTGAAATATCAATATTTTCTTATCATATGGGTAGGATTTGATGTTGGTGCACAAGGATTTTTCATGCATGCATCAACTGAGGTCTATGTGCTCAAGTCATACACCTGCAATCTACTTCTCTTTTTCAGGCAGGCACTCCTAGCTCATTCACTCAACCAAGTCATGTGATGGATTTAATTTATTATGATAGATATTTGAAAAGAATTAACACACCAAAGTTAAGGCCGATGCCTTGTTCCAGCATGGCCCCTTCACAGAATTTCAAATGCATTCAAGGCATTAAATGTAGCATGGGCCATTTTATGAAACAAAACACCCAAGTCTTTCAGGGAGTGCTATATATTGTAATCTCTTATTTTATGTAAGGGAGATCTCTCTGATATAGAAGCTAAACTTTGCCCAAATTGAAAGGCATTACTGAGACTTTGAGCTCAGATTGTTAATCATATTTTGTTATTTGAATGAGAAAGCAAGTGACCTTTAAGACTTTGTGATGAAATAGCTTGTGTTGTTTAGGATATAATACAGTGGTGCAAACGTACTCCAATAAATGACTAGAACATAATGGAACTGAATACAAATGCATTCCTCTTCTTTACATTGTATTCTACAGTCAACTAACTAAGACAAATTCACATTCATGTATACAAAGATGATGCCAACATAGCATTAGAAGTAAATACCGAATATGTGCGCAAGTTCTATATTTGCATTAAGACATGTAATAAGTATTTACTTCTTCATTTATATTCTCGTCGATGAGTATAATCTAATAGTACGCGCTAATATGTGTATACCAAGTTTGGAATTTCAAATTTAAGTCTACCAAATCATTGTCGGTGATTCAAAATGTGGATTTAAAAACAGGTATTAAATAAGTTTAAAAAAGAATTCCAAATTTAAATCTACTTTACTTGATGATGGATCATTGTTGGTGATCCAAAAAGTGAAACCAAAAATAGGTATAAAATAATGGGAAAAAAATAGTTTTAAGAAATAGAATAATTATTTAAACAATTACCAATAACTTATGTTTATATAAAATAAAATAAAAATATTTTAAAAAGTGATGTAATCGAATCTAGAGAAATTATGTAATAATTTTTTAATCATTTCAGATCATATTAGATGAACTATCATCAGAATGAGAAAAAATAATATCGTGATGATGGTTCCGAAATGATTAAACAATTATTACACAGTTTCTACCAAAAATAACTACATTTTACTTTATGAATTATGAAAATATGGTTCATATCATTTAAAAAGTTACCATTTAAAACTATAATAATTCTTCATGCATATATAAAATAAAATTGGGTTGTAGTCTAATGGTGTAAAAGGTATTGCCTAACCATCCACCAAGGTACAAATCCCAAGGGATAAAAAAAGGGATGAAATTGAAATTGTGCCCCAAACAAATTTAAGGAAATTTTACAATGATTTTGGTATCATCTTTTTTAATAGTATCTCTTTCAATTTTTATTTTAGTAAATGTTTAGACAATAACGTTTATACTATCATTCTCAGTGTTGGATTATAATATTTTTATAATCCTTTATTTATACATAGATTTGGATTTACTCTTCTATTATAAATATCTTTCACATTTAATACTATTATGATTCATAATTTTTTTCTTATATAAAATAATTTTTCGCAGTCAAAAGAAATATTTGGTACATAAAGCCAAATCACCTCTACAATGAATTCTACATAAAGCCATATGTGAATGCAAAGAAGATGCCCATGTAAATTTTACTATAATATTTGTAAATTCATCAACATTGAATCCAAAGTAGTCTGTGAGGAAAGATTGATTATTATCCATACCTTGTTTTCAACAAGTATAAAGCTATATTAAGGCTGTCTCAAAAGATATGAAAATTTATTCTAGTTACCATAGATTCCAGATAGAGGATCATCTTATTGTTGTCTATTATGTTTGCTTATGATGGATTTATGTTAAGGGTGGATTTTTTTTTTAATGCAAATCTTTCTTCTTTTGGGTGGTGATAGAATCATGTTAAAAACATTGCATAGCTATTTATTTTTTTTCCCTATGATTGATAAATTTTAAAGGTGGAAACAATTTGTGATGCAAACTTCTTCCCTTTTCATAATTTTCTTTACATGTAAACTTTTTTCTTGGTCTCACAGACAATACATGATCTTTGATAAATATTATGCATTCATTCTCTTTGTTTAGGAACATCACTTCATTTTAAGCATATAGCAATAAATTATGCATGGCTTATTCTGTATTGAAGATGCTAATTAATTAGGACTTCAGGCGAAAATGAAAAGAAGGGAAGGCATGATTTTAGAAGGCTTACGACACTACAGAAATCTGTTAATAGGTTTGTAAATGGTGGCTTATTTTTTCATTATCAAGTAATTGATGAAAATGCAACTCTTTCCCTAGTGCAAAAATCTTACTAAACTAATAAATTAATCCCTGGCTGTCACTGACAGCATAACGATTATCACTGTAATTTTTTTGCTAAAATGGTTCTGATGAGTTAATCCCTAGCTGTCATTGGCAGTATATCAATTATGACTTTATTGATTCATGTAAAATTAGGAATAATGTAGAATTTTTTTAACCAATCAATATGTAATAGAAATAATATTATATGTTACTGGTTAAACAATTAGCAACTTATTTATATAAAAATATTTATTTTTTTAAGGTAAATAAAAGAAATCCGAAAGCAAAAGATCCTTCAAGATTAATAAAAGAAATATATTTAAGAAAAAATATTACACCATTTCTATCTATTATAAATAATTAGATCTTACTTTATGGATTATTAAAATATTATTTTTATCATTTAAAAAATTATTATTTAATTCTTTTAAAAATATAATAATAATTTATATATAAACTAAAAAAATTATATTTAAAAAAATTAATCATTTAATAATTTTTAAAATTTTAATTATTAAGAGTCTTTAGTTTATTAATTTATTAGTAATCATAATTTAAATATAATTTTGTTAATTATTAAAAATTTAATTATAATTTTTAATAATTAATATTTTTAAAGTTGAATTATTCATTTAAAAGTGGATGTATATGTATATATAATGTATATGTGTGTATTTATATGTATATGCATATGACTGATTGAATCTATTTTTTGTAATGATTTCGGTTTCGTCTTTTTTAATAGTATTTTTTTCTATTTTTGTTTTGATCGATAGTAGATAATAGCGTTTAAACTATTATTGCCGCTATAGGATTATAATTCACTTGATTATAATTTTATTTTATTTTTAAAGATCATTATAATTTAATTGTTTTTGAACTCATGTCATATAAAAATTTGAGTTTTCATTATTAAAAAAAAGGTGAACACGTTTTTAAAATTGACAACTGTTATTCTCACATTTAATACCTCTTGTGATCGATTATCTTTTCCTTTACCATAAATGTCTCACATTTAATACTTTTGTGACTCATTATCTTTTTTCTTATTTTAAAAAATATAAGTTTAAATTTACTCTTCTATCATAAATACCTTTCACATTTAATACATATTACAATCAATTATCTTTTTCCTATTTAAAAAAGTGTAGATTTATTCTTCCATCATAAAAATCTTTCCGCACTTAACAATCTAAATCATCAAATTAAAAATAAACACAGTATTTCTAAAAACTTATATCGAAATTAGACCCTGTCAAATCCATGGTCCCCATTACGTTTCTCTGCATTTTCACTATTTTGGCGTGTTATTTGACCTCAGCAGTCAGCGGTCCCTCACGAGCATGCAGCTACTATTACAGATTCCCTATTGCAATATGTTGTAAGCTATCGTGTCTGTATCAGTTTTTACACGTGTGAGGTTGTTAGTGAAAAGTAATATATATATATATATATATATATATATATATATATATATATATATTACCTTTTCTTGTTTCTACTTAAAAACAATTACATCTTACTTTATAAATTATTGAAATATTATCTTTATCATTTAAAAAGTTATCATTTTATTTTTATTTTAAGTATAATAATAATTTGTGTATATAAAAAATAAAATATATATATTTAATAATTTTTAAAACTATATTTATTAACGACTTTTAATTTATTAATTTATTTGTAAATATAATCTAAACATAATTTTATTAATTATTAAAAGTTTAATTATAATTTTTAATAATTAGTATTTTTATGGTTGAACTTTTCACTTAAAAAGAAAGGGTCATCATATATATGTATGTATATATATGTATATATGTATATGTATGTGAATGATTGAATTTAAATTTTACAATGATTTTGGTTTCGTTTTTTGAGTGGTATTTCTTTCAATTTTATTTTGGTAAATGTTTAGATACATCATTCTCATTGTTAAATTATAATACTTTCATAATCCACTATCTTTTCCCCTATTTAAAAATACATAAATTTAGATTTATTCTTTTATCATAAATATCTTTCATATTTATTACTATTACAATATGTTTTTTTTTTTTCCTATATTAAAAATTATAAATTTATTCTTCTTTCACAAATATCTTTCCACAATTAACAATCTAAATCATCAAATTAAATTCAAACACACAATATTTTTAAAAACTTCTATCTAAATTAGATAACTTTAAGAGGAAGACACCATACATTCCTCTTATATTTTTACTATTTTTGCAAGTCAAAAGAAATATTTGGTATGCGGTTATTTGGCCTCAGCAGTTAGCGGCCCCTCACAAGCATGCAACTACTATGACATTTTTTGTGCACTATAAAAAATATATTTGTCTTTGTTATATAATTATAGTATCAGTGATCAGATTTTATACGTGTCAATTGGTTTTATATGTTGTAAGTTATTTTGTAGATTATAAAAAATATATGCTGTAAGTTAACTTGTAAATTATAAATATATATTCATTTTTAATGTATAATTATAAATGTGTGAGGTGGTTTCATATATTGTAAATTATTTTATAAATCACAAAAACATATATGTATCTTTGATGTACAACTATAATATAAGTGATCAATTTTACACGTGTGAAGTGATCTTATATATTATAAATTATTTTACAAACTATAAAAAATATATTTATTATCATGAATCTTAAAAATAATTTTACTTTTACTTTTACTTCTATACATAACAACAAGAAAACCATTATTTTAATATTTTACAAGCTACATCCTCTCTCTAACATCTTATGTGCAATAAAATTGAGGCTGGTCTAATAGCCCAACTTATGAGCTCTGCAAGCATTTTCCATACACAATGTAACAACTGAGGTTAGCCCATTACCTTTCTAACCATACATTTTAAAATTATGAAAAATATATATATTTCAGAATATTTTATATGGAACAAAATTAATATAAAATAATATATAATTTTTTTTTTTGGATTTAATTAACATTCAAAAATTAATGGGATGTATACTTTCCATAAATCATAAATTTTTTACTAAAAAAATATTAAATATTAAAAAATATAATTAATTATTTAACTAAAATTAATGAATTTATAAATATTGAATAAACTTATTTATTTATTTAGATGCAATTGTCATACATAAAATTAATAGATATTTATTGAGCAGTTTAAACATTAATATTAAAAAATTTATATGATCACTTTAAATATCTTAAGATATTATAAGAGTAACATTTCATTGAAATAGTTAGCCATTCCACCACATGTTGCGTGTGTTGCAAGTGTCATACATAAAATTAACATACATTTATTGAGCAACTTAAGTACCGATATTAAAGACTTCATATAATTACTTTTATGATTTTAAGATACTATGTGGCATTTCATTGAAATAGCCAACCATTCCACCACAAAAAAATATTGCATGTTTTCTACAAAAACTATTACATCTTACTTTATGTATTATGGAAATATTATTTATATCATTTTAAAAGTTATCATATAATTTTTTTTAAATTCCCATGTATATATAAAACAAAAACACAGAACATCAAGTCCTCGTGAAAAGTAATAAAACTTACAGAGAGTAATAAAACTTGACTTTTTAAAATATTCTGAGATAGAAACTAAAACATGATGAACAAAAAAAATCCATTCAATAAATAAACATGCAAAAATACATATTAAAACCAAGAAAAATATCTACTCAAATTTTCCCAAGATACAAAATCAAAACCCTTAATAAAACATAGAGAAGAATCATAATAATTCAAAGCTTAACTAAAAACCTCCTTAAATTCTATAATATATTGTCATTTCACTTCTAATATAAACATAAAATCAAAGTACATGTCTAATATAAATAGGATCAAACTATCAATAAATAAATTAAACTTGCCTTGAAAATTAAATTTGTTAATGCACATTCTAAAAAAATTATTAGATAAGTTCTACAATTGTTGTTTATGGTACATAAGACTAAACACAACACAAAAAAGTACATGTGACTTTATGCCTTATAGCATAAAGATATAGAAGATATGTGCCGAAAGATTAGTTCATATATCCAAATAGGGGAGCTTTAAAAAGAGCCATTCATTTTGGATGCCTATAATTAGAATAACCTATATTAATTACACAATTATAGGAATCTAAGTCACCTATGCAATGGATTCTACGTAAGGCCATATATGAATTCAAAGAAGATGCTCATGAACTTTATTGTAATATTTGAATTCATCAACATTGAAGCCAAAGTAGTACGTGAAGAAAGATTGATATATTAAGGCTACTTCAGAAGATATAAAAAATCATTCTAGTTACCATAGATTCCAAATAGAGGATCATCTTAACAATATAATATAGTAGTCTATTATGGTTGTTAATGATTGATTTATGTTAAGGGTGGAAACAATTTTTTGATGCAAATCTTTCTTCTTTTGGGGATAGGATCATGTTAAAAACATAACATTGTTGTCTATTTTTTTCCTCTATGACTAATGAATTTTAAAAGTGGAAATAATTTGTGATGCAAACTTCTTCCCTTTTTATAATTTTTTTTACTTGTAAACTTTTTCCTTGGTCCCAAAAAGTATACATGATCTTTGATAAATATTATGCATTCATTTCTCTGTTTAGGAACATCACTTCTTTTTAGGCATATAGCAATAAATTATGTTTGGCTTATTCTGTGTTGATGATGCTAATTAATTAGGGTTTTGCACGAAGATGAAAAGAAGGAAAGATTATGAATTTAGAAGGCTTACGACAATGATGGCTTATTTTTTCCTTATCAAGTAATTGATGAAAATGCAAATTCTTTCCCAAATGCAAAAATTTATAAAATAATGAAATTTGATTCACTCAATGAACAAATACTACTAATAAGTTGGAGGAAAAACGAAAGCAAAAAATCCCTTCAAAACTAATTAAAAAATATATATTTAAAGAAATTATTACACCATTTTTACTATAAGCAATTAGATCTTACTTTCTATAATTTTATTTTATGGATTATTAAAATATTATTTCTATCATTTAAAAATTTATTATTTAATTTATATATATATATATAATTAAATTTATAAAAAGTTCTTTTTTGATTTGGAGAAATTTTTTAAAACCGTGGCAAATAGTAGCACGTGAAAAGTCTTACGAATGACAAACAGGGAGACTCAAACATGAACCTCATGTATATACATCTTCTTTTAAATGAATAATTCAACCCTAAAAATATTAATTATTAAAAAAATTAATTAAAATTTTAATAATTAATAAAACTATGTTTAAATTATAATCACTAATAAATTAAAAACTGTTAATAATTATAATGTTATAAATTTTCAAATAATAATGTTTTAAATATATATTTTTTATTTGATTATATATTTTATTTTATTCTTTAAGGTCGTTATAATTCACTTGATTATATATTTTATTTTATTTTTTAAGATTGTTATAATTCACTTGATTATATATTTTATTTAATTCTTTAAAGTCGTTATAATTCACTTAATTATAGATTTTATTTTATTCTTTAGGATCTCTATAATTCACTTGATTTTATATATATATATATATATATATATATATATATATATATATATATATATATATATATAATTCTATAAAGTAGTTATAATTTAATTTATTTTGAACTCGTGTTACATAAAAATTTAAGTATTATTCTTACATTTAATGCCTCTTGTGACTCGTTATTTTTTCTTTTATCATAAATGTCACATATCTAATATTTTTGTAACCTCTATCTTTTTTTCTATTTAAAGAAATTTAAATTTAAATTTACTCTTTTATTATAAATATATTTCACATTTAATACTTATTACCATCAATTATCTTTTTCCAATTTAAAATATTGTGGATTTATTTTTATATGATAAATATCTTTTCACAATTAACAATCTGATTCAATTAAAAACAAACACACAATATTTGTAAAAACTTATATCTATATCTAAATTAGACCCTGTCAATTCCATGGTCCCCATGAATAAGTAACGAGGTGCGAAAGTCGGTAGTAATATAGTGTCAGTATCAGTTTTTACAGATGTGAGGAGGTTAGGGGTCAGTTTTTATATGTGTGAGTGGTCTTGATTGTTGTAAGTGATTTTGTAGACTATTAAAAGAAAATTGTTTTTGATGTGTAGTTATGATTTTAGTGTATAGTTTTTATATTTGTGAAGTGGTTTTATAAGTTGTAAGTTATTTTTGTAGATTATAAAATATATATTTGTCAGTGATTAATTTTTATATGATTGAGATGGTTTTATATACTAGAAATTATTTTACAGATCATAAAAATATATATTTTTGATGTGCACATATAATATTAGTGATCAGATTTTACATATATGAGTTGGTCTCATATATTATAAAAAAATAAATGTATTATTGTATGAGTTGGTTTTATCTACTGTAAGTTATTTTAAAAATCATAAAAAATGTATTTGTTTTTGATATAAAATTATTATGTGAGTGATTAATTTTATACGTGTGAGATAGTCTCATATACTGTAAATTATCTTACAAATCATAAAAAATACATTTGTCATCATGGATCTTAAAAAATAATTTTACTTATACTTTTATTTCTAAACATAACAACAAAAAAACTTTATTTTAAAAGTTTGTACAAAACATCCTCTCTCTCTAATATCATACATGTAGAGGTTGGCCTAATAGCCCAATTTTATGAGTTCTACAAGCATTTTCCATGCACATGGTAACAAATGAGATTAGCCCATTACTCTTCTAATTATAAATTTCAAAACTCTTAAAAAATATATATATTTCAAAATATTTTATATCAAAAATAAATAATATAAAATAATATATCATTCATTTGTTTTAAATTTAACCAACACTAATAAATTGATAAGATTTACCTTCTCCATTAATCAAAAAATTCATACTAAAAAATTATTAAATATTAAAAAAATTATAATTAATTCCTTAATTAAAATTAACGAATACTAAATAAGTTTAGCATATTTATTTGGATGTCATTATCATACATAAAATTAAAAAATATTTATTGAGCAGTAAAGTATCGATATTAAAAAATTTATATGATTATTTTTATGATGTGGAAGTAGTCCCACATGGAGGGGCTCTTAAATTTTCTTCAGGGATAGTGCACAATAAATTTAAGATCATATGTAGCAAAAGCGGTCTTACTAAATAAAAATTCTGAATGTATGTTGATATTTTATAAGACATAATATCTAAAATTATTATATTTTTATTTATAATTAAAGTTTACATAAATTATGTTTACACGTATATTTATAATTGAGAGAATATGTTCCTACAAAATAGAAGCATATATGAAAAACTCCAGCTCCCTTTTTTTCAGCTCCTCAAATTAAAATTTCCTTTTATCATACTTCTCATTTTTCATGGAACTACCCACTCATAAAAAATAGAAGCAGCAACCTAAAATATTATATCATAATGACATTTCATTAAAGGCTTAAGCAGTTAAGGTTTGCATGTCTATTGGCAAATATTGTACTCACCTCCTTTTTCGATTATCGAGATCATATAATTAAATAAGATCACAGCAATATTAAGAATACAAGCGTAACTTGAAAAATAATTGTAATGATAATTCTGTATACATACAATTAGTCCATGAAATCACATTTAAGTGTGGAAATCTCAAATTCTATCCATGAATTTTTTTAAAGGATATCGCATTCTTGATAAGCAACAGAGCGCCCTAAAATTTATCAAACCAGGAGTACCCTAAATTCTTGATAGGCTATGGGAACTTACTGTTATATCCTCTTGCATTTCAAACGGGCTTATATCTATCAAACCACCTAACTGTATACAAACCAAATTCCTTAAAAAATCTAAAATTATTAGCTGGGTCTTCTCAAACAGACTAAAAATTTAGCAGTATGGCCTCCTTAAATTTACCATATCTTTCTTATACCATAACTTTAGGTGGAATCAAGGATGGATGTTATCTTAAGTGTGGGCAAGAAGAAGGGTTGCTCTGTACCAAAATTTTGGTAACTTGAATCAACACATTTATAAGAGAGTTCACACTTGCCCTTTAAAAGCACTCTGCCAAGCACATCCTGTACATGACCATTTCCTCTTGCAATGTAATTTTGGCCGTCATGTATGCCCTGGAAACACCTGCGATTTTCCTTCATCCGGAATTCAGATCTAAGATCTATTTGTTTACTTCCTATCATGTTATGTTTTCCATCTCCCAAAGAAGATTATACACTTTTGTGGTGTTGCAAGCATCGATGAATTTGCACTAAAGAAGATTGTCTGCATAAACACTGAAATAAATAAACAAGAATGGCATTCATTGAAGCCGAAGAAACTGAGAGCATTTTTGCTTTCTTCAATTTTATCAACCAATCAATAGCACTGAAAATATTGGCATTCTGCTTCTTGATTCATTCCTGCTAAAGTTCACTAACTCGAGTCTCTCATAATTTTCACAGCTTTTGAAATTAACTTATATCTATTTCACCCTAACTTTTAATCTAAAATGTTCTAGCAGTTGTAAGCCTATAACCATTGTCATCAATCAATAAAAGTTTTTGGCTACGTCTATTAAAGTATAGATTAAATTGTATCTTCATTTTACTGTTATGTTACTGACTAATTCTACCATATCACTACTTCTTATGTGTTTGTCACACCAACGATGTGATTCCTACCATGCTCAGTGTCATTTACAACCCAGATGGGAGAACATGCCACTACATGGCACTTGTTAACAAACAATATGGTTTAAGGTTCTCAAAAAAATACAAGTTCAATTAAATCATATGTTGACATGCAATCTAATGAAAACACCCATATTTCCTCCTTTAACATTTTAATAAATGTGAAAACAAAGTTATAAGTATGTTTATCTTAGCTATTATAAACATTTTAAGTATATTTATTTGCAAAATATTAGTAAATATCAATCACAAGGTTTTTATCTTTGATTTATCACATATCATATTTATTAATAATTTTATTATTTTTTGTATTTTTATAAAAGATTAATTATTGAGTCCATGCTCCTAACTATTTTAACTTTCAATGTTATTTCTAATGCCTTTCTTGACTTGATAAAGGTCTTCATTGAGAGTACACATCTAAAAGGAAGGAGCCACAATGAACCATTGCACATGTTGTAGAATAACTATATGGAAGGTTTTGAATGAGAGCTTGGAGATCAAGGTTTTGAACCTTATACTATATGTGTAAATGCTCTCAGTCATGTCTTCTTTGATTTCCTTGACCATTGAAATGCTCTACTGATCAAATTTTTGGATGTCAAACTATTTTATGAGCACCTCTTTTAGTAGGTCATAATCCACAATAGCTTATTGTGGATTAAAATTATGATACCAAGTATGTGTATGATCCAATAGGTTAGTCACGAATTGGATTGCCTTCCTTTCTAGCATGATGATGACTTTGGTGAACCATATCGTTTCACACTTGTGGACATGTTATGTGACATTCTCTGCTCTTCGATACTTAGCTATAATCATGCACATTTTGTAAATAAAATGTTGGGGGGAAGGAGCTTCTGCTAATGACACACTACATGTTTCTTGAGTGTTTGAAACTTGACTTCCCTCAAGGTTATTTTCCCCTGATAGACCAATATTTCCTTTGGGTGGGGGGGCACATCCTCCCACTCCTAAATTGGGTTGCGTTGAGGTTGGACTCACTCCTGGATTGATAGCACTACACTCTCAACCAATGACCCTCCTACTATGTTTCTACTTATCTACACAATTAGTTTATCACTTGTGATCTATGGAATGCCCAACATTGATGGACTCTTAGGTCTTATTATTTGTGCTACTATTGGTCCTATTAGCAGGTATGGTATTATTTATTGTAAAACATTCTTTTGGACCTATTTTATCACAAACTCCACGATTTGAGACCACTTTATATGATTTCCTTGGTTTGCCTCCATTTGACTAAGAAAGGAACATGCCAAAACTTTGGGTACACTTGGGATGGGTGCTTCAACAAAGAACACATGGTTCTACACACTCAAAATGTCCCAAGCAACACTAACTAGTTTTCCCAGCATATCAACTCCCTACTTAATGATGTGTGCCTCTATCTCATTGGAGGGTATCTCCTTAGCACAAGAGTTTTCCTCAGTCCCTTTCCATTCTATGAAGGTCATCATGTCATTTCCTTAACTTACCTCCCAACTTCCTAAGGTCTATGGCGGCAATCATTTTTTTTTGGACTTCATTATATTTACACTCCTTGACCTTGCAAGCATCTTAAATATCCATGTTGAAATCCTTTGTATTTCCAAACATTATTGACACATCATGAAAAAATTTCCCTCTCTTCTCCTTTTACTATATGCTTGAACCATGCGCACATGAGGTTTATCCCTCTATAGAAAGATCTTCAATGTCATATTCGACCATATGCTTCTTATTTCTAAGGGTAACTGAGCTATAAAAGGTCCTCTCAACTCAATGAATAATTCATATTATGCTTCTTCTAAGAAAGAATATATGGAGATTGTAAACCCCAACAGGTTACTATTTTTTGTGCATTTCCCCCTCATGCTGATTGATATGGTCCAAATGTTGTTGGTGCACTAACATTTTCCAACCCACACCTTCATCCAAGGTTTTTAATGCCAAAATTTATACTTTGGCCCATAATATACACAACTATCAATGCATGCAGGTGATTATGTAATTCAAAAAAACACTTTATAGAGAGGATCATATAAAATACTCTTTGACCCATTTATTTAGAGATAATGTTCCTAAGCTCACATGATCATTCACAATAGTGAGTTCCTCATCCACTAGCCACCTCTCAATTTTTTCCAAAGAAATTGGGTGAATCATCTTTGAACATCATCTTTTACAATTGGTTCAACTTATTCTCAACAATAAAACCAAAATGTTGGGGTATTTTCCTATGCACCAAACAAAGTATTTGTGACAATACACATACCTTCATAGATAAAAATCATCACAAATTTACATATCACAAAAGGAGGATTGTGCACTCATAGAGGTGAAAAAAGAGATACAACTGAGGCACATTGGGTTAGTCAATGTATGACTTAACATATTTATTCATGATTCACTATAGGATGGTAATAGAGTAAGGAAATATCTAAACATTTAATGCAAGGGGAAATAATCATGTATGTAGTTCAAATGTAAATTACATCATTAACACAATATATCACTAATACAAGATCAAATGACATAATCATTCATTAATGGAGCATTAGGGCCTTTGCATTAAAGTATCAAGTACACGGAAAAAATAATAAAACAAAAATATCTCAATACATAATAACCTCAAAAACTATCATAAAAAAAACTAGCAATAACAACAACAACATTCTAAACAATCCTAAACAAAGATGCAAGGTGGGATTTTATAGATGTAAGACACCACCTGCCCATTACATTAAATAATTATGCACTCCTTAAAGATTGAAATTGTTGATAAATATATAAAATAGTAATTGTTTATTGTAAATTCCCTAAACTAAAAATCTCTATTTTTTTCTCAATCTTGTACTAGATCTACTCAAGCCATTTTAAATGAGACTTTCATAAATACCACATTGTTTTAAGACTATTTTGTTTGCCAACTCTCTTAGATAGGACCCCTTAAAATTTCACTCTATATTTTGTGCAATGTCCTTCCTGCTCACTGCACTCCATGTTTTATCCTGACCATGGTGTTGTCTTTGGATCATGATAAGATTTCAGTTAGATGGTCATGTCTAATTCAAGTGCTCATGAATTTTTTGGTACATGTGAAAACTGCTTCCTCATGAGTTGTTAAGCTTAGTGGTGCTCTGTTGAACATAGATAAAATTTGTGGTATCACTTGATAGATATAATCCTGGTGCCCTATTTGTTGTACACTACAATCCAAAATACATGTGCCTCTTACATGCTATGAATTATTAGCAAAATTAGGTGTGCACTACTATACTTGGTTGAAATTGTAGGCCAATAATTTCCTATGCTTTATTAAACTTTACATGATTCTATGTGGCATAGCTAAACGATATATTTTTCTTAGAAATACATGGTTTTCAAAACATTATGATGGTGGAATTTTTTCAAAATTAATGTTTATAGGATCTTATTAGGCTTCAATTAAATAATTTTTTCAAACCTATGAGAAATTTAACCTTTCTATTTTGAGATGAGTGATTGCAATTCAAGGTCTTCATCTCTCATCTCAAAATGGGGGCATACATTAGGATTTTTTTTAAATCAATTTTCAAAGAGGAAACAAATTGAACAATTTTTATGTACTTCATTGATCAAGAAGTAGACTAGGAATTGGTGACTCTGAAAGAATGGTTGGCTATGTTTCAACATATAACAAAAGTCAATGTAGGTTCAATGACTCACAAAGAAATGTTGGATATATTTCAACACCCATAAAAAAAATTGTTGGTGTGGCATTTGGAGTGATACCAAGTAGGTCTATTCATTCCTAAGCTCTCTTTTCAAATTAAAATTAAAAAAATTCAAAAGTAAAAGTTACATATGTTGATAATTTGACTACATAGCATTTGACATTTATTATAGGTATATAATCTAAACAATTTAGATTCAAGAATTGCTCAAGTGTGTGTAAAAATCCTTCATCCTTCCTTAGGTAAATTGAGATGTGTATTTCAATTATTTACATTGATACTTTGATGCATGCATGCATCTCATTCACATACTCATGTCAAAGTGGGGGAATTATGTATACACCTAAACTTGGGACACAACACTTAATCTGACTGTCTTATCCTTAATTTATGTTATTTGGAAAAAAAATACATTTTAACCTATTTTTAGGACAATATTATCCCCATATAGTCTTACAATCAGTCCATTGAGGTTATAAAGTGCATCAACACTTATAAGAAATACATTTGTTAACACATTTGGACTATTAGGGTAAGTTCAAAAAGTTGGGAGACAAAAAGGGGGTGTACCTGTGGACATGTTTTTCTATTTTTTTTAAATTGAGAAATCTCAATTTTTGTAGATTATTTGATATGGCTACACTCAAAATTTGAAGATGGTATAAGAACACGAATTATATCATTTCAAGTATAGTTTCTAAAACACTAATTTTAAAAAAATAAATAAATATATATGTAGGTTAAGCATATAATATTTTTAGAAAAATTCATGTGTTTTTTTTAGAAAAACATATCATTAATTTTACAAATAAATAGATAGATATTGAAAATTGATTAAAAAAATGGATAGCCAGTCATGCGGCCCCCTAACTACCTAAAAAAAGTTTTTTTTGGAAATATGTATAGAATTAGGCCTAGTTTATAACCGTTTTTTTTTGGTATTTAGATCAACAAAAAAGATACATAAACATATATAGACATATATAGTTACAACATATAGTGGCCTAAAAAAGATATTTAGAAATCAACATAGATGGAAACCTTAAAATAGTCTGAAAATTTAAAAAATCATATATTTAGAAAGAGGAGAGTGTGCTTGACATTGTAGTAATAATTTTATGAAATGTATCATTTTACATTCATAATGTTTATGATGATGGAAGTTAGATTTTTATTTTAGTCCAAAACTTGGATTTGGGTGTGTGTTTGCAGGTCTAGACCTTAGGCTAGGGAATCCAAGCCATTTTCAAGCTAAAAGATAGATTTTGAAATTACACTTAACAAATCATGCATATGATATAACACTCACCTGAAATAAATAACACGTACATGTGGTATAACCAATTATATTCATTATAACTTGACAATTACATTGTTACATTTTATCATATTAAATTTGAATTATATAACATCTCAATCTTGTATACTTAAAAATTACTTTTCATGGTTGTACCTTTCAGTGCCTAAACCTTTCCTTTATTAAAAGGATAACATTCGCTATCTATTATATCTATTACTTATTTCTTAGTCCGATCATATGCTATTTTGATGACTAGGCATTCTATACTGTGAAAAATACTATAAACTTGCTTATTATCATCCTTTGCAAGTTTTGGATGATATGGTTTCTAGCTTCATGGACACTTACATCCCAACCAGACCCCTGCATCAACACAAGTGTATTGTGCTAAATTAAGTGTCTAGTACCCTGACGTCATCAAAATTGTAATTGTAAATGATCCTTATAATCGGTGTCAGTGTATTAATGTAAGATATTTCTCAAAAGGATTGGTATATATGCAAATTTAATCCTCATTCATTCATCACTTAGTAAAGACATAACAAATTCATACCTCTCACAAGACAACTTACCAAAAGCATTCAATTAAACATTCAAGTGAGAAAACTCCCATATTATTTTTTGTTCAATATCAGTCATAGGGATAGCCCATCTATAGGTCTAAATTACTGAAGGAGCAATCCATAAGTCTTATTTACCAAGTTATAAGATATGTCACTGTATGTACTTGATTTTCACATATTGTACCCTTATGCACACACAAGTGAAAACATTATGATAGAACTACATTACTCTAAGGTCCTTTTCTCACACTGACTATGAAGATGAAGAACTAGGTTTTGATCATTTGACAAGGAATGAAAACATATGATTGAGATATGAGTACACCAGACCAAAGATGATAGAAAACCTAGAAGGTTTCAAGTGGTTATATCCAAATCCAGTCTATATTCTATATTAGACCCCTGTGTCCAAGTCAAATAGGTGCATCAATGCAACCATATAAATCTAACACAATCATCTGAGGCCATAGAGTGAAAATTGATAGAAAATGATGTTTGATCTAAAATCTAAATCCAATCTACTTCCAACCTAATCCATAACAAATATGCATGCACATAGTAAACCAGCTAAGTAATCTTGTTTTCCATTTATTACAATACCAATCGATAATTGTACTTACTATTTTTTATCATATCTCAACATTTAAACTCAGAATATTGTTTATCCAAGTTTATAATTAATTAGCCTAATATAGCTCTATTTATCACCCTTGTGCTTATTTATTTCTATATTCTTAACTCTATACTATATTGATCCATCTCAATTTAGGGTTAAATATTTGGTGAACCCAACCTCTATATCTTTCTATGCAACTCCTAGTGTGATCTAGATTTTTCTATTTTTTCTAATCTCTCAATTGTTACAATTTATTTGAAAATCAAAATTTAAATTCATAAAATCATGTTTAATATAACTAAAAAATTACTTCTTCCTCCTCCTAACCCTAATGAGGGTGATAGCTACCATCCTTCTAATCAGGTCCATGGTATCACTCCTTCAAGGGATAAGGTAGATGGTAAATGTCTGCATGTTCAATTAGATTTACCTAATGTTTGTGCTTGTGAAACCCTAAAATATCAAAACATCACTATGAGCATGTTCTACCAAAAACAATTACATCTTACTTTATGAATTATTGAAATATTATCTCTATCATTTAAAAAGTTACCATTTAATTTTTTTAAAGGTATAATAATAGCTTGTATGTATATAAAATAAAAGAAATATATTTTAAAAAATGTCATTTGATAATTTTTAAAGCTATAATTATTTACGTTCTTTAATTTATTAATTTATTAGTAATTATAATCTACACATAACTCATTTAATTATTAAAAAAATAATTATAATTTTTAATAATTAGTATTTATAGGGTTGAACTCTTTATTTAAAAAGAGATGTCTCTACACACACACACACACACACACACACACACACACACACACACATGCATATGTATACAAATGATTTAATTTATTTTTTGTAATGATCTCATTTTGTACTTTTTTTAGTAGTATTTCTTTCAATTTTTATTTTGGCGGATGGCTAGGCAATAGCATTTATACCATCATTCTCAGTGTGAGACTATAATTCACTTGATTATATGTTTTATTTTATTCTTTGGGGTTGCTATAATTTAATTTATTTTGAACTCATATCACATAGAGGTTTAAGCTCTCATTGTTAAAAAAGAAGGTGAACACATATTTTTAAAATTGACAACTATTACTCTCACATTTAATACCTCTTGTAACCCATTATCTTTTATCCTACCATAAACATATTTCACATTTAATACCTTTGTGACTCGTTGTCTTTTTCCTTATTTAAAGTGTGGATTTGTTCTTCCACTATAAGTATCTATCCCATTTAATCCTTCTTATGCCCCGTTACTTTTTCCCCTATTTAAAAAAATGTGGATTTGTTATTCTATCAGAAATGTCTTTCACATTTGATATATATTGTCATCAATATCTTTTTCTTATTTCAAAAAGTATAAATTTATTCTTTCATCATAAATATCTTTCTATAATTGATGATCTGAATAATTAAATTAAAAATAAACACACAATATTTCTAGAAACTTATATCTATATCTAAATTAGACCCTGTCAATTCCATAGTCCTCATGAACAAACAACGAGGTGTGCAAATCGGTAGAAACTTATAACTCTGTGAGCAAACTTATATCTCTATCTAAATTAGGCCCTATCAATTCCATGGTCCCTATCTAAATTATGGTGTTATATGCTGAAAGTTACCTTGTAGATCATCAAAAACATATTTATTTGATGTGTAGATCTAGTATTAGTGATCAGATTTTACACATGTGAGTCAGTCTCATACACTGTAAATTATTTTTCAAACCATAAAAACTAAATTTTTCATCGTATGAGTTGGTCTTATATACTATAAGCTACCTTGCAAACCATAAAAAATGTATTTATTTTTTTATGTATAACTATAATATAAACGATCAATTTTATACATATGAGGTGATTGCATATACAATAAGTTATCTTGCAGATTATAAAAATATATTTTACTTTTATTTTTCTACATAGTAACAAAGAAACCATTATTTTAAGATTTTTTACAATGACATTCTTTCTCTCAAACATCATACATGTAGTAAAAACAAGGCCGACTTAATAGCCCAACTTTATGAATTTTGCAAGTATTTTCCATGCACATGGTAACAAATGAGGTTAGCTCACTAACTTTTCAACTGTAATTTCAAAACTATTAAAAATATCTATTTTAAAATATTTTATATTGAAAATAAATAATATATAATTTATTTATTCTAAATTTAATTAACACTTACAAATTAATAAAGTTCACTCTTTCCATTAATCACAAAATTTATATTAAAAAATATTTAATATTAAAAAAAAAATTTAATTATCCAAATAACATTAATAAATTTATGACTGCTTAAAAAAAACTTACCCATTTATTTGGATAAAACTATCATACATAAAACTGACCGTTATTTATTGAGCAACTGAAGCACCGATATTAAAAATACGGTATTAGAATGACACCTAAGAGAGCTTTTCCTAGGTTTGTTTTAGTGATGAATCAACCTCATTGCCTCACATACAATCAAATGTACATCTTCATGTATCATTACAAAGCTACAGGGGTGTGAATCAAAGTATTCTATAGGGTTGAGCCCTCATGAGGTTATGAAGTGAGTTGATAGCCTAAATAGCATGATTAAGACCCCTTAAGAGTCAAGCATGGTGTTGGGAAGACTTTGTTAAGAGAAGTACGGATACAAGGACACTTTCCCCTAAATGGACAGAATAGAGGGCAGGGAGCTTTTCCAAAATGGCATATTACTCATTTGACAAGGTTTTGAAGCACACAATTGGGTTAACTTTGTTGCCTCTAGCATAGAGAAGCACTTTGCAAAGCATGGGGTCAAGGGGATTAGTAGAGGTTGGAGCTTAATCACCTTGAAAATGGTCAAAACCCACTAAGAAGCTTCAATGACATCTATAGAAAACTTATTAAAAGAGACCTTCTTCAAGCAATTTGGCATAACCTGACTAGGCCTTATGCTCAAATGACTCCAAGTAACCCAAACATACATTCAATGACTAAATATCACCTTAGCAAGGTTAGAACATGGTTTTGACCTCTAAGCACTTCCCTTGGTCTGTACACAGGCCTAGGAAGTGAAACACAATCTTTCTAAGGAGGTTACTTGAAGGTTGAGGTATGAAATAAAGAGTTGAGTTTGATCTTTGTTTTGAGTGTTCAAAGAGAATAGGATGTTTGATGACTTCAAAACATTCAAGAACAATCAAAACATCCTCAAAAAAGTTTTAAATAATCCCAAACACACCTACAGGCTTGTATGGACTGAGACAAGTAGTGAGTTGAAAATAGGTTTTCCTTGTGCCAAATGGAACTGTGTTAGTGAAGTTTGACTTGGACAAAGTGAGGGATGATCTCAAAGGAAAATCAACATGCTTTAAGACATTTTTCAAGCCTTTTTTTTTAGTGAACAACCTCCAAACATAATCAGATAAGGTATGTGGGCAGTGAGTGATAGGTATTAAAAAAATTAATTTATACAAACCAAATTCCATAAATACCATAAAATTATTAGTTGGGTCTTCCCAAATAGTCTAAAACTTTAGCAGTATGGCCTCCTTAAATTTATTATATTTGTCTTAATACCAAACTATAGAGGTCAGGTAGCTTTCTAAAATTATACCCACCAACCAGAGATTTACCATAGAGGTCAGGTAATTTACCATATTTTATAGATTTGAGTTCTACTTGACTTATATCTATTTCACCTCAAACTTTTTTTCAAAAATGTTTTAGCATTTGTAAGCCTATAACCATTGTCATCAAATTAAAAAAGGTTTTGGCCACGTCTATTAAAGTATAGATTAAATTGTATCTTCATTTTATTGTTATGTTACTGACTAATTCTACCATATCACTACTTCTTATGTGTTTGTCAGACCAACGATGTGATTCCTATCATGCTCTAGAGTCATTTACAACTGAAATGGCACTTTTT
The DNA here is from genome assembly GCA_037957365.1 of Torreya grandis. Lineage (NCBI taxonomy): Eukaryota > Viridiplantae > Streptophyta > Pinopsida > Cupressales > Taxaceae > Torreya > Torreya grandis. The sequence goes on from JARHVA010008096.1 coordinate 110,185, forward strand.
AACAAACAATATGGTTTAAGGTTATTAAAAATACAAGTTCAATTAAATCATATGTTGACATCATAATGAAAACACTCATCTTTCATCCTTTAGCATTTAATAAATGTGAAAACAATGTTATAAGTATGTTTTCTTGACTATTATAAATATCTTAAGTACATTTATTTGTAAAATATTAATAAATATCAATCATAAGGATTTTATGTTGGATTTATCACATATCATATTTATTAATAATTTTATTTTATTTTTTGTTTCTATAAGGAGTTAATTATTGAGTCCATACTCCCAACTATTTTAACTCTCAATGTTATTTCTAATGCCTCTCTTGACTTGAAAAAGGTTTTCATTGAGAGTAAGCATCTACAAGGAAGGAGCCATGATAAACCATTACACATGTTGTAGGATAACTATATGGAAGGTTTTGAATGAGAGCTTGGAGATCAAGGTTTTGAACCTTACACTATATGTGTAAATGCTCTTAGTCAAGTCTTGTTTGATTTCCTCAACCGTTGAGATGCTCTACTGATCAAATTTTTGGATGTCAAACTATTTTATGGGCATCTCTTTCAGAAGGTCATAATCCACAATAGCTTATTGTGGATTAAAATTATAATACCAATTATGTGTTTAATCCAATAAGGTAGTCACAAATTGGATTTCCTTCCTTTCTAGTGTGATGATGCCCTTGGTGAACCATATTATTTCACACTTATGGACATGTTATGTGACATTCTCCACTCCTCAATACTCAACTATAATCATGGAAATTTTGTAGATATAATTTTGGGGGAAGGAACTTCTGCTAATGACACACTACATGTTTCTTGAGCATTTGAAACTTGACTTCCCTTGAGGTTACTTTCACCTGATTGATCAATATTTCCTTTGGGTGGGGGCACACATCCTCCCACTCCTAAAATGGGTTACGTTGAGGTTGGATTCACTCCTGGATTTATATAAACCATGGTTGTAATGAGTGACCCTCCTAATATGTTTTTACTTATCTACACAATCAAGTTATCACTTACAATCTATGGAATGCCTAACATTGATGGACTCTCGAGTCTTATTATTGGTGCTACTACTAATCCTATTGGCTAGTATGGTATTATTGATTTTAAAAGATTATTTTGGACCTGTTATCTTAAAAAATCCACTATTTGAGACCAATTTACATGATTTCCTTGGTTTTCCTCTTGTTGACCAATTTTGACTTTTAGGTCAAAATATGGCACCCTTAGTAAAAAACTTCATTTTTAGGCATATAAATGGGTAGAATATGTTTTAATTATGTGTTTAATAGGTCAATTAGTGTTAATTTATATTTTAATATATTTGGTTGAGTGTTATCTAGGCCATTTATCATTCTAATTCTTTTTAAGGGGTCAAAATGGTGTATTTAATGCTTTGTATGGGTTTCTTGGGAAATGTGCCACTTAAAAAACATGAAAATATGAATATTTACCTCCCAAAATATATTTTCATGTTTATTTTTCAATTACAATGAAAAAAATTCATTTGTAACTTATTTTCCCCTATTTTCTCTTGGCAAGCAAATAAGGGTCAACTTCAAGCACTTGGTGTGGACGGTACAGGTGGAGTTGGGAGTATTGATTTTAGGGGTGGATTTTAATTTGAGTGTAATTTATTTTCATAATAATAACTTTAAATTTGATTCTTCCTCCTTTATTAACAATGGCTAACATTCCAAGCAGCTTTTTATGGGCTTGCAACCATGAGGGGGTCACTATTTGAGATTATCTCAATTTTTATTGATTTGGTATGATGGTTTGGTATGTTTCAAGTGTTTATAAATTTTTTTTAATGCATCCCCATGCTTATTATTGTTTTGTAAAGCTCAATGTCTTAGGAAAGCCTCTTCAAGGCTTATATATGCTCCCAAACTAGTCCTCACACTTGCAATCAGCTTAGGGGTCTTGAATGGAGGTTTTATGCATTAGAGAAAGGGTTTTGAATTTATTTCATAATATTCTTGATGATGCTATCTAAACTAAAGGTTGGTAATTAAATTTTGAGGTGTTTGGAGAACCTCCAAATTTCTTATCATGGTTCAAGATACATAAATACACCTAAGAGAGCTTCTCCTAGGTTTGTTTTAGTGATGAATCAACCTCATTGCCTCACATACAATCAAATGTACATATTTAGGTGTCATTTTCAGAGCTATAAGGGTGTGAATCAAATTATTATATAGGTTTGAGTCCTCATGAGGTTATGAAGTGAGTTGATAGCCTAAAATCATGATTAGGACCCCTTAAGAGTCAAGCATGGTGTTGGGAAGACCTTGCTAAGAAAAGTACTGATATAGGGACCATTTTCCCTAAATGGATAGAATAGAGGGTAGGGAGCTTTTCTAAAATGGCATATTACTCATTTGACAAGGTTTTGAACCACACAATTGAGTTAACTTTATTGCCTCTAGCATAGAGAAGCACTTTGCAAAGCATGGGGTCAAGGATATTAGTAGATTTTGGAGACTGAGTACCTTGAAAATAGTTTTAAAAAACCACTAAGAAGCTTCAATGACATCTAAAGGGAACTTACTAAAATAGGCCTTCTTCAAATAATTAGGCATAACCTGACTAGGCCTTATGCTCAAATGACTTCAAGTAACCCAAACATACATTCAATGACTAAATATCACCTTATCAAGGTTATAACATGGTTTTGACTTCTAAACACTTCCCTTGGTCTGTACACAGCCCTAGGAAGTGAAACACAATCTTGCTAAGGAGGTTACTTGAAGGTTGGGGTATGAAATAAAGAATTGAGTTTGATATTTATTTTGAAATTTCAAAGAGAATATGATATTTGGTGACTTAAAAACATTAAAAAATAATCAAAACATCCTCAAACAAGTTTCAAATAATCCCAAACGCACCTATAGGTATGTACAAACTGAGACAAGTAGTGAGTTGAAAATAGGTTTTCCTTGTGCCAAATGGGACTATGTTAGTGAATTTTGACTTAGACAAAGTGAGGTATGATCTTAAAGGAACCTCAACATGATTTAAGACATTTTTCAAGCCTTGTTTTGTAGTGAACAACGCCCAAACATAGTCAAATAGGGTATGTGGGAAGTGAGTGATATGTAGGGTCTCCTTTGCATCAAAAGGACTGTATGGGTGGAGTTTAGCCTAGATGAATGAAATATGACCTTAAGGAATTCATGAAAACCCTAAGTACACCATCCACAAGCCCAAATCTTTCCAAATGCACCTATAGCAGGGGTATCTGAATGAGAAACACAGTCAAGGAGAGCTCATCTTGCAAGTTTAGGTTGTATGGTGGAAGGGTTATAGTGAGATAGGGTAATGAATGGTTGACATTCATTCACACCATGATTTTTTCACAATAGGGGTATAATAAAGGTTCATTCTTGTAGACACCTAAAATTGGTCGTCGATAACCTCCAATCAAGGTTTTGGCTAGTTTCTACCAAAAATGTACAATTTGGCTTAAAAACACTAAAACATGCAAAATGATGTGAAAATGACATATTCAAGTGCTGATTCTAGATAGTTTACCACTAAATAAGGCAATGAAATTTATGGGCTAGCTAGATTTGATCAGTTCATTTTGAGTCAAAATGCCAATTTTGCACCTATGTGCTCTGGATTGCTCTTTCCTATCAAATCTCTTGCACAAGACTCGTGCCTTTGTTATTTGTTGTTGGAAACATCCTAATTGGGAATATTCATCGAACAGTGCCTTCAAATTCCAATCCAATCAAATTTAGGACCAATAACAAGACATTCTGATCAATTTGGGTAATTTGTGCACAAAGTGCTTAATCATGTTTAAGAGCTAATTAACCCAAATTAAGGCCTAATCAAAAATTGCATGGAAACTTGTTGAATAATTTGTTTTGGAAATGAATATTGAATATCTACATCATCAAGTGACCTCATTTCTTGGGAAGACATCCCTAGGCCATAAATGCTGCAAATATCAGGATTCATGCCCTCCATGCCTCATCAATGCCTTCCATGATGCCCTCCATGCTTCTTAATTTCCCCTTCTTCCAATGCCATGATGAGGATAATTACATATTTTAATTGTAAAATTGAATTAATCTTCAACCACACATCTCAATCTTGAGATGGATGGTTGAGTTTTATTCTGATCAAATCCAAAAATCTATAAATAGGAGGCCTCAAACATTTATAAGCTTAATTAGTGCAAAGTTATAATGCAGGATAGGTTCTAAAAATCTTCAAAAAACTAGTGTTATAATGCCAAATTGATTCCAAGCCAAGATAATCCACAAGCCAAAGGTTCCAAGGGGAGATTAAGGTAGCCACACTCCATTGAAGAAGACCTCTTGAAGCACAAGTCAAGCAAGCCACCATTACAAAGGCATTTGGAACATCCAAGGATGGTGAAAGAACTCTTGTGTTTTTATTCCTTACTTTTTAGTTGTGCTTATTATTTTATTTTGTTAACTAAGCTCTCCTTAGTGTCTAGGCCTAGAGATGTTATGCTATTAGTGTGTTTATTTCATTTTGGAACTAACATAATACTAACCATCCTCTCTTGAGTTAAATTCCTATATCACATAATGGCACGCCTGGTGGGACTAGATGCATCCTACACCTAAAATAGATCCTTTTGTAACCTTAAAAAACTTATTTGGGCTTTTGAAACTCTTGAAAATTGGTTTTCTAACTTTTTTTTGTCATTTTTGGTTACCACGATTTTTACACAGTAATCAACATCAACATAAATACTGACATCAATTACTTAGCTTAACTGACATTGAGCATAATTGACATTGATCAGATCTCAGTTGCCCATAACCGATGTTAGTGGTATTGATCGATGTCGGTCACTGTGTTTTTCCAAAAAACACAGACCCGAGACCTACTTTTCCAAAGTTTCTTGTTTCAAACTCAAAAGAGCTTCAAAGCTAAAAGACATGCTAACAATTTTGTTGCAGGATCAAGTGGGATATTTTCTCAAAACATGTTTAAATCACTTATGCACGCTTAAATTTGGATTAGGAACTTTTTTGGGGTGCTTAACAAGGAATTTTTAGATGTTTTTGGTGAATGTTTTTCAAATTTTAGAACTACGACCAAGGGGTCAAAAAGAACATTACCAAAAATTTCATTTAGGTTTCAAATTGAATACGCTTGTCAATTTTTGCTTGCAATAGTTGTTGAATTAGATCTTGTTTGGAAAAAAGAGGTATGTTGCATGTATGCTCTTCCATTTATCCCCTATAGGGAACCCTTGGAATCAAAAGTGCCATTCCTATTTCAGGTAGCCTAGTCTAAGGCTTAGAAATAAAGTCATCTAAAGCACTCCCCAAAAACTCGTCAAAGTTTGGGTGACCTTGAAAATGACCCTAAATTCTTTTTATTTTTTCATGCTTTATTTATTTATTCAACTTGGTTTGCGAGGGGGACTTCATCACCTCCTGTAAGTTCTTTAGGGAAGCTTTAACCTGGGGTTTCACTTCCTGACATTGACTTCATTTGACTCTTTTTAGAGTTACACAAGGACATAGTGGCACTTTGAACATTGCACTACACTAAGCAAACATCATTATGTAGTGGTTTCAAAAAGGAATAGACCTTTTGCAACAAGCCGAGTGATATGGACCCAAAATCCATGCTTTTTATTTTACATTGTTTGGCATGAAGTCATTATGCAATTGATTTCCCTAGATCATTCAGAAACTTATTATATTTTAGAAAAATCCCCATTTGCCACAGAAGTATTTTTTGGTAAAAGGTGTGCCTCAAGGCCCATATCATAGTACTATCATTTGAGAGAAGGGGGGTGTAAAAACCCTACTATATAATGCACATTTATTTTTGGATGAACACTTAAAATCCTCTCAAATGGTGTATATTGACATATTCCAGCAGTACCAAGTAACCTTGTTAGTTTAGGATCTAAGGGTGATTAATTAGTTGGTCTTGTCCTAGATTAAAGTCTTTTTTGGAGTCTAAACTTTGTGTAAACAAATAATCCAAACCAAAGACATAGTCTAAATTTTCTTTCGAACAAAGAGGTGTTATGCTACCCACATGAGATCATCAAGTTGCCTTGTTCAAAAGTGCATCAAAATCTTGAGAGTCGTATCATCCACTTTGGCATATTTATGCTACCCAATTGAGTCTAGACCTTTACCAAAGTTGTTTAAGTCCTTCACTTATAATTTAAATTCAAAATTACACCTTTACAAGTTCATGGGGTTGATGTGTTAAGTGGGTTCGCCATTTGCACTAAACCTGAGGGAACTTAGGTTTAATTTCCAATTTAGGTTGAAGGCCATTCTATACTCATAATCATTATAATCACTTGATAGACTTAAACAATTTTGTGTTAAACACTTGAGCTTTAAGTCTATACACCACAACATTTTGAGTCAAGAAAGGTAGTGTTATGCTATCAAAATTATGGAAAAATGTCTTTGCCTTAGAGAGTTTTTGAAACAAACTTTTTTGTCACACATTTTGGGTAGTATACCATTGTTACACTTCCCAAATCATTTCAAACTTTATTTCATAGACCATCTTACATAGAATTCTAAATTTGTTCCTACATATTCAGACTGATCCAAGTGTACTTTTGATCTTTTGTCTAAAGCACGGTTATACTATTCACCTTTGTCTATCTTTGTTTGTCAAAAAGAACCAAGTTTTATACCATTATTTATGAGAAAATAAACTATTTATAAAAGTGCCTTTTGTTTCATACCTTATACCTAGTTTATCAAGTTCATGTCCAAGAATCAAATGCCTAGTGTTTGTTAAAAGTGTTTCAAATCCATTAGATTAAAAATTTCATCTATTTTCAAAGTCTAGATTTTGACACCATTTGGCCAAGAGTCCTAGCACATGCCTTTTTTGAACCTATCTTTTGATGCCACATTTGGCCAAAAGACCTAACAACTTTTAAATTCTTAGATTAGACCGATCTAAAACACTTTGGCCTTAGAGTTTGACATTCTGATTTTCGGTCCATTTACTTGCTCATCTTTGTGTGAACACTGAAATGTTAGATATTTTATGCTAGCTTGTTTGCTCACAAATATTTGCATAAACCTTTTGATCCTTTTGACAAATCTAGACCAAGTTGAAGGCATCATTTGTTTTAGATTCTATCTTTTTTAGAGTTTGTATAACTCTTTAACCTTTTATTGCAAAGAATTGACTATGGATCCCAACATGTATTCTTATACTCATAGTGGACCCATGTATAATCCAAGGATTAGTAATATAGTTACATAGGAAGAAATGGTGCAAAACCCCTATGCAGATAACATTGATTATGAGATAGATTCATATCCCTCTTATAATACTCAATTAGAGGCACAAAGCCAAGATCCATTGGTTAACTATTTGGTTAACACACCACCTTACATAGATCAGGACCAAGACTAAACCATGTAATACTTAGTTACAATACCAATAGTGGATGAGCCAGTACTCCAATAGTCATTCTCTACCAATATAGCTTCCACGTATGATCCATTTTTATTTGAGTGGCATTTGTTAGAGAACAAAAATGAGATTTTGGTTAGGGCCATCGAGGTAGGGGCTAAGTTTCTAGCAGACTTCCCCCATGAAAGATTACCAGGTCTAGTAAGAGTGCCCCACAACATCATTTACAATTAGCAAGCTTATTTTAGCAATCCTATGGCTCTATTCCAAATAATGTACCAAGACCCCAATATATCTGATCAAGGCAAAAACATCATGGAAGATCACTTTAACCAAATATAAATAACATACCAAACCTAGTTGAATTTAGCACATGATTTCAATTAGATGAACATGGTAAGTAAGCCTCTCATTGACCTAGTTCCTTCAATAGGAGTGTTGATGGAATTAACTGGACAAGAAAATCTAAGTTCTAACCCATTTCTAAAAATTGCTTTGATAGATAACTTGATACATGTGCCAGTTATTGAAGAAGCATCTTCAGTTTCTATATTGAATAGTGATCTAAATGTAGTAGACAATGTGCATACAACGTCCAATCTTTATCAAAGTGGTATTAACGCATAAGTAACTAGCCAATAATGTGTGCCTATAGTTAATCCCATGATCAGATCATCATACCAAGGAATAGGAGTTTCTATACCCCAGCCTCAAACAATCGCTTCCTCAAGTGTACAACCTATAGGATTAGATAATCAAATAATGGCTAATTTTATGTCTCAATGATAAAATGTGATGACTCTTACTCCTCAACAAGTCGTGAGTGGTATTCCACAACAATAGACACAGTCTAGTGTATTAACTCGATAGAGGATGATTACATTGCCACCTCAATCTAGGGAAACAAATATTCCACCTCACCAGGCAACAACAAACATACCTCTTTAGTCACAGACTAATATGATAGTCCAAAACCAAGCAATGACTAGTCAACAACATGAAAATATTGGTCAGCAATAGATGCTAAATCTACAACCTATTTTCACTTCCTCATAGGGATTCATGTAAAAAAGAGGTCCTCATGTTTCTCAAGTACCTACTAAACAACCATTGGTTCAAAATGTGCCACAAATTCAGAGATAGGGTCTTGGTCCATAAGTTCCTACTCAACAACAAGGTTTGATTAGTCAATAACATGTCCCTATTCAACCATAGTAGGCATAATATATTTATATCCCTTCATCCCAACCATAAAATCCCCTAGGTCAAACCTTTATCGCCAACCCAAACTAGAATATCATGCAGCCAAATGTGCAATTTCAAGTACATCCCAATCTACGTATGTGTATTCTTGTTCCGTTCCCCAACCAATCTAATCTACTCTAATAGGTGTCTCCATCATACCCTAGTCAAAGTGTTCCATTTGTGACCTCCTAACCATCTATCCAAACCAATATTCTCCCTCAAACCAATATCCCTTTCAGTTTCCTATCCCAAGAATTACAATAGATGAAAGATGTGATTACTACCATTCAGGTAGGGAAGCAGACTAAGAAGTTCAAATTAGATGATGTATGTTCCTATCTATTCAATATGGAGTATTTTCATAATACCATTTCCTTTAGGATACGAACCACCCAAATTTGATAAGTATAAAGGGAAAGGTGACCCTAAAGCTCATTTGACTAAATTCTTTGTCGCATGTCAACAAGTGGTATATAATGACATATATCTCTTGCTATTATTTCTAAGGAGCCTGGCTGGACAAGCCTTAGAGTGGTTTTTAAAGTTGCCCAAAAATTCAATAATGAACTTTGATGATCTTTTTGATAAATTTGTGCAACACTTTTCATACAATCTCGAGCATGATATTTCATTAGTAGACCTGACACAAGCAAAGAAAAAATATGGGGAGAGTTTTGCAAGTTATTTATAGTGATGGAGAGCCCTTACAAGCTATTTCATCCATAGTTTACTAGATAAAAAATTAGCCACTGTGTTTACTAAAAATTTTCATAGTGAGATAGCCTATCATCTAGAACTATAATGTGCACATACATTTAAGGAGATCATTGATAAAGGTTTGTTGATCGAGCGAGCACTCATCAATAAAAGGGTCATCAAGATTAATTCAACTAATCAAAATCAATGTACCGATCATAAAAATGACCAATATCCCAATAAAGTGCAAGCATCGCAACCAACACAAGCCAATAATCAAGAAAGACCAAAGTAATTCAACTAAAATAGGAATGTTATCGGAAATAGAGTAACTAAATCTCATCATGTCCTAATTATGCAGACATCATCTAAACCACCTTTTCAACTTACTCCTACCCAACAACCTCTCCAACTAATACTACAAGTACAATAACCAAGACTTGCACAATAAATATATCAGTCTTTACCATTGCAAACCCCTTCTCCTAGAATAATTGTGCCTACACATCGTGTCTTTAGAGACCTAGGAAAACCCATTGAGTCTATTTCATAAGCTTACCACCACTAATCTAATTATTTGGCCTATACTAGAGCATTATCTGCAAGGCATTCCTTATCCTGATTGGTACCATGAAAATGAATTTTGTGACTATCATCAGGTCAATGGGCATAATCTACGAAGATGTGTCCAAATCAAGCATTTAATTGGAAATATGTTGGAGAATGGGGAGATAAAAACTAGATAATGGTTCTTCCACTTCCAATCAAACTCTTGAGATTTATCAAAACCCCTTTCCCAAAAAAAACAATCAATAGTAGTAGAACAATCATCAATAATAACAATGGCTAGTGTAGTAATAAAATCAACAGTATCAAAATTAAAGACTGAACCAATAGAATCAACAAAATAAGCAACAAAATCCATAAAGACAAAATAATAGACAAAACCAAGGTCAGAATGGTAAAAACCAACAAACCTACCATGCAGTTTCACATGACTACAATAAGATTTTATCTCATATTACAGAGGGTAGCATTAATACCATTTCCATTAATCCTAAACCTAGTATTAATCAACCTAGACCATTGCTAAACAATAATATTTAGCCAAATTGCATGGATAATTCTTCGTTAACCTAGGAGTGCATATAGGCAAACCAGCAAACTAGGACTTCCACTTTTGGATCTGATAGCAACAACTCATTCTTTCCATGTGACCATATTCAAGTGCACCAGCAACTGAGACTTATCCTATCTAATCCCACATCATTTCTAACATTGGTTAGAAATAATGGTCTAGTATTTAATCCTGATTGTGAAATCATAGCTTGGAGGTCAAATATTACTCTCCTTGGCCCATAACCATCCACCACTTTACCTATCATCTGACCAACCGTTCAACCTCAGAATAAATCATTCACTACTGACCAAGATAAAACATTTGATATTGTGGAGCAATTGTAAAAGACACCAGCAAAAATTTCTATTTTAGATTTGCTATGAATGTCAATAATCCACAAAAACATCCTGCGTGAGTTTTTGACCCAATCCATTGTTGCTAGTGACATATCCCCTGATAAATTTCAAGCTTTGGTTGGACACCTAGCTCCAGTCCAACAAGTCACATTCAATCAAAGTGATATGTCTTGCCTTAGTCCGCTCCATGATAACCTGTTATACATAGAAGTTTGTATCAAATGGCATAAATTGAAATGTGTCCTTATTGATAATGGATCTGGGCTCAACATAGTGTCTCTCAAGATCATCAAGCTTCTTGGGTACATAATGACAGATCTTCAGTTAGAAACAATAACTATTAAAGCCTATGATAATCAGAAAAGAGAGTCATAGGGCACCATTAGTTTTCCAATTATCATTGGGCCTTTAACCCATGATACACTTTTCAATGTGATGGATCTTGATTTATCATACAACATGCTTTTAGGCAGGATTTGGTTACATGAGATTCATGTAGTCCCTTTAACACTGCATCAATGTATCAAGTTTTCCCACATAGGGATGGAAGTAAATATTCCAAGAGATTTACACTTGTATGAAAACTGCAAGTATCTTGAGGTCGAGTTTCAAAGCTATAATTATCAATATGGCATGAATCCAAGTTCCAAGCAGGATAAAAGAAAGGCTATACTTATTGATCCTTCATCAGATAATTGCATAAATCCTAATACCTTGATTTCCCTTTCCCACATGCCACCTCCTAAAGCTTTTAATAATTTCACCATTTCAAATAATAGACTTGGAGAATATGTGATCTATGACAAATTTCACATTACCCATCTTCCTTAGAATCTAAAAACCTTTGGGTGACCTAAGGTCATCCCACATATGCATTGGTAATGAAAAAACAAAGATAAGGGACCTGTCACACTTGTACCATCATCTGGCCTAGGACCTGACCCTCTTGACGAAAACGAATCATGGTTATACAATGACAACCAAGTTGATTGTTATAAAAATGCAAAGTATCATATTCTTAATAAGATCATGAAGCATCACAACTATGAAGGAAGAGGCCTTAGACTGAATTAGCAAGGAACCATCAAGCTAATTTTCATGACTAAGTATGAAAGACCTTATGGACTTGAATTTAAACCACTTGGGGGTGACCCCACATATCTTATTCAAACTCCATCACTAGCAACTAGTGATAATGATGTCGACAATAAAGAAGAGTCTGATCATAACCTTACCTTTGATAACCTAGCTGAAACTAACATATTTTATAATAATGCCATTTGTACCCTTACCCAAGCCATTCATCACAATCTATTGCCATTATATTATCCCCAACTGATAGATTGGGACCAATGAGAATCTAGTCTATCGATTGATGAGTTCTAGAATGATGAGGCATTCTATGTTTTCTTAGGCCTTAGAGACAATGTTCCATTGGGAGATCACAAATTAGGATTCTCAATCACAATGGATCCTATAGCCTATTTTGGAGAGCGAGTGAACACCCTTAACCAAAAACAAATAAATAAAACATTGAGGTTCCAAAGTGAAAACCTCTTTGAGGCACTTTCTAACTAGGGAAAAAGTAAATATAAAGGCTAGTCTAGTGGTGAAAAATTGTTTTAGGCACCATTAGATGGTGGTGTTCATTATTCTTCAAATTTAGACTAGGAGACCACCAATGATGAACTTGCCTGTAGATCTAAATTCAGTTTTAAGCAACAAAAAGTATTTGATCAAATTCTCTAAGAATTTTTGACCATTTTTATTACATGGCCAAATATCCCATTAGGAGACTTAGATTCATCATGCCTAGGAAAATTTGAAGAGCAAGTCCTAACAGAGGACCCTGAAATAGTCCAACAGTTCAAGTTACTACTTACTATCCTAGAAGATGGTTTGACCCTCTTAGTCAAAGAAATAATAGAACTAAACATCAGGATGCTATCAGACCTGAAATGGATAAAATTGGGTGCATCCCTCACTAAGGAGGAACGTGAAATTTTTACAACTCTATTGAGAGAGTTTGTGGATATTTTTACACAGGCCTATTCTGACATGTCAGGATTAGACCCTACCTTGGTTTTGCACCACCTTGTGGTTAATCCTGATGCCAAATTGGTAAAACAAAATCTATGTAAGATGCATCCTCAAATTATTGTATTAGTAAAGATAGAGTTGGAAAAACTCTTAGAAGTAGGATGTATCTGATCCATTGACTACTCTGAATGCATATCTAATGTAGTACCTATTAGCAAAAAGCCTATAAGGAATCAAAATTTGTACTAATTTTTTAGACATCAATAAAGCTTGTCCTAAAGATGATTTTCCATTGCCTAATACCGACATGATTGTTGAATCCATGGTAGGTTATGAAATGCTTTCACTCATGGATGGCTTTTTAGGATATAATCAAATCAGAATAACACTATAAGATCAACATAAAATAGCATTCACCACTCTATAGGGAGCATTTTTCTATCAAGTGATGCCATTTGGCCTTAATAATGTGGGAGCTACATATCAAAGAGACATGACTATCATTGTTCATGATGTGATGCATGATATTATTGAAGACTATGTCGATGACATATTGAGAAAATCTAAGACCAAACCTAACCATCTGGCAGTGTTGTGTAAGATATTGGAAAGATTACAAGAGTATAAATTTAGACTCAATCTAAATAAATGTGTGTTTGGTATAAATTTAGGCAAATTACTAGGCTTCATCATGTCTCGTAGAGGTATTGAAGTCAAACCGGCTAAAGTCCATGCTATAGCTGAGATGCCACCACCAACTAATTTGAAACAACTCCATAGTTTACAGGGTAAGATCCAATCCATTCGATGCTTCATCTCTCAGTTAGCAAAAAAAATCCATCCTTTAATACACCTTTTAAAGAAAGGAGTTTTATTTCATCAGGATGATCACTGCCAAATAGCTTTTCAACAACTCAAAGATTATCTTGTCAATCCACCTATTTTATTACCTCCTATGTTAGGAAAGCCATTTTTGTTATACCTATCAGATACTAATTATGATCTGGGGGCACTCTTGGCTCAACATGATGACAATGAAAAGGAGCATGTTGTTTACTACCTAAGCTTTACCTTGGTTACATATGAACATAACTATGCACTTGTTGAAAAAGCTTATCTAGTCATGGTTTTTGCAGCTCAAAAACTGTCATTACATGTTGAATAATAAACCTGTGGTCATTTCAAAGGTATATCCACTCAAATATTTACCATCTAAAATAGATTTACAAGGTAGAATGGCTAAAATGGATCATGCTTCTTAGTGATTTTGACATAGATTATGTCAATCAGAAAGAAATCAAAGGATAAGTTCTTGTAGATCAACTTGTTGAAGCACCTCTCATAGACACATAACCACTCAAGTTTCCATTTCTTGATGAATCCATCATGACCATTATTGATACACCCTTTGAGTAGCATCCATATAATTTGTATTTTAATGGTTCATTCACTGTGCATGGATCAGGGGCAAGCCTATTGTTTATTACACCACAGGGGGATCTCATCCCTAAATCTTTTAGAATCAGCTTTCCTTGTACAAACAACATGGTTGAGTATGAAACACTTGTTTTAAGACTTCAACAAGTAGTGAATTAGAATATATCTCATCTTCAAGTTTATGGTGATTCTTAATTAATCATCAATTAGGTCATAGATCATTTTTAGACCAAAGATGACAAGTTGGTTCCATATAAAACTATGGTTGACACTCTTAAAAAGCAAATTACCAACATTCAGTTTGAGCATATACTGAGGGCTAGTAATAGAACTATAGATGCAATGGCTACTATTGGCTCTCTGATTTGATAAACAGATAAAGGTAAAGAGTATCAATTCCTCATCAAGAATTTGTCAACACCGGCTCATGAAATTTCAACCATTTCCATGATTTGTGATATTGTTGGTCCTAATTCTATCTAGTACTTAGACCTTTACAATTACCTTTATGACCAATTTATACCACCTAACCTATCTCAAAAACAAACCAAAGCCTTCATTCATCATTTTGCTCATTATACTTTACTTGGATCCACTCTTTATCATCATATTTTTGATGGAACTCTACTTCGTTGTTTAACTTCAGTAGAGTCTACATTAGAATTAAGAGAAGTTCACGAAGGAGTATGTGGAACCCATTCTAGTAGGGTATTCCTATCCAAAAAGCTCTTGCGTACTAGTTATTATTGGCCCACAATAGATGTATATGCCACTGCATATGTAAAGAAATGTGATCAATGTTAATGACTTGCTAATTTGATTCATGCCTTAGCAAAAACTTTGAAACCGATTTTGACACCATGGCCATTTTATACATGGGGATTTGACCTCATTAGAAAGATTAACCCCACTTGATTTGATAGCCATAAACATATCCTCACCATCACTAAATATTTCACTAAGTGGGTTGAAGCTATACCCCTCACATGACTGGAAAGTAAATTTCCAAATTCATCTTTAACCACCTCATCTACTGCTATGGTATTCCCTCTAACATTATATCTGATAATGGAGGATCATTCAAGAATAAAGATGTAGATAAGTTATGTATTGAATACAACATCACACAACACTTTTATACAACATATTACCCTCAAGGTAATGGCCAGGCTGAGGCATCCAATGAAACCATTGTCAATATTCTTAGAAATATTGTCAATAATGTCATTCAAGATTGGTACCTCTAAATATTCCCTACCCTTTGGGCATACTGTACCAATCATCGTACCCCCACCAAAGCCACTCCATATTCACTTTTTTATGGTAATGAATCTATCCTTCCCATTGAGGTCAAATTTCCTTCACTACGCATCTCTTTCAAGTATGTCCTGGATGATCATGACTATCAAGTAGCTCACCTACAAGAGCTGAACCTACTAGATGAGAAACACATAGCCACACTCAAAAATATTCAAGCATATCAAAATCAATTCAAAGGACACTATAATTGATGTGTGAAGTATCAAAAATTTGAACTTGGTGATCTTGTTCTCAAATAAAACCAAAAGAATACCACGGTTGAGAAGAAAAATAAAGGAAAATTCAAACCAAACTAGATAGGGCCTTTCATCATCACTGTAGATTATAGATCAAGAGCATAAAAGATTGCCATAATAGATGATGATGAACTTCCAAAGCCCGTGAATATTATTCATCTCAAGCGGTAATATGCTTAAATGCTAAGGTGTATTATCTATAAGGACCATTTCATTTATACCTTTTTATCACTATTATTCTTTGAATACATACCATTCTTATCCATCCTCTTTTCCATATCCACTTTCTGCTTTTGACCTATCAACCTAGCACTTTCTAAAGCCTAGCCCATTTGACATTGGTTTTTATCATTCATTACACATTTTTAGCATCAAGGTATCTGATCAGTTCATTAGTTGGATCAAGAACTTTAGATAGAGATCATATTTTGAGACAGTGTGACAAAAGTTTTAGTAGTTGCATCCTTCATTTATTAGTCCATTCTTACGACCAATCCTATTGCTAATTATAACCACCTTTGGTAAAATTAGTACCATGGATCTATACTATTGTGTCTTAGTTATAACTACCTATGGGTAAACTAAGGGCAATACTAAGCCTTAACATACCAACTTTCCACTTCCTATGTCATACTATGTCTTTTTACCAATTGTGCATGCTTTGTTTGAATTGGCTACCACACTAGTTTAATTCCTCTACTTTAAGGGTAAAAATACAGTGAATTGAGGTCCTACTCTGAGACTATGTAGGCAATGCTCAATAATTTTTGAGGTCAGCTCAATCACCCCTAAGCCACACTCTCAATATTTTACGAATAACCTAAGCCATGCTCTCGCCATTTTGTGAGTAACCTAAGTAATGCTCTCACCATTTTGCAAGTAAATTTAGTTTAAACACTCTCATTATTTTATGAGATTGAACCATTTGGTGTCTCATAATTCTTGATCAAGTTGAGATACTTTCAAAACACTTCCAAACACATTCAAAAATCATTAGAAAAGAACAAAAACATTGACCACTTCTTTGCCTTAAGGATTTTGGGAACCCTTATTAAGTTACAAGCAAATCACTTGTCATTTAGTTTCCACATCCTTTTTGGCCATTTCTCTCACACACTTACTATTTTTCAAGACCACTCCTATTTTTCTCTCACATCCATTCTATTTATTTTCATTAGTTATCACATTTTTCCCATTCCCTGGGAGAACTACATTTGGCCTAAAATATTTTATTGGATATTACATCTATAAAACTATGTAGGCAGTGTCCACTTGCCTAGTGCATATGAAGACAACTTAGCCACCCCCTTCCTTTTCTTCTATTCCCCCATTTAGTTTGTTTGTTAAGTTGTCACCTATTTTCTAGGGGCAATGTTCATAGGATTTTTATTGCATTATTTGTTTGTTTATTTCTACTTATTTTGTTTGTTTGTCTACCTGTTTGTTTACTTTCAACACTGTTGCCTTGATTCAATTTATATGTGTTCATTAGGTGATTCCTTGTCCAAAATTAAACTTGAATCCATCCATGTTCATATGTTTACATTTTCATCATGGTTTCTATTATTGGTGCATTGTTTTCTTTTGAGTATTGGATTACAGGAGTCAGTCCTCATGCATATTTCAGCCAAGTCCTTATGATGTTATACCATTATGCCTATCGACATGTGCTATAATAAACATTATCTTCAATAATTCTATTTAACAATGGTAGCATCTCTTCAAAATTGACATCTTGATTCCACTCTGAATTGTATCCCAAATAGAATAATTGACCATGACAGAATTTTACCCTTTATTAGTTTGGACAAGCATCTCCCTGCTAGTAGGTTATTACAATTCATCATTACCCTCTGTGTTAAGTTATCATCATCCTTAGATAATTTTATCATGTTTTTCATAATTAGGGTCTAATGATTATAATCGCTTATGGGAAAATCATTACACACCATTCCACCTGCTTTTCTCAATGATTATAACCACCTTTGGATAAATCATTATGTTGTCACCACTTTACTTTTTATACCTATACAGGGGCATGTTATTATCTTATTTATCTATCCTAATTGCAAAAACTCCATCTTCTCAGTGATTATAACTACCTTTGAGTAAATCATTGTGTTATCATACCATGTTGCCACTATCAGGGTATAATGCTTATAACCACCTTTGGGCAAACCATTGTGCATTGTCCCACTTGCATTCTAAATGATTTTGACTAGTTTTTCAATGTCATTGTGTTTTCACCCCATAATCTTTCCTTTATTTGGTCCCCTCATTTAATTTCTTTCTTTTTAAGGGATCATTTGATGATCCACTTGTGCCAATCATTCCCTCAAGGGGGAATCATATAGTTAGTTTATCATCATTATAATTGTAGGCATATAGGACATTTTCAGTCTTTGAAAAGATGTTAATATGCTTACAAATTTCAATGCCTTCCCAAATAGGGGTAAACTTTAGACACCTAAAAATGGTCATCGATAACCTCTAATCAGGGTTTTGGCTAGTTTCCACCTAAAATACACAATTTGGACTAAAAACACTAAAACATGCAAAATAATGTGAAAATTGTTGGGTGAATATTTTGTCATCAACTAACTGATGACAAAATGGGTATATCAAGAATAGTAAAGAAAGATTTATGCCACAAAAAGTGTAGGTTTACCACATCTTAATGAGATAAATCTTTTCTCTCATCAAGGGGAGGTTCCCTATGAATATTTTATACGCTATATGTATATATAAGTAAGCAGAAAATAATACTCAAGGTAGTATAACAGCATCCATCTCTCTTTTTTAGAGATGATGTCCAAAGAACAAGAGAGAGAAATCCCAGTCGATGGCTAAAAGCATTCCTCTTCTTTCAGGAATGGTATACAACACAGAGTAGAAAATCCCCCGAAGTAGGTAACAAAATCCACTAGGAAACCTACGTAAGCACAAAGTCTTTCATTGTTTCCTTCACTAATTTAGAACATGTGTAATGGTAGAGTGAAACAAAGCACAAAGTATTCACCTAAAACTATAATGGATAAAAGGATCACCAAGATAAAAGTAGCTCAAAGTCTTTATTTTACCTTTTCGAAACGTCTTTAGATAATGTCAACACACACACTTTGCTTATTAAATAGAACAGATAAGAGATTATCAAGAAAGAGGACATAAGAACTATTTATTAAAGAACACAAATTACTTCAACACAAATCTGAAATAAACCTATTTCTCATTCATTCAATAAAATATGATTTACAAGTTGAGCACAAAATCTCAAGAAGTGTCTCAATTTCAGCAGAGTTTTTGCTCTCAATTATCCAAAGATCATTTTACAAAAGAGGCTCCCTCTATATATAGGGAGAAACATTCAAAATTAAAAAAGATTAAAATATAAAAATATCTTAGTCAAAGATGAGTCATCTTTGACTTTGAGATTTTTTTTCAAATTTTTTACATGTAATTACATATTACAAAATTGCATGCACTTTTACATGACAAAAGTGCATGAGAAGAGAGGAAAAAGAGAGAAAGGGAGAAATGGTTCAACTCTTGCCACTAGATTTCTTTAGATGAGCATCATACATGGTGATAGATGCTTAAATTCCTATAATGTCTAGTGTAATGGTGTTCTTGAAAATCACTCTGGCCCTGATTATAGTGTCTTTCAATGCTGTGATTGCTTTGGCATGACTAGTTAATCTAGTTCTTAGGTTATCCAGAGTTAATTGAGTATCCAAGATGTTATCCACAAAAGTCATTGAGAATGCTTTCTCTTTGAAATCCATCTGGACCATACCTTTGAATTCTCAAATCATCTCTTCTACTGAGAGAAATTGATTATCTCTAGAGGTGAGGTTGCAAGGCAATTCTTCTAGTCTATTCAATAGGCCTATATCACTTTTCTCACTAACATCCTTGGAAGACTTGAGATATTTGATCAACGCCTTGAGTACCTAAATCCTGTATATTAGTGATTCCTTGATCTCAACATAAGAATCTTTGCTGGTAATGACGTTGATAGATATCAAGGTGCATTTCTTTAGATCTTTCATCTCTATCCACTTGCTAAGATATTTATATGTACTGTCAATATCCTGAGAAATAAGAGAGATGAGATCCTCTAAATCTATCCTCACCTTCTTCATCTTATCTGTCTTCTCAGCAACCTCAATAAGCAAGGAAATTCTCTGAGTGTGCATCTTTCCAATATAATCCTCTACCACTTTCCCTTTCATATAGGTTTTCTTTGCTTTCTGAATAATAGGGTCATCTATGGAAAAGGCTTCTAGGGTTGCTACTTTAGGGGCAAGGGTGAATTTATTGACTACTGCAGTCAATTGCTCTGCCTTTGCCTTATAGTAATCTTTCATTTCCTTTTCCCTATCAAATTTTTAGACCATAATGTCCATTATAGACTATAGATCGCTCTTTGCACCCTCGTGAGTAACTTTCCCTAGCTCAACATGAGAAATGAAATAGCTGCTCATGTCAAAACCCTCAAGGGTTGCATCCTGCAGAGGTTTATCTATCTCTATAAATTTGTGCCCTTTTTCCTCAACCAATTTTGAAAGGATCCTTGGTCTCTTAGGGGCCTTAGCTTTCACTGGCACTATCTTGCCAAAATCAAAGTCATCTGCAGAGATGGCTAGCTTCTTCCTCTTGGGCGTGAAAGCTGAAAACCAAGGGGGGAGAGAAGAAGTACTTACTATGGCAATGGTTCTTGTAACTGGTGTCATCGAGGTAACATCTGTACTGCTAGTGGTAACAGCGGGCGCAGTGGGAGTAACTGGTGAAACCGTATCGATCACTGACTGGTCAATGGTGTAGCTTTCTCTTATGTTGAAAGAAGGAGAAGAGAGACTAGGGATGAAACTTGAGGAGTGAAGGACATCTCTAGAAGCACTTTGAGGATTGCCAAACATGAATCTGGAAGGAGAGGTGGCTCTAGAAGAAGGAACACTGATGGGAGAAAGAGGTGAAGGAGATGCTACAAGAGTTTGAGGTGGTGAATAAGAAATGCCTATAAGTGGTTGTGCCCTTCTTGGGAAGATAGTGACTCAGTCCTTCACTACTCTAAAGGCCTGGCATCTATCTCTATCTGCTGAGCTACCTATTCTTGGGTGCTTTGTTCTCCAACCCTCTTAGTCATTGATTCTGGTTCCTCAACAACCTTCAATTTCTTGGACACAAAAATGATTTTAAGCTTGTGAGGCCTAGAAGGAGAAGGAACATCACCTTTATTCTTAGTCCTATTCTCTACCTTCTTCCTTATTTCTTCTTGGAATTTAGCCTCTGATCCTGTAATGAACTCCTTCAATGTGATCCCTTTGGCTGCTAACCAATCATTGGTGTTAGCCAATATTGGTTCGAATCTCTTCCTTAGAGAAGTCAATTATTTTTGGGACCACTGAAGTGGGGGAAGAGGAGAGTCAAAAACCTTCTCAGCCAAGTATCTACTGTTGATAATGTTTTTATCATCGACCAAATTAGAGGGAATATCTACAAGCCCTAGATATTTGATCTACTCCAGAGTTAGTCTGCTATAGTCCATCCTCTTGATTTTTTTAGCTGTTCTCAAGTCTACCCAGATGTCTTCAATCATAGGCTCATGAAATTGAGTCTTTCTTCTGATCATATCTTTGACACCCCTGTAGTAAAAATTGTCCCTTCTCTTAAACTGTTTCATGGTAACCAGTTGCATTTCCGTCTCCATGACCTTTGCTTTGGCTGCAGTCAAGACTGAGTATCTGTGAATTTCAATTGGGAACCTGAAACTTGGCTTTTTTAGTTCCATTTTCCTAGTGTGTACGACAACCATTTGTCTACACAGCTCCATTAGGACTAACTTGTCAGAAAGAAATTTGGGGAGCATATAGAGATAGCCTTAGAAAAAGCCAACCCATAGATAGCAAAAGGAGGGAAATTATAGAAACATGCAGCCAAAGTCATTGACGACCATCTAGGCTTCATCAGATACTCTTTTTTGTTTGAGCTGAGGGTCGAAAAGGCACAAAAATACCATGAAAAAGGTGTCATTTACCCTCCTAAAATGACGGATTGATCTTTGTAGTGTTAACTAAGGGTAATATGAATAGATTGGGGTGGTTCTCCTATCTCCTTCAGCTATTAGACCAAGAAAGGTTTGCATGGAGGCTGCAATATACACCAAATACGAAGTCATATAGAACTTTAAAGTAGTAGATACCTTGGTCAACTGCTCATGAAGGGCATTGTTGATCTGCTCACCCCAAAAGATGATTTGCTTCCCTTGTAGGATTATCTTGATGAAGGGATACATCCATTCATGGAATTGTGAAGAAGATGGTAGACCTCGTACTCACTGAGGAGAGTAATCAAGTCACCAACTTCTTCAATGAAATCACTCCTCAAAAAATTTCATGGCCATCTAGACAAGTTAGTTCTAGGGGTCTTAAGCCACCTATGATTCATCACTTTCTTCGCCCTCTCAGGATCCTTATTGTACTCTCTCTGTGCCTCGATGAAGTCAATTCTTAGTACTTCAGTAGCAGGAGGGTACATGAAGACTTTATCAATAAATTTGAGGTCTAACTGAATTATCGTGTTGTCGCTAGCATCCGACACTGAGCTGGTCTCTCTGTTGTAGAATTGGGTGCACTAGAGGATGAACTCCGTATGATGTGCTGCTACTGGGAAAGAGGCAACTAGATGAATGTTACTTTCAATTATCCTTTTCATTTCCAAGCTTGAGTTCGTTGCCTTGGTTCTAGTTACAAACTCAACCATATCCACGTGACTGATTTCTATGTCTCTAATGCCGTTGACATTAGAGGTGACCGAGGTGATTGGGAAAACACCTTGGTACTAGTACTTCACAGCCTTTGAATTTTTTAAAGAAGCTTCAGTCATTGGGATGAACCTTGATTGAGCAGATGTCAATGAACGAGAAGCCTCAAGAGGTATTGCAATGATAATCATGATCGTGCAATCAAGAAAAAATAGGCAAATTAGAAAATTTGCACGTCAGGTGATCATGACCAAGGAAGGGCACTTGACAGGGCCTGGTTGGAAAATGGGTCAAAAAATGAGAGAAAAATGAGGAGGAGGTGAAAAAAATAAAAATAATGAAAATTTCTCTAGAGTTGGAGAAATTGAAGGAAAAAATGCAAGGGTAGCAAAATTTTCTGCCCTAGCATGTGAGGTGGTTTGCATGCATAGGCGGTGAATTTTACCACCCTTGCATGCAAAGGGAAGAAAAAGGGTGATGAATTTTGCTACTGATGTAGGAGGTGGGGAAGTGCATGGTTAGGGCAGCAAGTTTGCTACCCTTAATAGGTAAGACACTAGAAAATTCATGGGAGAAATGGGAAGGTGGCAAAAATCACTGCCCTAGCATGGGGAGAATGATGGAAGGCTGACGGGGTAGGAAGAGAGCTCGGTGGGAGGAGAAAAGGAAGGGGGCTGATTGGCCTTAGGGGAAGAAATTAAAAAAAAATGCAAACCCCAACAAAAATAATAACTGACAAAGAAAAGAATAAAAGCAAGGGAAGAATAAAGAACAAAGAATAAAAATAAGACCTACATAGAAAATAATGTGTGCCGTGAGCTCAAATCCATCGAGACGCAATTTTTTTGCTTGCTAGATCATCCAGAGGTAGAAGGCAGGAGGAGGAGAGGAAGAAATAGATCAAAAAAGGGTGAAAATGGATTAAATGGGGAAAAATTGACCCCAACCACTCGACACGTGCGGCCATAAATGCCATGCATGAAAATCGAGGTAGTGCAGGGGCGACAAAATTTATCACCCTTGCACTAAAAAATTGAAGGGACATGCAGGGGTAGCAAAATTTGTTGCTCCTACATGCAAGGGAAGAAGAATGCAAGGGTGGAAAAACTTGTTACTCTTGCATGTCCAGATGTAGGGGTGGCAAAATTTGCTGCTCCTGCATGAAGAATGAGGAAAATGCATTGGCGGCAAAATTTGCCACCCATGCATGAAAATTGAAGAAAAAGACTAACTCTAAAAAATCCAAATTTTGGTCCCCTAGTCGCATCGATACCGTAACAACTTTCACATTTTAGAGAAAATATAATGAAAAGATGTCATGAACGTTGAATGATGTCAGTTGAGCAAGTACGATAACGAGAAAAACCCATCTTGAAAATGGACTTAGAGAGACAAAGGGCGAAACAAACAAGTTTCACAGGGGGTTGTTCCAAAAATGAGCTGAGCTAATTTTAAAAACAAAAGCTGGCTCTTGTTGGAGAATTTTTGTTGATCAAATCGATCAACGGGAGTAGAAACCAGTCTCTAAGTGCCTTCATCTAAGCCATTGGGCTACAGAGTCTCACTAAAAATGAAAGAAAACAAACAAAATGTAAAAATTATACAAATATATAAGTGGATCCATTTCAACTTCAAAGATTGAAAAGCTTTAGATGCTACCCACTGTGGGATAGTACAAACAGTGTTCCATCTTGATACTCTAGTAAGAAGCTATTCTCACCACAGAGTTGTCAAATGGTAAATGAACCTCTCC
The DNA here is from genome assembly GCA_037957365.1 of Torreya grandis. NCBI lineage: Eukaryota > Viridiplantae > Streptophyta > Pinopsida > Cupressales > Taxaceae > Torreya > Torreya grandis. The sequence continues at coordinate 134,572 of JARHVA010008096.1, forward strand.
ATAAAGAGTCAAATTTGCCATGCATTTCCTTCGGTTCTCTCCTCTTGTCCCATAACAAGACCTTATCTCTGATTTGAAAATTACAAACCTTAGCCTTTTTGTCAAAACGTTTCTTCACCTAATTTTGATGTACTGTAATCTGATCCACCACCATGGTTCACTGCTCATTTAATTCAGTTAGACACATGATTCTTTTGTCAATCAAACTTTCGAAGGTTGAATCTTCTATTGCTTTGGCTAACCTGAGCGTTGGTATTTCTAGAGTGATGGGTATCTCTGCATTCAAGTCGTATAGAAGTTGGAAAGGCGACATACCTATGGCCCTCTTGGGTGTAATTCTATCTGCCCATAAAGCATCAAACAATGCCTTATGCCAAATTCTTTGATTGTCATCTACCAATTTCTTGATAATAGTGACCAGGGTCTTATTGCTCGATTATGCTTGGCCATTTCCCTGTGGGAAATAATATGAAGCGTGGAATAGGGTAATCCCATAATAAAAGTAGAACTGAGTAATTTAATGTGAAGAGAAACATGCCACATTATCTATTACAATTTTGAGTGGGACCCCAAACTGGGAAATGATACTTTCCTTAAGAAAACTACACACCACTTCAGACATAGCGTTCTTGGTTGGGATGGCCTCCACCCATTTGGTAAAGTAATCAATTTTCATGAGGACATAATCATGTTTGGCACTTAAAGATGGGTTAACTGTGCCAATGAAGTCAATACCCCACTACTGAAAAGGCTCTTCAATTATTACTAGCTTGAGAGGTAATGCAGCCAGTTTAGGCTTTTTGATGAACTATTGACACAATTCACATCTACTCACCCATTTGTAGGCATCTTGAAACAACGTAGGCCAATAGTACCTTGCTTGAAAAATCTTGTGCACTATCACTGGTGCAAAAAAATGTCCTCCATAAGACAAATTGTGGAAAGACTCCAAGAGTTTATCTTGTTGTACCTTATTGACACAATGAAGAAATGCCCCATCCAAGTTTCTTTTGTACAGACCATTATCTCACAAAACATAGCTAACAACCTTTAGTTTAACATTCCATTTTTCCTTATAGGAGAGATGAGTGGGACACTCACCATATGTCAAAAAATGGGCAATGTCGAAATACCACTCATCAGTAGTGGCAACAAAGAGGACCGTATGTATGCCTTCGATCTCTATTTCTTTATTTTTTGCTCCCTCAAGAATGTTGTTGGCAATCAACTAACAAAGACCCTTTTCCCACACAAGTTTAGTAGGTTTGATGTCTAAATCAAACTCCTGAATCTTGATGATCTAATTACCCCTCTTCATACCAAACTCTTGTTGAGTCAAAATGGACTTCACTATTGTATCAGGCACTAGAACCTTAGTGTGCGAATTCAGGATATAAAACTTGAAATGTTTGACTGCTTTGACCACTGCATACGCATGCTTCTCCATAATAGAATATTTCAGCTCATGAGCCTTGAGTGGACAAATCATAAAGAAAATAGGAGATTCTACACCTTCTTGGTTCTGTTGAACTAAAATAGCTGAGAGTGTATGTTCAAAAGCATAACTGTATATTTTGAAGTTTTTGGTGTAGTCTGAACAAACCAAGATTGGTGCACGAGCTATTACTTCTTTGATGTCTTTGAATGCTGATTTGCCCTTTGCAGTCCACCTGAAGGTAGTATTACCTTTCATCATATTGATGATGTGGTGAGTTTTCTCAGTGAACTTAGGGATGAACCTTCAAAGAAAATTCACCTTTTCGAAGAAAGAGTGAACCACAATTTTATTGGTAGGCAGAGTAAGTTCTTGGATGGACTTGACTCTTTTTGAGTCAATTTTAATACCTTCTCGAGACATAATGTGTTCGAGAAGTTTCCCTTCAGTCACCCCAAAGACAATTTTTTTTAGTTTTAGAGAAATACCATTCTGACAACAGCGTTCTAGTATTCTTTGTAAATGATAGACATGGTCAAAATGATGCTTTGAAAATACCATCAAATCATCCAGATATACTACAATGAACTTACCCATTTCATCCTTGAAAGTGAGGTCCATCACTCTTTGAAATGTGGCACCTGTGTTTATCAGACCGAAAGGCATTCTTTGATAGGTGAAGGCGCCCCAAGGTGTGGTGAAGGCAGTCTTATGCTGATCTGCTTTTGCGACTTCAACTTGATTGTACCCTGAGAAATTGTCTCGCATTGATAACATCTCTGAACCTATTACCATCTGCAGAACTTGATCCATGATAGGGGGAGGGTAGTTATCTTTTAAAGATAACTGATTCAAGTTTCTAAAATCTACGCAGATTTGAATTTCAACATTATTTTTTCTGACAGGCACTATGTTGGCAATCTATGTGGAGTGATGGATTGAGAAAATTATCTGAGCATCAAGCATTTTTTGTATCTCAGCTAAAATGGTACCTAAAATTTTTGGATTATATTGCCTAGACTTTTGCTTGTAAGGCACGGAGTTAGCCTTAAGAGGAATGTCGTGGTGAATGTCATTAGGCCTGAGTGATTTCAGGTTGTCATAGGAATATGCTAAGACATCTATATATTGGCAGAGTGGATTAGCAAGCTTGAATCTCTCCTCGAGAGTGCAACATTTCCCAATATTTACCATCTTAGAATATCCCTTGGTTCTCAGGTTTACTTGATCAAAATCTTGAGAGGAGTTTAAATCTATTCATTATTGTTTGATAAACCTGTCATGGTTATCAAATAATTTTTCTAAGAAAACCAAGCCTTTGGGAATCTTATTCCCTTTAAGCTATAGAAAATCCTCACTTGTGTTTGCATTCGATTCAAAAGTTGCTTCACATTTTCAAAGTTCATTGCCTTCAAAATGCAGTTGTTCGAAGCTATCTTTTTGCTCCAAGAAGGTAATGATTTGATCATTATTATTGAATACTTTCCAATGGCCGACATTATTGGGTACACTTGGCTGAAAGACCAATTCAATAGTGTACATATCTCCTTTAAAATTTAGGTGGGGAACGAAGAGAGTAGTAGAAATAGCCAATGCATCCATTCAATAATTGAATTCTCTTAGAATGGCAAAGATGTTGAAAGCATCAAAATTTTCAATTTGGTCCCAGACAAGATTGTGATAGTGGTGTAATCTTTTATTCTTAGTTTGATAGAGGTTTCTTACCTAACAAACCACCAATTTGGCATCCCCTTTTGCATGGAGTAGTTTAATGCCCTTTTCTCTAGCAGCCTATAATCTAAGTAACAAGGATTCATACTCAGCTGTGTTGTTGGTGTTGTTGAACTAAAACTTGTAGGATAAAGGAACAATATCTCCTTGAAGAGATACCAACACAACTCTAGCTCATGAACTAGTAGAAGAGCAGCTACCATCAAATTCTAAGATCTATACCTCACTAGACACCAGTTTTTCTTTGAAAACTTCTTCATTTGGGGGAAGAGGTTCTCCCATGCATTCATTTTGCTTTGTCGATTCCCCCGTCATGTAAATTGAACACATTTCCAAGTTGTCACCTGTAGGAGTTTCATCGGATGTCTCATGGACTTCATTCGTAGATAGGAAGTAGTTGCCCATGCCAGAAGACTCAAACAAAATTTGAGCTTCTGGTGTTGATGATCGGGTGACTACATATCTTGCCTCTTTTTTAGAAAGCAATTTCTTCATAACACCTTGAATTGGGATCTTTGCCTCCGACAAGTCCATGATAGCTCACCCCCAACATCCTTGTAGAAATTTTGCCCAAGCAGGATACCATAAGAGGCTGGAACATTAGCCACTAGAACCGTCATTTTTATCCTCTTTTTTGGAAAAGCTGTGAACATGAATTGGGCATCTTTTATATGACCGAAGAGTGGGACTTTCTTGTTTTCCATAGAAAAACACCTCCTAAAAGTTTTGGTCAAAGTTAGACCAAGAGAATCTACCACCTTGGCAGGCATGACATTATCAGAAGCTCCAGAGTCTATTATGCAATTACTCAATTTGTAACCATTTATTAGCAGGGAAACATAAAAAGGTTTTATTTTCTTAGAAGCAATAGGAAGAGTCACGACAAGATTATTTTGGGTGGATTTATCCTTGGGGGGATCATGAGTGGCCTTTGAAGAATCTTGTCCTATGGGGATGGCTTTATTTTTCACATACTCCACCAACCTATCAAATTGTTTAGGATTAGCTCTCAAATACTCAATCTCTATCATTTGAATCTTAGTCTTTCTGGTGTGATCAATTATATCAAATAATTGAAAAGAATTCAAGATAGAGGAAGAGGGTCCATCATCTGGGTCTTTAGGGGGTGTGGCACTGGTCTGAGCAACAGAGGTGAAAGATATGGGGCAGTTGGAAGTACTTACTTTTTTGTGACTTACTTGATTTTTCGATTGAGGAGGAAATGGAGTCTCTCGTTTAGTGATGGAAACCACTGGCTGAGGTTCTTCTTCTACTTTTTCTTTGTCAGCGTGTGGAGCTGACTAGTTTTTTGATCTAGTAAAAATAGCATAAGATCCATCCAACCCTTCTCCTTTACTTTCAGCTTCATCTTGGTAATCCAAGAAACCAATATTGGAATCACCAGCTAATTCTTCTTCCTGATCTTTGAAGAGATTAGCGTCATCTTGTTGGTCCAACTCAGATTAGAGCAAAAAGTCGCGTTTAGCCTCTAGGTAATTGACCACTGAATTGGCAGGTGCTGTTTCAATGGCCAATTTCCCTGGAGGGGGAGGCAGGCGATTGGTTTCCCTTAGTTTCGAGTAGCATTGCCCTAATATTGCTGATTCTAGAATATTCTCCTTGGCATATCTCGATAGGTGGGAATAGATATACCTTGGGCCATTTGTCTCTTCAAAGCTATTAGTTCATTTGTCAATTTTTGCACCATAGGATCCATAGTACCTGTAGAAGAGCTTTCAGCAGATGAAGAGAATCTATTTTTATTGAAGTCTTTTCTAATCTTACCTGCCAGGATAAGATCATCTTCAATCTCAGTAGCCAAATTTTGAGCCAATGCGAGATCCATAGGGCCAGCTCACCTCAACAAAAAACTTACTTTTAGAAGTTGCGAGTTGATAAAAAAGCACTTAAGATTCTCTGGCATGGGCTGAGCGACGGTTAGAATCCAATTCTTTAACTTATTGAATTTGGCTATGAAATTTCTCATGGGTTCCTGAGATTCCTTTTTCATCTGTGTAAGCTGCGCTAATAATGTGTGTGCATCTTTAGTAGGTTTAAATTTAGCTTCAAATTTAGACTTTTGCATATTCCAGTCAGTTATAGTTTGAGCCTGAAGGTGGTAAAACCAATTTGTGGTAGCTCCTTGCAAAGTTTTTACAAAAAGTCTCACTACTACGTCTTTGAATTCCACACTGATTATGTTGCATGCTATAGAGAAGGCAGTAATATGCTCATCGGGATGAACCTTCTCGTCACCAAAAAAATTGATTTTTTTTTTAGAACTATGAGGTAGTTCATGCAAGGGTGGATTCAAATTAAGAGGACCAAAAGAATTACCCCATGGACCTTGAGCCATTATGATAGGATGATTAAATGGTGAGATAATAAATCTTGGTGGGGTTGATAAAGACAAAGCCTTACCAGTATTGAGGATTGAAGCTTCACCAGGTATGGAAGATTTGGTGTTGGTAGGAGGGAAGTTCCGAGTTCGCTGAAGATGAGATGATGAAGGAGAAATCTCAAAATTAATTTGTTGCACCAGCTCGAATATAGGATCAACAATACCCTGATCTCTCTGGCCTCATGTGTATGGTAGATCTGCCAGAGTATCAAATGAAAAAGGGATCAAAATTGCTTCAAGTTGAAGCTTGAGGCTTCAAAATGCATGTTCGTATCCCCAACAGAGTTGCCAAAAGCTATTGGGTGAATATTTTGTCATCAACTAATTGATGATAAAATGGGTATATCAACCATAGTAAAAGGAGATTTACGCCACAAAAAGTGTAGGTTTACCATATCTTAATGAGATAAATCTCTCCTCTCATCAAGGGGGGGTTCCCTATGAATATTTTATACACTATATGTATATATAAGTAAGCAAAAAATAATACTCAGAGTAGTACAACAACATCCATCTCTCTTTTTTCAAAGATGATGTCCAAAGAACAAGAGAGAGAAATCTCGGTCGATGGCTAAAAGCATTCCTCTTCTTTCAAGAATGGTATATAGCACAAAGCAGAAAATCTCCTGAAGTAGGTAACAAAGTCCACTGAGAAACTTACATAAGCACAAAGTCTTCCGTTGTTTCCTTCACTGATTTGGAACACGCGTAATGGTAGAGTGAAATAAAGCACAAAGTCTTCGCCTAAAACTATAATGGATAAAAGGATCACCAAGATAAAAATAGCTCAAAGTCTTTCTTTTACCTATTGGAAACGTCTTTAGATAATGTCAACACACACACTTTGCTTATTAAATCGAATAGATAAGAGATTATCAGGAAAGAGGACATAAGAACTATTTCCTAAAAAACACAAATTACTTCAACACAAAGTTTGAAATAAACCTATTTCTCATTCATTTGATAAAATATGATTTACAAGTTGAGCACAAAGTCTCAAGAAGTGTCTCAATTTCAGTAGAGTTTTTGCTCTCAATTATCTAGAGATCCTTTTACAAAAGAGGCTCCCTCTATATATAGGGAGAAACTTTCAAAATTAAAAAAGATTAAAATATAAAAATATCTTAGTCAAAGATGAGTCATCTTTGAATTTGAGATATTTTTCTAGATTTTTTACATGTAATTACATATTACAAAATTACATGCACTTTTACATGACAAAAGTGCATGAGAAGAGAGGAAGAAGAGAGAAAGGGAGAAATGGTTCAACTCTTGCTGCCAGATTTCTTTAGATGAGCATCATACATGGTGATAGATGCCTAAATTCCTATACTATTTGGCACAATGGTGTTCTTGAAGATCACTCTGGCCCTGATTATAGCATCTTTCAATGCTATGATTGCTTTGGCATGACTAGTTAATCTAGTTCTTAGGTTATCCAGAGTTAACTGAGTATCCAAGATGTTATCCATAAAAGTCATTGAGAATGCTTTCTCTTTGAAATCCCTCTAGACCATACCTTTGAATTCTCAAATCATCTCTTCTGCTGAGAGAAATTGATTATCTCTAGAGGTGAGGTCACAGGGTAATTCTTCTAGTTTGTTCAACAGGCCTGTATCACTTTTCTCACTAACATCTTTGGAAGACTTGAGATCTTCGATTAGATCCTTGAGTACCTGAATCCTATTATCAGTGATTCCTTGATCTCAACATAGAAATCTTTGCTGGCAATGACACCGATGGATATCAAAGTGCATTTCTTCAGATCCTTCATCTCTATCCACTTGCCAAGATATTTATCTATACTATCAATATCTTGAGAAATAAGAGAGATGAGGTCCTCTAAATCTATCCTCACCTTCTTCATCTTGCCTGTCTTCTCAGCAACCTCAGTAAGCAAAGAAATTCCTTGAGTGTGCATCTTTCCAATATAATCCTCTAGCACTTTCCCTTTCATATAGGTTTTCTTTGCTTTCTAAATAACAGGGTCATCTATGGAAAAGGCTTTTGGAGTTGCTACTTCAAGAGCAAGGGTGAATTTCCTTACTACTACAGTCAATTGCTCTGCTTTTGCCTTATAGTAATCTTTCATCTCCTTTTCCCTATCAAATTTATGGACCATGATGTCCATTACAGACTGTAGATCGCTCTTTGCACCCTCATGAGTAACTTTCCCTAGCTCAACATGAGAAATGGAATAGTTGCTCATGTCAAAACCCTCAAGGGTTACATCCTGTGGAGGTTTAGCTATCTCCAAAAATTTGTGCCCCTTTTCTTCAATCAATTTTGAAAGGATCCTTGGTCTCTTAGGGGCCTTAGCTTTCACTGGCACTATCTTGCCAAAATCAAAGTCATTTACAGAGATGGACAACTTCTTCTTCTTAGGCGTGAAAGCTGATAACCAAGGGGGGAGAGAAAAAGTACTTATTATGGAAATGATTCTTGCAGTTGGTGTCACTAGAGTAACGTCTACACTACTAGTGGTAACAGTGAGCGCAGTGGGAGTAACTGGTGAAATTGTATCAGCTACTGACTGATCAATGATAGAGCTTTCTCTTATGTTGAAAGATGGATAAGAGAGACTAGGGATGGAACCTAAGGAGTGAAGGACATCTCTAGAAGTGCCTTGAGAATCGCCAAACATGAATTTGGAAGGAGAGGCAGCTCCAGAAGAAGAAACACTAATGGGAGAAAGAGGTTAAGGAGATGCTATAAGAGATTGAGGTGGTTAATAAGAAATGCCTGTAAATGGCTATGCCCCTTCTTGGAAAGATAGAGGATCAGTCCTCCACTACTCTAAAGGCCTGTCATCTATCTCCATCTACTAAGCTACCTGTTCTTGGGTGCTTTATTCTCCAACCCCCTTAGCTGTTGATTCTGGTTCCTCAACAACCTTCGATTTCTTGGACATAAAGATGATTTTAGGCTTGTGAGGCCTAGATGGAAAAGGAACATCACCTTTATTCTTAGTCCTGTTCTCTACCTTCTTCCTTATTTCCACTTAGAATTCAGCCTCTGATCCTATAATGAACTCCTTCAATGTGATCCCTTTGGCTGTTAACCAATCATTGGTGTTAGCCAATATTGATTCAAATCTCTTCTTAGAGAAGTCAATTCTTTTTGGGACCACTAAATTGGAGGAAGAGGAGAGTCAACAACCTTCTTAGCCATGTATCTGTTGTTGATAATGTTCTTATCATCAACTAAATTAGAGGGAATATCTGCAAGCCCTAGATATTCGATCTACTCCAGAGTCAACCTACTATAGTCCATCCTCTTGATTTCTTCAGTTGTTCTCAAGTCTACCCAGATGTCTTCAATCATAGGCTCATGAAATTTAGTCTTTCTTTTGATCATATCTTTAACACCCTTGTAGTCAAAATTGTCCCTTCTCTTGAACTGTTTCATGGTAACTAGTTGTATTTCCATCTCCATGACCTTTGCTTTGGCTATAGTCAAGACTGATTATCTACCAATTTCAATTGGGAACTTGAAACCTAACTTTTTTAGTTCCATTTTCCTAGTGTGTATGACAACCATTTGTCTACATAGCTCCATTAGGACTAACTTGTCATAAGGAAATCTGGGGAGCATATAGGGATAGCCTTGCAAAAATCCAATCCATAAATAGCAAAATGAGGGAAATTGTAGAAACATGCATCCAAAGTCATTGATGACCATCCAGGATTCATTAGATACTCTTTTCTATTCGATCTGAGGGTTGAAAAGGTACAAAAATATCATTAAAAAGGCATCATTTACCCTCCTAAAATGACAGATTGATCCTTGTAGTGTTAACTGAGGGTAATATTAATAGACTGGGGTGGTTCTCCTATCTCCTTCAACTGTCAAACCTAAAAAGGTTTGCATGGAGGCTATGATGTACACCAAGTACGAAGTCATATAGAACTTTAAAGTAGTAGATACCTTGGTCAATTTCTCATAAAGGGCATTGTTGATCTGCTCACCCCAAGAGATGACTTGCTTCCCTTGTAGGATTATCTTGATGAAGGGATACATCCATTCGTGAAATTATGAAGAAGATGGTAGACCTCGTACTCTACTGAGGAGAGTAATCAAGTCACCAACTTCTTCAATGAAATCACTCCTCAAAAAATTCCACGACCATCTAGACAAGTTGGTTCTAGGGGTCTAAAGCCACCTGTGATTCATCACTTTCTTCACCCTCTCAGGATCCTTATCATACTCTCTTTATGCCTCAATGAAGTCAATTCTCAGTTCTTCAGTAGCAGGAGGGAACATGAAGACTTTATCGATAAATTTGAGGTTCAATTGAATTATCGTGTTGCCGCTAGCATTCGACACTGACCTGGTCTCTCTGTTGTAGAACTGGGTGCACTGTAGGATGAACTCTGTATGATGTGCCACTAATGGGAAAGAGGTAACTAGATGAATGTTGATTTTGATTATTCTTTTCATTTTTGAGCTCAGGTTCATCACCTTGGTTCTGGTTATGAACTCTGCCATATCCATGTGGCTGATTTTTGTGTCTCTAATGTAATTGACATTAGAGGTGACCGAGGTGATTGGGAAAACACCTTGGTATTGGTACTTCATGGCCTTTGACTTATTTAAAGAAACTTTAGTCATTAGGATGAACCTCGATTGATCGGATGCCTATGAATGAGAATCCTCAAGGGGTACTATAATGATAATCATGATCGTGCAATCAGGGAAAAATAGGCAAATTAGGTAATTTGCACGTCGGGTGATCATGACCAAAGAAGGGCACTTGATAGGGCCGGGTCAAAAAATGGGTCAGAAAATGAAAGAAAAATGGGGAGGAGGTGAAAAAAAATAAAAAAGATGAAAATTTCTCTAGAGTTAGAGAAATTGGAGGAAAAAATGCAAGGGCAGCAAAATTTGCCACCCTAGCATGTGGGGTGGTTTGCATGCACAGGCAGCAAATTTTGCCACCCTTGCATGTAGAGGGAAGAAAAAGGGCACGGGTGGTAAATTTTTCTACCTATGCATGTTTCGTAGAAAAATGTAAGGGTGGCAAAATTTTCCACCCTTACACCTTAGACTTGCGTCAGTGATGAATTTTGCCACTGATGCAGCTAAGTGGTGTGAACCTGTATCAGCAGTGAATTTTGCCACCGATGCAGGAGGTGGGGAAGTGCACGGTTAGGGTAGCAAGTTTGCTGCCATTAATAGGTAAGACACCTGGAAATTCATGAGAGAAAAGGGAGGTTGGTGAAAATCATTGCCCTAGCATGGGGAGAATGATGGAAGGCTGATGGGGTAGGAAGAGAGTGCGGTGGGAGGAGAAAAGGAAGGGGGCTGATCGGCCTTAGGGGAAGAAATAAATAAGAAAAATGCAAACCCCAAAAAAAATAACAACTGACAAAGAAAATAATAAAAGCAAGGGAAGAATGAAAGAACAAAGCACAAAAATAAGACCTACCTGAAAAATAATGCACGTCGCGAGCTCAAATCTATTGAGACACACTTTTTCCGCTTGCTGGATCATCTAGAGGTAGAAGGCAGGAGGAGGAGAGGAAGAAATGGATCAAAAATGGGTGAAAATGGATTAAATGGAGTGAAAATTGACCCCAACCACTTGACACATGTGGCCATAAATGCTATGCGAGAAAATCAAGGTAGTGTAGGGGCAGCAAAATTTTCTGCCCTTACACTAAAAAATTGAAGGGACATGCAGGGGTGGCAAAATTTTCCGCTCCTACATGAAGATGGGGAAAATGCATTGGCGGCAAAATTTGCTGCTCATGCATGAAAATTGAAGAAAAAGACTAACTCTAAAAAAGCCAAATTTTGGTCCCCTGGTCACATTGAGACCGTAACAACTTTCACATTTTGGGGAAAACATAATGAAAAGATGTTACATTGAATGGTGTCAGTTGAGCAAGTACGAGAATGAGAAAAACCCATCTCAAAAATGGACTTAGAGAGATAAAGAGCGAAACAGACAAGTTTTGCAGGGGGTTATTCCAAAAACAAGCTGAGTTGATTTTGGATAGGGTATCGCTAAATGGGGCAATGAAATTTATGGGATAGATAACTTTGATCAGTTCATTTCGAGTCAAAATGCCAATTTTGCACCCACATGCTTTGGACTGCTCTTTCCTATCAAATCTTTTGCACAAGACTAGTGCCTTTATTATTTTTTGTTGACAACATCAAAAATGGGAATATGCATCCAACACATCTAAAAATACCTTCTAATTCTAATCTAGTCAAATTTAAGACCAATAATAAGGCACTTTGATCAATTTGGGTAATTTGTGCACAAAGTACTTAATCATGTTTAAGAGATAAATAACCCAAATTAAAGCCTAATCAAAAATTCCATGGAAACTTGTTGAATACTTTGTTTTGGAAATGAATATTGAATATTTTCATCATCAAGTGACCTCATTTCTTGGGAAGACATCTCTAGGCCATAAATGCCATAAATATCAAGATTCATGCCCTCCATGCCTCATCAATGCCTTCCATGATGACCTCCATACTTCTTAATTGCCCCTTCTTCTAATGCCATGATTAGGATAATTAAACATTTTGATTGTAAAATTGAATTAATCCTCAACCACACATCTCAATCTTGAGATGGCTGGTTGAGTTTGATTCTGATCAAATCCAAAAATCTATAAATAGGAGACCTCACAACATAATTTATAAAATTTATTAGTGCAAAGTTATAATGCAAGATTGGTTCCAAAAAGTTTCAAGCAATTAGTTTTATAATGCCAAGTTGATTCCAATCCAAGCCACAAGCCAAAGGTGCCAAGGGGAGATGAAGGTAGCCACACTCCATTGAAGAAGACCTCTTGAAGCACAAGCTGAGAAAGCAACCATTACAAAGGTATTTTGAGCATCCAAGGAAGGTGAAAGGAATTCTTGTGTTTTCATTCCTTGCTTTTTAGTTGTGATTGTCATTTTCTCTTGTTAACTAAGCTCTCCCTATTATCTAGGCCTAGATATGTTATGTTATTAGTGTGTTTATTTCATTTTGTTTTTATTTTAAAACTAACACAATACTAATCATCCTCTCTTGAGTAAAATTCCTAAATCATAATTCTCACCAAGGAAGGAAGCTAGAACATGCAAGAAACATTGTCATCATAACACCCCTGCACATAGTCCTACACTCCAAAGTTTGCCTTGGAAATGGTGTTAGGTGGAGGTCTAAAACTTAGATTTGAAGGCTGATTTTTGGTAAAGAACACCCTTAAGAGTTGGGGAAGCACCTCCAATGATTGGTTTTGAAGAAGAGGAAAGGTAACCCACCCCTGTTTTATCTCAGAGTAGGGGCAGTTTTTCCATGCCCAAGGAGACAGTTTGAATAAGAAATGGGTCAAATCATGGACCAGAGGTCAAGTGAGATAAAATAGAGGTTTTCATAGTTGTTACACATCCAATGGAACATGCAAAATCAACCTATAATATTTTAAAGCAATCAGGAAGATCTAACCAAGAAAGGTTACATAGAGATGTTGAAGCCATCAAAAAAATTGACTCCATTAGTATAACTATAGACTCCATCAGTAGAGCTTTGTTACTATCATAGGCCTCACAAAATGCAAACATTCTAGTGCCAAATGTCAAGGAATGTCTATTGGAGAGTGATATTTATGATAGGTGATTATTGAGTTTGTGTAAGAAAATGTCATGATTAAGAAAGCTCCCAATTCAAGCGAAGGCTTCTTTGTAACTCTCTCTCTCCTCATCACCTATGAGACACTTGCCCTAACTTGCTTTGGAATGCCCAAAAGGAAGCCTATGATGAAGGAAATTTGAAAGAGAGAATGATTGAGAAGATTTGTTATGCCACACTTGGAGAAGAGGTTAATTTGGGATGAGATGATGTGTAAATCATTTTTATAACTCATTTTTTGCTACATCCACATGTATTGAATTAATTCTCACCTTTGGAAACTTGTCCTTGTATCTCTTCAACATCTCTCTTCTCTCTCTTATTCAAATTTCTATAAGTATAAGCCATTTTGGTTATTGAAGGGGATTCCAACTCTTGGTAAGGTGAAGCCCTACCAAAATTATACCTTGATTTATACTTAAGCTAATGATAAGCAAGCTAGTTATACTCTAATCCCATTTACACATGTTGAAGTGATCCATCTTGAATGTCAAGTATAGATTGAGTTCATCTTGTTTTCATTCAATCCTTGATTGTGTTGCTACAAATGAATTCTCTCATAACAGGTTTCATGAAGTGTATGCTACTACAATAGATTCTTAAAGTGTGTATGAGTTTGGTAGTGTCATATCTAACCTTCCCTTCAATTACCTTCATTTTTTGAGTTTTTAATTGCCTTCATGAGAAATACTAATTCTAGGGAGCTTCGTTAATGGTGTTGAGGCTAGTTTGGTTATCTTAGTTCATTATACAAACTCCAAGTGTATGAATGGAAGCAACTCTTGGTGTATCACCTCCTAGTTTAGGTTTGATTTATGTATCTTTCTCTCCCTTTTCACACATAATAGGTAGTTTTAGTAGCATAAGCACATCAATTCATATCTAGGGAGCTAGCCCTTTCAGTTCTATAGGTATACTTACACTATTGGTTCCACACACCCCTGGAAGTATCCCCATCTTGGCAAAATCTCAAAGAGGCTTGAACAACCTCTTATAGGGTGCAAGATTTGGAGACAATAGTTCTAGCATTCCTAGTGGGATAATTGAATTCAAGTGAAGAAATTCTTGGTTTTATCCTTCAACTCATTAGCCTCCAAAGGCAATCAAAGCACCAATGGTGACTCCAAATGATTGCAACTGGTGTAAGTAGTCCTAGTTCTTCAAAACATCAATTTTGTTATATACACTTCATATTCCAATCAACATGTACCTCTGTATCAAGACGATCCTACTTATGGTGTTCATGGATTCTCCACAAGCTTCCCTCAAGAGACTGCACTTCATGAAGGTTCATATCAACCTTTCTACCCTCCTCCAACATCAACCCACTCCTATTACCAACCTATTATTCCTAATGATCAATTTGAGCAAGATGAGAATGAGTTGAACCTAAATTTGGAGGGTTTGAAAAGTAAATTGAAGAAGTCGAAAGAAATTTGAAACCACAACAAGTAATGAAAAATCAATGTCATGTTCTTGAATAAGTCAAGGAAGTTTTTCCTTCTTTCATTTACACTATGATCATTGATAATGTCTTGATTAATAATTGTGCCTTTAGTACTGCTACAAGTCATTCTTTTATTCCTAAGGAAATAGTTGATGAGTTGAACTTGTAGTATGAGTTTGATCCTAGAGTTGAATTTTAATTAGAAGGAAAAGACATAAACACTCTTGGCACTACAAGAAACATAAAAGTGTCTTTTGATTTTCTTGCTTATTGTAATGTTAGAATCCCATAAGATATAATAGTTGAAGATGTGCAACCATAATTTCCTCTATTATTAGCTAATGACTTCATGGATAATATTGAAGGAAGAGTGTCCAATAATATGTCTCAATTTATCTTCATGTTTAAGCCTAATTGGAAAGGTCAAATTGAGTCAAAGCCATGTAATAAGTTTCATTTGTAACTCCTCCCTCTAAGAAAACCAAACATTGATCATTCTCATTCTTCTACTCCTAAGTCTCCTCCCAATCTTGCTAAGCTTAATAAAGAGCCTACCATAGATTCATATTGTAGTCCATATTAGACCAAGAACCCAAACTATGTCATGCCTAATATTGAGAGGAAAGAAGGTCCTATGCCTAGGAAGATTATGAAAAAGGAGGATTGTGTTGGGAGATATTTAAAAGGTCCTACAAGTTGTTCCAATTATCCATCTACCCTTCATGCTAGAGCTTCTCATAAATTTAAAGACATGCCAAAGGTAGACAAGGTACTTGAATAATTGCCATTTAGTACTTTTTCTCTATTGCTTTCATAGCTAGAGAATAAACTAATTATTCCTAAGACTCTTCAAGAGTTGGAGGATGATGCTGCCATAGATGAGTTCCTTGACCATATTGAAGATGATACCTCAAGAAGCTATGATGAAGAGATTGTCATTATCACACCTCTTCACCCTAGTAGACCAATTTTTGATATTGAGGAAGGAGTTGATGACATGGAACAACAAATAGAGGTTTTAGGAGAAGAAGACACTTCAATTGTAAGACAAGAAGAAATAGACCTTGAATGGATTGATGAATTGCCATGTTTCATGTAAGATGATGATTATCAACTTGAAACACAAGATGAAGAAGTGGCTCTTGAAGGTGGTATGGTTCAAGGAGAAGACATAGGTCACACCTACATGCAAATGTTCCAAGAATATGAAGATGAGATTGACAAACTTAACATGCCAACGTTGGATGATGGAGAATACAAGCATGGTGAGCTCTCTTCCCCTTTATTTGATGAATTTTCCTCTTGCTTTGATGAAGATAGTGACCTATCCATGAGACATGAGTTGGATGAAGTTTAAGAGCATGTTCTTGAGTAGTTAGAGACCTTTATTTTTTAGAAAGGAGAGGAATCATGTTGGTTTGATATAGGCATTGAAGAAGGAGATTTGGAACAAGAGAGTGATGATTTTTGGGATGAATTAGAGGAATTTCATCTCAATTCAAACATCATACCATCTACCCTTCCTCAAGAGGACCGTGAAGAGGCTAGGGATCAGTTTGTCAAACTTCTTGAAGAAATAGAGAAAGATGAATTGGTCCAAGACATATACCAAGAGGTATATGAATAAAATGAGCCTTATAATGATGAGATTGTAGCCTTTGATGCATTGATAGACTACACTAACATGAAGGTCCAAAATGAAACATGTTTCAAGGAGTAAGACAAGTACATGAATTTTGAATACATGTTTTAATCTGATTCATTTGGACACATGCCAATTAAGGTGGCAAGCAAAAAGGATGAGTCACCAAGCTCCTACTTCAACAAACTACTTGGTTACCACCATAAGGTTACTTGTCATGAAGGATATCTAAGAAGCTTCCCCTTTGATTTAGGAGGGGGAAAAACATATTAGGTTACATTTACATATTAGTTTGCTTTTAGTTGTTCTTTCCTTCCCCTAAGTGCTTAGTAGCACAAGTGTGTTTGCTTTGGTCTTTGCGTGTGTTATTTTATTCCTTTGTGTGGTTGAGGTAGCAACTAGTTGTCTTGTTGATCAAAGGTTTGATTCAATGGTTAAAGTATATTTTTTATCTTAGTCCTTAGATGAATCTATAATATTAATGGACTAATAAGGCTACTGGTCTAGTTAGTATAGTAGGCATATTACCCCTATGAGTCATCAATTTGTTGACCAATTTTGACTTTTAGGTCAAACTAGGGCACCCCTAGTAAAAAACATTGATTTTAGGAATATAAGGGGGTATAATATGTTGTCATAAGGTGTTTCATAAGTCAATTAGTGTCAATTTATGTTGTAATAACTTTGGTTGAGTGTTCTCTAGGTCCATTCATCATTCTAAGTCTTTTTAAAGGGTCAAAATGGTGCATTTAATGCTTTGTACAGGTTTCCTAGGGAATGTACAAGTTTAAAAGAGTTTTATTACATGCCATGTGTCCTAGGAGATCTGTAATAAGTATCACTAACTAAAATTTTTAGGTTATTCAGACAAAAGGTAGTTTTCTTAGCCAAAGAGAGAGAAATGGGCACTTGTACGACTTCTTTGGGAAGTGTGCCACTTGGAAAACATGAAAATGTGACTCTTCACCTCACCACACTCATTTACACATTTGGTTTTCAAGGATAATGCAAAAAAGTTCATTTATAACTTATTTGCTCCCATTTTCTCTTGACAAGCAAAGAAGGGTCAACTTCGAGCACTTTGTGTGGATGGTACAGGTGGAATTGGGAGGAGTGTTTCTGAGTGCAATTAATTTTAATAATAATAACTTTCAATTTGGTGCTTCCTCCTTTATGAACAATGGCTAACACTCTATGTACCTTTTTATGGGCTTGCAACCATGAGGGGGTCAATGTTTGATCTTGTCTCAATTTTTTTTGATTTGGTCTAATGGGTTAGTGTGTTTTAGGTGTTTTTACATGTTTTTAAATACATCCCCATGATTCTTATTATTTTTTAAATATCAATGTCTTAGGAAAGCCTCTTCTAGGCTTATATATGCTCCCAAACTAGTCTTTCACACTTGTCACCTCAAGGGTCTTGAATGGAGGTTTTTTGCATTAGAGTGAGGGTTTTGACCTTAGCAAGGTTATAACATGGTTTTGACCTCTAAGCACTTCCCCTAGTCTGTACACAAGCCTGGGAAGTGAAACATAGTCTTTCTAAGGAGGTTACTTGAAGGTTGAGGTATGTAATAAAGAGTTGAGTTTGATCTTTGTTTTAAAATTTCAAAGATAATAGGATGTTTTTTGACTTCAAAAAATTCAAGGACAATAAAAACATCCTTAAACAAGTTTCAAATAATCCCAAACACACCTATAGGCTTGTGTGGACTGAGACAAGTAGTGAGTTGAAAAGAGGTTTTCCTTGTGCCAAATGGGACTGTGTTCATGAAGTTTGACTTGGAAAAAGTGTGGGATGATCTCAAAGGAACCTCAACATGATTTTAGACATTTTTCAATCCTTTTTTTGTAGTGAACAACCTCCAAACATAGTCAAATAGGGTATGTGGGTAGTGAGTGATATGTAGGGTCTCCTTTGCATCAAAAGGATGGTATGGGTGGAGTTTGGCCTAGACGAATTGAATATGACCTCTAATAATTCATAAAAAACCTAAGTAAACCATCCAAAGGGCCAAATATTTCCAAATTCACCTATATCAAGGGTCTCTAAATGAGAAACATAGTCAGACACCTAAAGGAGAGCTCATCTTGCAGGTTTAGGTTATATGGTGGAAGGGTTATAGTGAGATAGGGTAATTAATGGTTGAAATCCATTTACACCATGATTTTTTCACAATATGGGCACAATAAAGGGTCATTATCACCAAGGGAGGAAGCTAGAACATGCAAGAAACATTGTCATTATAACACCCCTGCACACAATCCTACACTCCAAAGTTTGCCTTAGAAATGGTCTTAGATGGAGGTCTAAACTTATATTTAAAGGATGATTTTTGGTACATAACACCCTTTAGAGTTGGGTAAGAACCTATAATTATTGGTTTTGAATAAGAGGAATGGTAACACACCCCTATTTTATCTCGGAGTAGGGGCAGTTTTTCCATACCCAAGGAGACAGTTTAAAGAATAAACGGGTCAAATCATGGAAAAGAGGTTAAGTGAGATAAAATGGAGGTTTTAATAGCTGGTACACATCTAATGGATCATGATAAATCAACCTATAATATTTACAATAAATAAATATGATCTAACCAATAAGGGTTACATAGAGATGTTGAAGCCATCAAAAAACTATAGATTCCATTAGTATAACAATAGACTCCATCAGTAGAGCTTCGTTACTTTTATAGGCCTCAAAAAATGAAAAGATTCTAGTGCCAAGTGTCAAGGAATACCTATTAGAGAGTGATCTTGATGATAGGTGATGATTGAGCTTGTGTAAGAGAATGTCATGATCAAGAAAACTCCCAATTCAGGGAAAGACTTTTTTGTAACTCCCTCTCCTCATCACACATGAGACACTTGTCCAAAGTAAAAGGTTGTTTGCAAGAGAGAATTATTTAGAATATTTTCTATGACACACTTGGAGAAGAGGTTGATTTGGGATGAGATGATGTGTAAATTAGTTTCATGATTCATTTTCGCTACATCCACATGTATTATAATCGATTCTCTCCTTTGGACACTTGTCCTTATGCCTGTTTAACTTATCTCTTCTTCCCAGTTTAATAAGTATGAGCCATTTTGGATATTTAAGGGGATTCTAACTCTTGTTATGGTGAATCCCTACCAAAATTGTACCTTTATTTGTACTTAAGCTAATGAGAATCAAATTGGTTATACTCTAAGCCCATTTGCACTACATGTTGAAGTGATCCATCTTGAATGTCAAGTATAGATTGAGTTCATCTTGTTTTCATGTAATCTTTGAATGTGTCGCTGAAAATTAATTCTCTCCTGATAGTTTTCATGAAGTGTATGCTACTAAAATAGACTCTTGAAGTGTGTATGAGTTTAGTAGTGTCATATCTGACCTTCCCTTCACTTGCCTTCATTTTTTGAGTTTTTGTTTGCCTTCATGAGAAACACTAATGCTAGGGAGCTCCATTAATGGTGTTGAGGATAGTTTGGTTGTCTTATTTCATTCTGCAAATTCCAAGTGTATGAATGGAAGTAACTCTTAGTGTATCACCTCCTATTTTAGGTTTTTTTTAATGTATCTTTCTCTCCCTTTTCACCCATAATAGGTAGTTTTAGTATCATAAACACATCAATTCATATATAGGGAGCTAGCCCTTATAATTCTAGAGGTCTTATTCCACTATAGGTACCCCACACACCTAGAACTATTCCCATGTTGGACAAATTTTGAAGAGCCTTGAACAACCTCTTCTAGGGTGAAATATTTGGAGACAACACCTCCATTTGATTAAGAAAGGAATAGGTTGAAAATTTAGGTAGACTTGGGATTTGTGCCTCCATAAATAACACATGGTTCTACATGCTCAAAATGTCCTAAGAAACTCCAAGTAGTTTTCCTAGCATATCTACTCCCTACTCAATGATATGTGCCTTTATCTCATTAGAATGTGTCTCCTTAGCACAAGAATTCTCCTCAGTCCCTCCCATCCTATGAAGTTTTTCAATGCATTTACTTTACTCACCTCCCAACTTCCTACGGTCCATGGTGGAAATCACTATTTTTAGACTTGAGCATATAAGAATATTAAATATCAATGTTGAAATCCTTTGTTTTTCCAAACTCTATTAACACATCATGCAAAAATTTCCCTCTCTTCTCCTTTTACTATCTGCTTGAGCCATGTGTAGGGGAGATTTATCCCTCTATGGGAAGATCTTCAATGTCATAGTCAACCATATGCTTCTTAATTTCCAAGGGTAACTAAGCAATAAAAGGTCCTTTCAACTTGATGAAGAACTCATATTATGATTATTTTAGGAAAGAATATACGGAGACTATAAACTCCAATAAGTAACTATTTTTTGTCCCTTTCCACCACATGTTAGGAACCCATGCTACCCCTTCTCTTTACTTTGTTAGTATATTAGTTGTTATAGATGCATATGCTTTGTAAGTCATCCCGTGAGAATTTTATTCTATCCCACATTCATGGGAAGTAGTGGTTACTTAGATTAGACTTAATATATAAGTAAGTGTTGAGGCCTATGAAGGCATCCATGAAATTATTGTATTAAGCTTGCTCAAAGGAGGTTTCCCCCTTGAAGTGGCCTATGATCAATATAATCCCTTCGATGTTTCTAATAATTATATAAATCTATTATTTCATATATTTTCATTAAATAAATATGTCATTTCATATATTTTTAATAATTTTTTGTAGGAGGATCCTCTCATCTAGTATCAGAGCGCTTTTTAGGATCAAATTTTTTTCTCTGAATTATTTTTTTGTTCTACTACATAACTCATTTAAATATTTTTTTTGTATCAAAATAATTTGTTTCAAATTAGGTTAAATACCTATCCACATAACTATGAGAAGTGCTTGGGCATAAGCCCTAAAACTCATTGTGAGGACTACCACAAGAACCCCAAAGTAGCTAACCCATTGAGATGACCTTCTAACAAAAAGGGTAACAACCCCATCTTGATTGACTAGTTCCCACCTCTTTGGAAAACCAAGAGTTATCATTTAGGGGTAAATTCATGGCCAAATTTTTTTGGATAGCGGTACTCACTTAGATGACATTGGTTGCCAGATAGATATATTTAAAACCTTAGGCAATGATGGAAACTTAGGGACCATTTATATCAGTTTTAGCATATTACTAGTAGAGTATCAAAAAATTACCATATCAGATCTTTATTTATTACTAATAAAGTATCAGTAGACTTACCATACCAATTTTATCATATTACTAGTAGATTATCATAAAACTACCATATCAGATCTTTATATATTACTAGTAGAGTATCATAAAACTACCCTATCATATCTATGCATATTACTAGTAAAGTATTAGAAGACTTGTCATATCAGTTTTAAAATATTCCCAGCAAACTCAAAAAAATTTAAAAAAAAAATCTTTTTTTTCATATCTCTCCATTTGTAGCTTTGTTGATCCTCAAAATTTATTCAAACACCTGAAATTCTATTCTCCACATTTTCTTCCTTGAGGTCCCATATGCTGATTCCACTCCTAATTCTTGCAAATATCAATTTTTCCCTTTTTTAGGTTTTGTCATAATTTTTTTTTATTTTGTCTGATTGCCTCAAAAAAATTCTAGTGTTCATCTACCTTTTCTACTCCTTTATCCCTCTTTGATAAATTTTATAGTTTTTTCATTTTCACTTCTGAAATTTCCCTTGCCTTCATCAATCATAATCACACTACAAAAAATTAGTAAAATTACTTTTACCACTTTCAATTTTGCACAAATTAAAAAAATTATTTACTAAATGTGTCTTAACTCTAGTTTTCCAACCCATTGCAAAAAAAACTCTTATTCTGGCCATGGTAGTAACTTGAATAGGAGTTAAAAACATGGAAAATGAAATTGTCACCCTCAACACCCAAATCAAAGATCTTGATGAAAAAATTATTAGCCTCAATCTTCAACATACTGCCTTTAACAATAGATGAAATCTAGAGTCCTTTTCAGACATTGGGTTTTCTTCTTCCAGTAATTTTTATGGTCTGAAGTTTGATTTTCCTTGATTCAATGGTGCAGATCTGATTGGATGGATCTATTAGGAATAACAATGTTTTAGTTTGCATAATACTTTTGATGCCAACAAATTCCTACTTGTATCCTTTCACTTGGACTATAAAGACCTTCAATGGTATCATTGGTATATCAAGGCTCATGATAAGCCAATATGAACCAATTTTTGCACCCTTATTTTTTAATAGTTTAGCCATAGTTCTTTTGATGACTTCACTGGAGCACTCACTAAACTTTTCCAAATAAAAACCATGAGACAATATCAAATATAATTCAAAAAATTGGCCAATCACATATAGGGATTGTCTGATGAATTCTTCAAGAGATGATTTATCAATAGATTGAAAGATGAAATTCAAATTGAGGTCAAAATGATGGAACCCCTAGGGTTGGCTAAGTTGGAAGAGGACAATATCATAGCTCAATAATGATTCAAATCCAATTTTGTGCCATTTAGTTTTATAACTCCATAATGATCTCAAACAACACCAGCCCCCATAACCACTCATATTAAGCATTTGACTGAAGAAAAGATTTGAGCATGTAGATAAAAAGGATTATGTTCTAATTTTTCACTCAGGGACATTGATGTGTTGAGTAAAATCTCTATCTATTGGATGTGGACTTTCCACCCAAAAATAAAGTTTTGGAAGATGCTCAAGATACAACAGATGATCCAGAAGAAGCTCAGTCGATTGTGGAACCTATTTCTTAGGAAGACCACCTAGAGATCTCTCTCCATGCCTTAGTATGAATCACCACCCCAAAAATCATGTAGGTTAGGGGTTACTTCAATAATGTCCCTCTCATAATACTCATTAATTCTGGTAGCATTCATAACTTCATTGACCCTCAGATTGCCAAATAGGTTGATTGTTTTATCCATCCTTGCTCTAATTTTAAAGTCATGATTGCCAATGGGGGCACATTACCTTTCAAAAGGAGGTGTTGTAATGTGTGTATCTCTATTATAGATTATAGCTTGCACTATAACATGTTTGCCTTTCCCTTAAATGGATGTGATGTTGTTTTGTGAGCCTAATGGTTATTCACACTTAGCCCCATCTTATGGTATTTTACTAAACTTTGATGCAATTTTTAGACAGTGACAAAAAACACACATTGAAAGTCTTACATGCAGGGTCTCTCATCATCATAAGTTCAAATCACATGAAAATATTCTTAAGAATAATTTACATGTCATCATTTCCTAGTTCCATTTCATTAAAATGCAACCATCAATGGTCTCTGCTACTCTTTTTGATCTACAAACTATTTTACATAGGTATGCATGTGTCTTTGTCAAACTAATGGGATTGCCACCTTTATGGCCAAAGGAACACCATATTCAGCTCCTTCTTAGAATCATTCCTCCCAAGATCAAGCCCTAACACTACCCATTTCATAAAAAAACCAAGATCGAGATGCTCATTCAAGACTTACTAAATCAAGACATTATTTGCCCTAGTACCATCCCATATTCTTTCTCAGTTCTCCTTATCCATAAAAAAGATGGGTCATGGTGCCTATGCATTAAATTTCATGCACTTAATCACATCAAAATCAAGGATAAGTTTTGGATCCCTATTATTTATGAGCTTCATGGCACTCATTTTTTCTCCAAGTTGAATATACACTCTAGATATCACCAGATCTGACTTCATGAGGATGATATCCCTAAGGAAAATTTTCAAATGTATGATGGCCACTATGAGTTTTTGGGCATGCCCTTTGGCCTCATTAATGCTCCTTCAACATTATTAATTAATACAATATTCCAGCCCTACCTATGGACATTCATTCTGATCTTCTTTGATGATATCCTCATCTATAGTAAAACATGGTCTGAGCATCTCTAACATTTGGAACTCACACTGCACCTTGTCTTCAATCATCATCTCTATGCAAAATAGTCCAAATGTAATTTTGGCTAAGATGAAGTGGAGTATCTTGAGAATATTTTTTCATCTCAAGGGTTTTAGGTGGATCCCAAAAAAATAGCTACCATGACAAATTGGCCTCCTCCTTAGACACTCAAGAGCCTCTGTGGTTTTTTGGGGCTGACTAGATACGATTACAAGTTTGTCAAAAATTATGGGAAGATTATAGATCTACCAAAAACTATGTTGAAAAAGGATTATTTTATATGGACATGAGCTATTGAGTGTGTATTTAAAGAATTAAAATAAGTTATGTGTACTACACTTGTTTTAGTTATGCCAAATTTTGCCAAGACCTTCACTATTGAGAGTGATGCTTGTGATAATGGACTTGGTACTATTCTCCTCTAAGAAAGATGCCCCATTGCATTCACCAACAAAGCCCTTTCTAGCAATAATTTAGTACTCTCTACTTATGAGAAAGAAATGATGACTATTTTTCATGTAGTATAGAAGTGGTGGCCATACCTACTAGGGAATCATTTTTGCATAAAAAATTATCACCAACATCTAAAATATTTCCTAGAACAACGTGTCTATTCCCCATCACAATAAAAATGGGTTAGAAACCTCATGGGTTATGACTATGAGATCACTAACAATAAGGCTAAGGATCATATTGTGATTGATGCTCTATCTCTCACATTTGTGGGCCAAGCTTCCCTTTTAGCTATTTCCATGCTTATTCCAAATTTATTAGACATTATACAATAGGGGTATGTCAATGACACCTCATTATCTCAAATCATTCAATAGTTAGGCACTAACCCCTCTATCATACCACACTATTCTTGGGATGGTGCTTCTCTATGATACAAGGGTCATCTAGTGCTTTCTCATAGCACAGATCTTCAACAAGCTATATTCTATGAACTCCATGCTTCTCCATCCACAAGGCACTCAAGGTTTCTCAAAAATTATAAGCAGGCACGATGTAACTTATTTTGGAAGGGAAAAGGTAATTCAATAGATGGTGGTTGAATATGTTTCCTTCCAACACATTAAGGTTGAAACAACACTCATTCTTGAGTTGCTCAAACCCTTACCATCCCTACCAGGATTTTGACAAATATTTCTATGGATTTCATTGAGGGACTCACTAAATCTAGAGGGAAAATAGTGATCTTGGTTATGGTTGATCACCTCTCCAAATATAGTCATTTTTTGTGCCTTTATCCATCCCTATACCTCCTCCACATTTGCACAAATTTTCTTGGACCAAATTTCCCATCTTCATGGCATTCCTTCTTCCATTGTTTCTGATCATGATGCAACCTTCACTAGCCATTTTTGGACAGAACTATTTTGATGCATTGGCACCTAACTAAAGATGAGTTCTAGGTATCATCCACAAATGGATGGCCAAACTGAAATTGTCAACAAATGCTTGGAAACTTTCCTTCATTTCTTCACCTCAAAACAACAACATGAGTGAGAAAAGTGGCTCCCTCTCACCAAATGGTGGTACAATACCTCCTACCACAATTCAACTAAAATGACTCCATATGAAATAGTCTATGGTCAATCACCACTAGTGCTTCTTCCATACACCCCTATTAGGTCACCAATTCACACAATCAACATAATTCTCAAAACTTGGGATCATATCCTCAACACCCTACAGAGCAATCTTCATATGGCATAAAATAGAAAGAAACAATAGGATGATCTATATCATTCCAAGCACACTTTTCAAGTAGGTGATATGGTTTTTCTTCTCCTACAACCATACAAGTGATCCTCTCTAAAACTCAAATGGCATCATAAGTTGTCCCCCAATTTATATGGGCCATATAAGCTTCTCCAAAAGATTTGGTTGATTGCTTATAAGTTGGAGCTCCCACCTTCTTCCTAAGTGCACCTAGTATTTCATGTCTCTTGTCTAAATAAAGTTCTTGGCAGAAACATTAGAGTGCAAACTATTTTACTAGAACTTGATAATGAAGGATCCATCTTTATTGAGCTAGAGCAATCCTAGATAGGTGCACATGCCAACTTCACTCCCACTCCATCATAGATGTATTAATTTAGTGGCACAGAATGTAACCAAAAGATGCAGCATGAGATCCACTATTTTAGATTCATTACCAGTTCCCACATCTAAAGCTTTAAGGATAAAGTTTTTCTAAGAGGTATGGGATGTTAGGAACCTGTGCTACCCCTTCTCTTTACTTTGTTAGTATATTAGTTGCTATGGATGCATATGATTTTTAAGTCATCCCGTGAGCATTTTGTTTTATCCCACATTCATGGGAAGTAATAGTTGCTTAGATTAGACTTAGTATATAGTAAGTGTTGAGTCCAATAAAGGAATCCATGAAATTATTGTGTTGAGATTGCTCAAAGGAGGTTTCCCCCTTGAATTGGCCTATGATCCATATAATCCCTTCGATGCTTATACTAATTATATAAATCTATTATTTCATATATTTTCATTAAATAAATTTGTCATTTCATGCATTTTCAGTAATTTTTTCAAGAGGATCCTCTCACACACCCATTACTTTGGTCCAAACTTTGTTGGTGCACTGAAATTTTCCAACCCACACCTTCATCCAAGGGTTTTTTATGCCAAAATTTATACTTCAATCCATAACATACATGGTTATCCATGCATGCAAGTCCTTAGGTAATTCAAAAAAAAAATCATAGAGAGCATCATACAAATAATCTTCCACCCATTTATTTAGATATAATGTTCCTAAGATCACATTATCCTTCACAATAATGATCTCCTCATCCACTAGCCACCTCTCAATGTTTTCCAAAGAAATTAGGTGAATCATATTTGAGCATCATCTTCTATAACTGGTTCAACATATTCTTGGAAATAGAACCAAAATGTTAGGGTATTTTCTTATGCACTAGGAATAAAGTGTTTGTGACACTACACTTTCTTTCATAGTTAACAACCATCGTATTTACATATCAACAAGTAGGCTTGTGTGCTCACCAAGTTTTAAAAATAAAGATAATTGAGGGACATTTGGTTATCCACAAAGTTTGACTTAACATTTGTATTCATAATTCATTGTAGGATGGTGATAGAGTAAGGAAATATGTAAACATTTAAAGGGAAATAATCATGTATGTAGTTCAAATTTGAATTACATCATTAACACAAGATATCACCAATACAAGATCAAATGACACAATCTTCCATTAATGGAGCATTACACCCTTTAAATTAATGTATCAAGTATATGGAAAAAGTAACAAAACAAAAATATCTCAATACATAATAACCTCAAAAACTATCATTAAAAACTAGCAAATTTAATAACAAAAGAATTCTCAACAACCTTATTAAACTAAGATGCAAGGTGGGATTTTATGCATTTAAGACACGACCTACCCATTACATTGAATAATTATGCACTCTTAAAAGAACAAAACTATTTATAAATATTGAAAACAATAATTTTTTATTGTAAATTCCCTAAACTAAAAATCCGTATATTTTATCAATCTTGTGCTAGATTTTCTCAACCCATTTTAAATGAGGAGTTTCATAAATACCACATTCCCTGATGACTATTTTCATTTTCCAACTCTCCTAAATAGGAGCCCTTAAATTTTCACTCTATATTTTACGCAACCTCTTTCCTACTCACTCCACTCCATGTTTTATGCAATCTATTTCTCGCTCACTACACTTCATGTTTTATCCTGACCACAATGTCATCTTTGGAGCATGTTAATATTTCAAGTGGTTGGTCCTTTCAATTCAAGTGCTTATGGATTTTTTGGTACATGTGAAAATTGCTTCTTCATCATTTGTTAAGATTTTTGGTGATCTATTGGATATAGGTAAAATTTGTGGCAGAACTTGGTAGATATAATCATGGTGTCCTACTTATCATACACTACAATCCAAAATACTTGTGCCTCTTACAGCCTATGAATATTTAGCAAAATTAGGTGTGCACTAATATACTTGGTTAAAATTGTGGGACAACGGTTTCCTATGCTAGATTATACTTTACATGATTTTATGTGGCATATCTAGACAATAATTTAAACTTGAAGATACACACAATTATGATGGTGAAAAGTTTTCATAATTAGTATGTTTCTAGGATCTTAAAATGCTTCAAACAATTTTTTTTATAACCTGTGAGGAATTTAACTTTTCTATGTTGAGATGAGTAAATCTAATGTAATATCTTCATCTCTCATCTCAAAATGGGGGAATATATTAGGATTTTTTAAAAATCAATTTTCAAAGTGGAAACAAATTGAAATTTTTTTATCTACTTCCTTAATCAAGAAGTAGATTGGGAACGGGTGAATCTGAAAGAACGGTTGGCTATGTTTCAACATATAGAAAAAGTAAAGGTAGGTTATAATGACTCAAAAATAAATATTGGATATATTTCAACACCCATAACAAAAAAATGGTGTGGCATTTGGATTGATACCAAGTAGGTGTATTCATTCCTATACTCTTTTTTAAAATTAAATTTAAAATCTTCAAATTTTTCAAAAGTAAAATTTACATATGTTGATAATTTGAATACATGTAGAATTTAACATTTTTTTTTGTTGGAATAAAAATAAATAATATGGGGTGGGGGTTGAATCAGTATACAAAAAACTAAATTCAATTTCAAATACCATTCCATGAAACATACATTTACATAAGACCAAACAATGCATAAAGAAACAACCAAATAAGCACAACACAAGAGAACACAAGAGATTATGTGGGAAACCATGTTGGGGGATAAAACCCACTAAACCATGCATATGGAATATTATAATATAATTACAATATTCAATTTATACCAGCACCAACTGATCAAGAAGCACCCACCCATTAATTCAGTCAAGAACCCACTTAACCTTTAGCTAACACCAACTAGTAAGGAGGTTACAAACCCTTAGGCAACCAAGCAATAAATAAAATAAATTTTATATCTGATCATATTTAAAAAAAATTATTTACTCTTCAACTGATTATGGCCTCCTTTTTTTTCACTCTTTCCCCTTCTCTCTCACTCAAACAACCTATAGGGCTTACTCACTCAATATGCCTCTTCTAGGCTCATTAGGTCCAATGAATTGTGTGTACATATGAATTAACTTGATCAGATATGAATGAATGAATGATATTATTCACCCTATTATGTTCCTTAATTACATGTTCCTTCTCTCTCAAAGGTTCTCTCCTTTTCTTAAGTTCACACACCTCAACTCATCCAAATAGGCCTTGCCTTTATACCTCACTCTTCATCTAACCTATCTTGGTTAGCCTAGATAATTTTCAAACTTGAATCACATATATAATAGGTCCACACAAAAATTAAATTTATGATATAATCCACTCTATAGGTTGGCCATAGTTCTTAAGACTCAAATCCTCCATTGGGCATAGTTGAGACCTAAAGCTAATAGGCCTTTATACCCATACATTACACTTATGACCCCTTGGACCACCTTCAACATTTAACAATGGATGAAACACATAAAAAATTAATCCAATATACCATTTATAAATATCACATATTTCCATTCCACCTATAACTCCAACTCACCACTTGAACCAAGCCATTCTAGCCTACTCGTTATTAGGCCTAGAAACATAAAAAAGTTTGTCATATAGAACTAACGCATACAAACACTTTTCTCAAATAATACACTCAAATAATTAAATTAATATATAATAAATTACCTTATAAACATATCCATGTATATTTTATACCTTCACTCACGCTCTAAGTATCCAAAACCACCTTTACAACATGATCACTTAGACTGGTCAAAACATAGTCAAAGTACATTTAATTAAATTTAACATTTCACACTTTATCAAGGATGAAATATGAATTAAAATGACTTATTATGATCATTTTAGACTTATAAAACATATAAATTGTTATTTTATCCTTCAACTCTGCTAATAACCCTTCCAACTCACTTTTGCAAATTGGTCACTCAAACTGCCTAAAGCCTTCAAAAGTACAGTCTTGTAGATGTTTATGTCTATCACTTATAAGAGTGATCCAGAGACATATCACACATAATAATATATAATATTTGGCTTATATACCATCATAAAATTTATATTTATCATTTTATAGCATCATTCATTGGTCTAACAGACCAATTTCTCAAACCTCTTTCTCATAGTCTCAAGACAACTAGATAAGCCTTTTTGCCTTGCATGGTTCAATCACTTAACATGTCTATTAAGTTAAAAAAAATAATATAAATATATTTTAGGTATTTAAAAACATCATTATTTCCATCTTATGAATAACCATTTGACATAAGATCTTAAACAATTCATTTTGCTCAGCATGCCTGTAGTAGTCATCTTGACTCAAAACACAATCATGGTGAACATGACTCCTAACACCTATAGAGTCATTTCATTGAACTAAAAATTAATTGATTTTTTTTTAGTATCCTTATAAAAACTTCAAACAATAATACAATGATGTATAATATCAAATATGAAACATATGTATAATTCTATGAGACATACATCTTCATTATCTTGACATATACAAACTAAACAACTTGTGAGAACTTTCTTGATTGTGTATGAGCATCACCAAGAATTAAAAACCATGGTAACAATATGAATAGTTCTTAAAAAATATTTTTATAAATTTATCCATTCGTAATCACTTGGAACCCTTCCATAATCACTTTTTCACTCTACCTAGTTTCTTTCACTGTTTTCACTCTTTGGTAGATTAGTGATAGGACAACTTCATTGAGTAAATGATTTTTATTGAAAAAATAACTTCATTTAAATAAATTAAAAGTATTTACCTTTAAAATTCATCAATTTTCATGTGTTGACTCAGTCAACCCTTCTTGTAACAATTAAAACTTTAGAAACAATTAGTTTCTTGTACCTTCTGCTTACTACACTGACACCCCACTACCACTTGAGGATGAATTTATGATTCATATAAAACATAAAGTCATAAAAATTTAATTTTAAATCCATTATATGCACTAAAAATTCATATCTTTCCAATCACTCCACTATGAGGGTTTGCAAGCACAAAAACCTCCTTACCTTATTAACATTTATTCATAAAGCTTAGGGCTTAGTTTATATACAAAATGATTATAAAGGATTCTTAGTACCCTTCCCCAAATATTCCGAAAGGATTAGGTTTCCATGAAAACTCTACACATGCCAATGAGCAACTCAACTTACTTTTCAAGCTTAGGAACCATCATTATGCATGCATATGAGACATTCCAACGTGATATCTTGATTTATTCTTCAATTGATAACATGAAAATTGGTTAACATCTTTGAAAAAAATATTAATACCTCGTTCAATGATCATATATGCTCTACCATCTTGACAACTCATTTTGATCCTCTATTTAGACCTCACTAGGTCTTTATGCATACTAGGCCTAGAACTATAGACCATACCTTGACCAATAAACCATATTGAAACCTCTTAGAATGATCTCACAACCTAAAAAACATGTCATAAACCTTAATTCCATGATACAAAACTTCTAACCTTCTTCTTCTTAGCCTCAACCTACTCAACTCATCAGCTTACCAAGCTTGTGCCTACACAAGGTCTCACATGCTAAAACTAGACCTCTCAAAGCCTTATTATCACTTTATGATATCAACCTTTAGCAATGACATAATGAATTTGTCATTACCTTTGAAATAAATGAAAAAACTTGAAAATAATTTCCCCCTTTATCATTGATGGTAACATCTTCTTTTCCTTCTCCCCCTTTTCCATTAATGGAAAAGTGGACATATACTCCTCTCGAGTTCATCTACACAATCCTTATATCTTAGGACCTAATTATTTACAAATATCCCCCTTTTTTCATGTATGAAGATTTGATTCATTCTCAAAACTTATGACTTGGTTTGATCAAGTCATCATACAAACTTCTTGAGTTTACATCTGTAGCATACTTATCCACATCTCCACCATGACTGAAACTTTGAATATCTCACATATGCTCCCCATAACTCCATGCTCATCTCTTCAAGCCTCTCAAACTATTTGAGTGATCTCCCCCTAACTCCATGATCCATGTGTCAAGTTTGCTCAACACCTCATTACCATGTACTGGGCCTGTTACTATTTATACTCTTTGTATTTCATCATAGCTCAAACCATCTCTTTTGATATTTTAATAAACTTCACTTTTATTTCTTTTCAACACTAATAAACCTTAACCAATGAAAGAAACTCTTTAGATATACAGTTACTAGGTCCTTTATACCTTCAACAAGATTTGGAATACTCCACTCATTATCTCACCTCTATCTTCTTAGATCAATTTGAACATCTGAAATCATCATTAATATTTCCCATATTATTCTTATGACAATATAAAACTAACCATTAAACTTCACAAGGCAACATGGTTTGGAATACTTTAATACATATTTAAGGAAGCATACAATTATATAGATATGTGAGCACAAACTTCACTACTGCAGACTTTTTGACACAACCTATATTCTTTATGATTTTCAAACAAGATCAAACCAACATGATTACAATCATTCAATTATTTTTAGGTCATTCTACCTCTCATGGAACCATTCATCTTCTTGGTAAAACACAATAATCATTTCTATTTGTCAATATTCATCAAACTCCATTTCACTATTCTAAATCTTTCACTTTAGACTTCTTCTTGAGCCAACAAAACCACCTCACATATATGATAATAACTTCTATAAGGTCCTCACATCATCAACTACTCACCTACATGTTTTACAATCCATCAAGACTCAAAACATTACCAAGTACCCTTACAGATAATAAGTACTCAATACTAGGTCTGAAAGACCTTATTCACTTTGAGGAAACTTTGATACACTTTGACATCTTCAGATATACAAATAAAATCTTAACAACATGTTAACATCATTCTCATATAACCTCTATTAATTATAATATCTCTTGCCATAATGGCATTGGTCTTAAAAGACCAATCTTTAACTTTCATACACCTGCTCAAATCTTGACAACTAAGATCTCTAGCATGCATTAAAATAAGTAACACAATCATGAAAACCACTATAGGAAACATTGCATATTCTCTACTAGAATATCACTAAGATTTAGAAGCCATCACAAGTCCATCTTCACTGAGAACAATCTCCTTAGGGTTTGTTGAAACTAAACCCTCATTTTATGATCTTTCACCTTTAGAACTTGATCTTCCTTTCAAGCAATAATCTAAACATATAGATAGCATCTATAGGAGATACAAGACATCAAAAACATCTTCAGACACCTTGACCAATCATTTTGAGCTTCTAGAAACACCAAATAATTATACAAGTCAACATTATTCTATCATTCATAATACATTCATATACAATTATCTTTCAAGATGAATTTTTTTGCACAAACACATGTTTCCAAACTATTCTAATGCATAAAAATGATCTTCAAAGAGTTAATAATAGAATCCAAATATTATAACATCAAAATAAAGTCATCTAACAAGTTCTAATCCACTTTTAGTCTTCCTAAGTTCACTCAAATAAAACCTAGTCAATTATATTCAACTTCTATGTGCAATGAATGCACTTGTATGGAAATTTGAATCAAACCATAACTTGAATCACATTTCTCTTGAAGTTTAATACAACTTTGCTTTTTACCCCATCTTGATTTGACATCATTCATAGCTTCTACAATCCATTATTTACAAACTAGTTATTACACAAATATTTGAAATTGAACAACAATGGTCATATTTTTGAATTCCCAAAAGTTATTTCCTGAAGCATTAACTTGACATCTGTACCATCATCTGATTGTAATCCAACTTAGAGCGATTAAAAATTAAGATAGACAACACCTCAAGACACCAAAAATTTAGGTCTATTTCAGTGTATAAAATACCTCACTCCCATGATCTCTTTTGACCATAGTTGACTTTTTAGGTACCTACAATAAATAATCTAACATATTGGTCTTAATTTACCTCCTTGATGTCCTAATATGTTCTAACTTGTCTAGGTAGATCTAGTGCACTTTTTTTCTCTCTAAAAGACACCTTAAGATTTTAAAACCTCCTTAATGCATCTAATAATGCCTTGAATCATCCTTCAATCCCTCTAAGACTTGTAATACTTCCATACACTCACAAAACATCCTTTTGACCTCTATTACATGCAAACAAGTCTCTTCTCACAATCAAGACAACATCACTCCATGACCTCATGTGACATTCAAAGATCCTCCATTAGATCTTGTCAACTCAAAGTATATATGCTTAACAAAAGAAAACATGCTCATATGTTTTTACTTTGTGAAGATTCAGATAGACCTCAATTACATCTCATACTCGAGGCTTCTAATCAAACCATTGCCTATATTTCTTCTATCATGTTAGTTAATCAAGTAGACTAACTTCAATAAGCTCTATCATTCAACTTAGGTTTGATATTAGACTTAGATTCAATATAGTCCTTTTTCAACCTTGTTAACACCATCATGAAAAATATTATGCATAATTCAACCATGATCTTCATAAACTTATCCATCACTGCAAACAAGATGAACATTGTCCTTATCACAGTTCAAGCTACTTAAGATAAGATATAGGTTATAAAGCCTCCTCCAAAAGGTTAGATCAGATACCAATTATTGGAAGCATAATCACTAAGATGGTGGGGTGAATCATTAGACAAAAATGTACATTCAATTCCAAATACCATTTCATGAAACATACATTCACATAAGATCAAACAATGTAAAGATAAATAGCTAAATAAGCATAACATAAGAGAATATAAGAGATTATGTGGGAAACCCTCTTGGGGGATAAAACCCATTGAACCATGCATATGTACTATTTTCCAATTATGAAAATATCTAATTTATACCAAAACCAATTGATCAAGGAGCACCCATCCCTCAATATAGTCAAACACCCATTTGGCCTTTAGCTAGCACCAACTAGCAAGGAGGTTACAACCCCATAGGCAACCAAGAACCAACTCAGATAAATTTTATCTCTAATAATCTTGAAAAAATATTTTCTACTCTTCAACTAATGATGACCTCATTTTTTTCACTCTTTCCCTTTCTCTCTCACTCAAATAGCCTATAGGGCTTACTCACTCAATATGCCTCTTCTAGGCTCATTAGATCTAATGACCTATGTGTCCATCTACATAAAATTGATTAGATATTCATGATGGATCTTATTCACCCTCTGATGTTCCTAAATGACCTATTACTTCTCTCTCAAAGGTTCTCTCCTTTGCTTAAGTTCACACACCTCAACTCATCTAAATAGGCCTATTAGGCTTTGCCTTTATACCTCACTCGTCATCTAACCTATCTTGGTTAGAAAAGATACTTTTCATAATTGAATAAAACCTATATAAATTCCACATATATGTTACATGGGTGAGACAATCCAATCTATAGTTCATCCATAGTACTTAAGACTCAAATCCTCTATTAGGCCTAGTTAAGACTTAAAGCTAATAGGCCTTTACACCTATATGTTACACTTGTGACCTCTTGGACCAAATTAAGCCTTTACCAATGGATGTAACACATAAAAAACTCCTCTAATAGACCCCTTATCACTCTTACATAGGTCCATGCCACCTTTAAATCTAACTTACCACTTGAACCAATCCATTCTAGCCTACTTGTTATCAGGCCTAGAAAAATAGAAAAGTTTGTAATATAGAACTGAAGCATAAAAACAATTTTATATAACAACCCACTCAAAAAATTGAATTAATATATAATAAATTACCTTATTAACATCTTCATGTCCATTTTATACCTTCACCTAGGCTCCAAAATTACCTCTGTAACATGACCACTCAGACTGTTCAAAACACAATCAAAGTACAGTCATAAACTTTGACATTTCACACTTGATCAAGGAAAAAATATGAATTTAAATTCCTTGTTATTATAATTTTATACTTATACAACATATCCATTCTTATTTTATCCTTTAACTCTATTAAGAACCCTTCCAAATCACTTTTGTAAATTGGTCACTCAAACTGATTGAAGCCTTCAAAAGTATAATCCTATAGAAGTTTATCTCTATCACTTCTAAGAGTAATCCCAAGACATATAAAACATATTAATATATCATATTAGTATTATATACCATAATAAAATTGATAATTCTCTTATTTTATCATCATTCATTGGTCTAACAAACCAATCCTCAAACCTATTTCTCATAGTCTCAACACATCTAGACAAGCCTTTTTATCTTGCATGGTTAAATCACCTAAACTATCTCTTAATCTCAAAAAAATATTATAAAGATCATTTAGGTCTTAAAAAACATCATTATGTCCATTTGAAACATCACCATTTGACATAAAACCTTAAACACTTCACTTCCCTCACATGCCTATATTAATCATCTTGACTCAAAACATAGTCATGGTGAACATGAATCCTAACACCTATAGTCACTTAATTGAACTCCAAATTCATTTACAAGTTTCTTAATTTTTATTATCATAACTTAAAAAACTAATACAATAATGTTTATGTTTCTACGCTAGATTTGCTTTTCACATTCAAGAGAGAGAAAATGAGAAACTAAGAAGAAGGACGAGGGTTTGTACGTACCCGAATTGTAGACGTGCGCACCAAAATTTAGACGTTGTGAGAACTCCTCTTTGGTTGTGGAGGATGACACCTGAAAGAGAAAACACTAAGACATGAAAAATGTTAGATGACAAAAGGGTTGACTGCCAAGCAAGAGCTTGGTCCTAGAAGCGCAAAGGCTTCTTGGAGGATGTCAGTCCACTATTAAAAATAGAATGCTGATCAGAAACAGAAGGTGATAAATGATGAAAGACAAAAAGAAAGAACTTAAGACAAATGTGTACCTATTTAGAAGCAATCTGCCTTTGCACAGTCATCGATGTTGGTGATATTTCTAGCATCGATCAGGAAGGTCACCGATGTTGGTTATTCTGCCGACATCGGTAGGGGCACTGGATGAAGTCGGCTGGGGCAATAGTCAGGGACAAGTTATAGGGCTGGTCTTGGTTTGCAAAATGGACTGTGGCTTCATCTGAGGGTCAAGGAGGTCTATTTAGCAGTCTGTGAGATTGCTTGGAGGTCTAAGGGACTTGTTTTGGGTCTGAGAGACTGAGAATGTTGTTTGGGACTGGACTGAAAGGTTGACAGGGCAAAGGGAAGATGGACGAGAGACAGGGGTCTGAGAAGGATTTTCAGCCTCTCAGGGAAAGGATAGGAAAGGTCTAGGTAGTGGGTTGGATAAATAGATAAAACCAACTGATAAAATGAAATGAAACAATGAAAATGCTTACCTCTTACTTGCTGGTTGGAGAATGGAGAAACTTGTTGTCGAAGCTGTTGAAGAACCTGCAAATGGAGCTGTTGCTTGGAGCTGCTATGCAAGGTACCTGTAGCTACTAGGGGTTGTTGTGCGAGAGGGAAGAGAAGAGAATACAAATGCAAAAGTGTCAAGAGAGTTTTGTTCACCGTGGGGGAGAATGGTTGCAGGAAATGGTCTTGAAGGCTGCCGATGCCGGCATAATCGCGGACGTTGGCCGCATGATGACCGATGTCGATGGCATAAGAATGGGGACAGAGGCTAAAATTAGCCTCTGTCCATTCTTGCACATCGCCGGGTCAAGGGGTCATGGGGAAAATGGTCGTGAGAAGGCTTAATGGGCACGAGAGGAAGGATAAAGGGGAGATTTGGGGTAATAAAGGCTAGGAGAGAGGTGGGGGTATCCAAGGAGGGGATCCAAGGTGGCATGGGTGAGGTGGAAAGGGGGCCACTAAATTAATTATTTGATTATTTAATTTAAAAGTGGAGGGGACTAAGACAAGGGTTAGGACATGGGCCAAGGGGGGCCAAGGGTGAAAGAAGACCTAGGGGGTAGACACAATTTCTGTGTCTACATTTGCCCCTTTTTGTCTTGTTGGTTATTCTTGACGAACTGCAAGACAAAAATAGGAGTTGGTTACCCCAAGTATGGGATGAGGTGTTCCCCCCCTCAAAGTGAGAGTCGAGGGAAGGGAACCTGAGATCAAGTGTCAATTTTATAGAGAGATGGATGGAGAGGGCAAGGAATGAGTGAAAACACTGCAATAGTCATGATTGTGCGTATACCACTTCACGGGATGGTTAGGTCAAATTGTCGCAGGTTGAGGGTCAAGGAGTGCCAAAATTGAAATAACTGGGCCCCAGCATTTGGTCGTAGCTAATCAAGTTATTCAATCTAAGCTGAAGCTCCAATGGTTGTCGTGTTCTAGGTATCCCAGGCTCAAGAAGTGCTCCCAAAAACATGAAAATGCCACAAGTAG
This sequence comes from Torreya grandis, assembly GCA_037957365.1. Lineage (NCBI taxonomy): Eukaryota > Viridiplantae > Streptophyta > Pinopsida > Cupressales > Taxaceae > Torreya > Torreya grandis. The sequence continues at coordinate 173,171 of JARHVA010008096.1, forward strand.
TAGGGATCAACCAGCTTGCGATCCTATACTTGTGAGGGTCAAAATGTGGTCTGCGAACAATTGGCTAACTAGTCGTGAGATAGCATACATGAAAAAACAACCAAGGCAAAGTTGTCTTGGAAGTGGTCATGGTTGGGAGAGATAGGCATGATCTCTAATGGTCTAGCAGTCGAGATAGGTGAAGGCAAAAGTGGTCGCAAGGGTGCCCCAGGGGGCTAAGAGCACCTGGCTTGGAAAATGGACTGATTGGGGGCTTGAGCACTGGGGCTAGGGGATGAAAAGAAGGTGGGAGGCCGACAACGTCGGTGATAAAATTGACGTTGGTGGACAAAAGGTGCCAATGTTGGCATAAATTAGCCAACATCGGTGACCTAGGGCACGCCGATGCCGACATCAGCGGCCTGCCAAATCTGACAAAATTAGATTGGCAGCCCACCAAAAATCATTTGTTATTGTTTCTAAAGTCAAAAAAGGAGCTCTGGATTTTAGTGAGTGAAAGTGACTTGGAGTGAGTGGATTAACAGTGCTAGGTGGCAAAGAGAGAGTAGATTGGACGCTGCAGAAGCATGTGCGAGTCAGAAAAAACTTGGAGAGACTTTGGTGGAGAAGAGATGGTAGAAGGCAGTAGAGGACCCACAGGAGGTCCACCACTAGTAGCACCCATTGTGCCACCACACCGGTGACACCAGGATGAGGTAGGAGGGCCCTGAACCCTATTTTGACTATTTTTTGTTTGATTTGATTTTTTTAATTTTTAGTTGATTTAGGCAGAAATAGAGGGGGGAGGGTAGCTAGGATGGTGGGTAGAGGGTCTAGGAAAGGTTAGGAGTGATTTAGGAAGGTTTTGGGGGTTGGGGGAGCCACAAAGGGGAAGCCTTAAATTTAGGGCTTGCCCCATTTGGCCCTTGGGCTGAACCAGTCGCCGACTTCGGTGGTATTTGCCAACATCGGTCGATTAGCAATCGGTGTCAGTCAACCAGCGGCTGACATCGATAGCTCACAGACTGACGTCGGCACTCCAACTAATGTCAGTGGTGGCCAGGCCAAAAGGGGTGAGGAAAGAGGGGTCGAGTTGAAGGGTTGGAGCCACATTAAGGGCTTCTAGGGGTCGGGTTAGGCATGGAGGGGCAAATAGGTGAGAAGAAAAATTACAGACAATAGACTGACTTGAGTTGTGGTTATAGGCGAGATAGACGTTGATGCTACAAGATCGCCTCCTGACTCTGTTGATGCAGATACGTGGAGGCGTGACCATCGAGGAGTGGGGTCACATGGCAGCAATTGGACTAGGCAGGCTGCGATGATACTGTTAGGTGGTGAGGGATGTGAGCCTGATGGTGGCTCTGATCGAGCGATGGGATCACTCCACCAATACCTTCCACTTATCGATAGGAGAGATGACAGTGACTGTTGAGGATGTGTACCAAATTTTGTGGCTGCCAGTACATAGAGCAGACATCTATGCATGCTCGTGAGAGTTCATGACATACACATGGTTACACTGTTTGGGGAGCACATCATAGAGATGAGCTACCACTCAGCTAGTTTTGCTTATGAGCCACTATACATAGTGGATGAGGAGGCACATCAGCTGGCGATCTTGATGATGATCAGGATCACAGTGTACGCACTGCCAGATGCAGAGGGAGGTAGGTTCTTGGTCGCCATGATTGGGGTTTTGACAGAGATGATGGAGCAAGAGATGGTGTTTGCCTGGGCACCGGTATTTTTGGCCCAGGTCTACTAGGGAGCTGTGGGGGATCAACCAGTGGTGGTGATATAGTCTATGCATCGGCCACCTCCTACACTATTGGGCTTACGAGCACATCATGGTCACGTGACCTCTCGGCCTCCCAGTAGCTATTCAAGCTAACTTTAGGGTCAGATTCAGGTGATGGTGTGAGGTGATGGTGTAGATGCAGGTGGATGGAGTGGTCATAGATATTGACCACTACAGAGGGGTACTGGAGGTGCTGATCCCAACAGATATCATTTGGAGACCATACCTGGTATATCTAGTGTTTAGAGACCAGGGGGAGTAGCTTGTCGGGATGCAGAGTTTTAGATGGGTCTGGGGCAGGCGAGCTGGCGAGCTGGCGAGCTTGAGAGGATACCTACAGAGAGAGTGCAGTGCCAATATGGGCTGCTACAGGATGTGCCACCCACCTTCCCACAGTATAGGCAGGATGACATTGAGGTGCCACTCCTGTTACTGGAGGAGACAGAGGGGCTGGATTTTGAGGAGTTGTCAGTAGGACCTGGGGTGGTTGACCCAGGTTGCACAGAGGCCTACATGGCATGGTGGTCAGGGCAGTATGCAGGGATATAGGTAGGACCACAGTTGGACGTGCAGGCAGTGATCAGGGATAGGGATATGGTGAGGTAGGAAAGGGACACTGCCAGATAGGAGAGAGATGCTGCCATCCAAGAGAGGGATGTAGCACGAGGATGAGTGACCATTTTGGAGAGCCAAGTCATAGGATTACAGGGGGAGCTGGTGGGGTTGATAGGGTAGGTGACCATTTTGACAGGGTAGGTCACGGTATTATAGGGACAACTGGCTGTAGCCTAGGCACATGCAGCGGTAAGATAGGTTTTTGGGGGGTAGGGCCCACTGCAGCAGTCGGCTTAGCAGCCAGCATTTTCACAGGGGGCAGGACCGTCGGCATCGATGCAGCTGACATTTTCACAACCGCAGGGGTCAGTGCAGGGCACGGTAGCAGGTCAGATGGGCCCATGTGATGTCCCTTACTTAGGGCCTCTTTTTTCTCCTACAAAAGCTCTGAACAACAGTAATAACTTATGTTGAATAAATTCAGAATGATCGCAATAATATAGTCTCTAAATAACAAATTACAGATTGTATCACTTGTCCTTCTAAACCATTACAATTGTAGTCCTTTCTTATGCATATAAATGTGAATTACAGACTTAAAAACCCTGTCTTAGCAAAACTGGGAGTGAAAATCAGATTTTGGACGGTCTCGGCCTGCTGTGTCAAACACACAGTCGCTGGCGTCGGTCAATAAACTGCCGACGTCGATCACTTCAGGTCGACTTTCTGCCGACGTCGGTCTTCAGTCGACCGATGTCGGTCACTAGAAACCCTCTATCTACCGAGGTCAGTTCCTGAGCTGATCTGTACTGACCTGTACGAACTCTGTACGGCCGCCAATTAAGCACAACTTCCCTGTTTCACCCCTGATCTGGAAATATATAGTTTTCTAGCACAGAAGATCTCTAGCTGTATAATTTATTGAATCAAAACAAGAATAAAGAAATACCTGGAATATCTGTAATAACTTCTGTGCGAAGTTATCTCTCAAACCTAAAATTTTGTGATAACTTCTGGATGAAGCTATCTCACACTTTGGCAATAGATCAGCTGATATTCCACAGCCTCTTAATTGCACACACTGAAGAGGGAACGTTCTCCAATGCAAATGGAATCCTTGACTCAGTCTTCACAGAAGAATTTCTTCAAAATCAATATCAATAATCTATGCATACATAATGAACAATGGCCTCCATGAGAAACCCTTATACCCTCAAAAAGATATGCTTGCCCTAATTAGGGTTTCTTAAATTAGAATTAGGGTTTCTAATTAAAAATAGGCTAAATAATTAATATTTGATTAAATCAATCAAATATTAATATCTCCCTCAATACATGTCGAATCAACAAACCGATCGAAGCTAGTGAATCAGGGAGTGATTCCGCACATAACCATATCAAAATAAAGGCGCTCCGCTGCATATCAAATATCCCTAAAAGGTAGGAGCTCATGCCAAATGTGTCCAAAATAACCTGAATGAAAATCAAATGTAGAAATTCTGTGAATCAAAGTCAATCCAATCTCCATTATGACCCTCTATCCATCCTATTAGCCTACGAAGGTCGCATAATAGGCTAATCGTCAAGACTGTCAATGTCCAGGAAAAAGGGGACATGACAATCCACCCCTCTGGAAATTGCTTGTCCCCAAGCAATCTCGGAACAATGAACTACTCGATCCACCTGGATCCCAAATGTAGTTATGCTCTACGCTGCTGTGAATCAATGCAAGTACCTGCCACATTAGCAGAAGTAGAACAAAGAAAGACTCATAATCAAACTGGCACATGAAACTCCAACCTCCAAGATTACAAATACCATAGTCAAGAGCACATGAGAAACACACTCTCAAAACATCATAATCCAAGTAGAATGGACAATTCCAACTGCCAATTCCATCTGCAAGAGATGGTGCCAATCCATCCCATAACTGATCTCTCTGTAAAGGCGGCACAACCAACTATACCACACTATCCTCTGTATGAGAATAATCAATATGGAGATTCAACTCCACTGGTATCCCAAACTCCTCAAAATCAGGTACTCCCAAGTCTTAAATATATGTGTTAGCCTCAACAACATGCTCCTCATCAGCAGCTACAAAAACATACTCATCACTAATACTCAATGTACTAATCTCTGAGTATACCTCCACACTCTGAATGCAAGCATCAGGCTCATCCTCACTGTCTAACACCTGTGCTGAACTCACCTGAAGACAAAGCTCATCCACAACATCCTCAACTACCCCTACCTGTGAAGATAATGCAGATAAATCATTACCTGAAGATGTGTTAATATCTCCCTGTACTGGATCAGCATAACTGTCAAACTCATCATGCAAGTGGCTGCATGTCATAGGGAAAGCACTACGATCCTTAGGCCTATTAATTAAACTCTTTAACCACATACAAGCTCTAGGTGAGACATTTTTCCCTTTTGTCCAGACATACCATAAATCTTCTGCCAAAAGTTTAGAGATTTTATCCTCCTCCTCAAACAAGATTGTGAACATGATAGAGTGCATGGATGCTAATACATCACTGGAATGAAACTCATCTAAAATATTCCAAAATATTTTAAACATAGTGCGAATGCCACTAATACATCCTACTAACATCATAATGTTTTCAAATCCATACCTTGCAAAAGTGTCAAGTAATCTCGCCCTCTTTGAGAAATGAGATTCTCTAATGTCATCCAACTTTTCGAAGCTTTTCACCATGGCATGAAGTACCTCTCTCATAATCCGATCATCATAAAAATTAAAGCCAGCTATTATTCTCATGATTTCACTAATACAAGAGAGAGTTGTAAGTCTTACCACCTCATCATGATGTCTCAATAATCGGTGCTTCACCAAAGAATCAAACGCTGGAGATAACACTATTTGTATCTCATAAGAATTTGACTGCTCAACCTTGCTTAAATAAATTTCTAACTCCTCCAGAGTTTGTAGAAGGTCATCTGCTTGCTGTAATGGATTTTCTAACTTCTCCTTTGCATTGTGCACTCTTTCTTCCAAATCTTTGACACCTGTTAGCGCCATGCTGATACCCAAACTACCCAACAGGATGGCAAGACATTAACTCTGATACCACTGTGATGTCCCTTACTTAGGGCCTCTTTTTTCTCCTACAAAAGCTCTGAACAACGGTAATAACTTATGTTGAATAAATTCAGAATGATCACAATAATATAGTCTTTAAATAACAAATTATAGATTATATCACTTGTCCTTCTAAACCATTACAATTGCAGTCCTTTCTTATGCATATAAATGTGAAATACAAACTTAAAAACCCTGTCTTAGCAAAATTGGGAGTGAAAATCAGATTCTGGACGGTCTCGGCCTACTGTGTCAAACACACAGTCGCCGGTGTCGGTCGATAAACTGCCGACGTCGGTCACTTCAGGTTGACTTTCTACCGACGTCGGTCTTCAGTTGACTGATGTCAGTCACTGGAAACCCTCTGTCTGCCGAGGTCGGTTCCTGAGCTGATCTGTACGGACTTGTACGAACTCTGTATGGCCGCCAATTAAGCATAACTTCCCTGTTTCACCCCTGATCTAGAAATATATACTTTTCTAGCACAGAAGATCTCTAGCTGTATAATTTATTGAATCAAAACAAGAATAAAGAAATACCTGGAATATCTGTAATAACTTCTGTGCGAAGTTATCTCTCAAACCTAAAATTCTGTGATAACTTTTGGATGAAGCTATCTCACACTTTGGCAATAGATCAGCTGATATTCTACAGCCTCTTAATTGCACACACTGAAGAGGGAACATTCTCCAATGCAAATGGAATCCTTGACTCAGTCTTCATAGAAGAATTTCTTCAAAATCAATATCAATAATCTATGCATACATAATGAACAATGGCCTCCATGAGAAACCCTTATACCCTCAAAAAGATATGCTTGCCCTAATTAGGGTTTCTTAAATTAGAATTAGGGTTTCTAATTAAAAATAGGCTAAATAATTAATATTTGATTAAATCAATCAAATATTAATATCTCCCTCAATACATATCGGATCAATGAACCGATCGAAGCTAGTGAATCAAGGAGTGATTCCGCACATAACCATATCAAAATAAAGGCGCTCTGTTGCATATCAAATATCCCTAAAAGGTAGGAGCTCATGCCAAATGTGTCTAAAATAACCTGAATGAAAATCAAATGTAGAAATTCTGTGAATCAAAGTCAATCCAAGCTCCATTATGACCCTCTATCCATCCTATTATCCTACGAAGGTCACATAATAGGCTAATCGTCAAGACTGTCAATGTCCAGGAAAAAGGGGACATGACAGCCCACCACAGATTGTATCTATAGTTAGATATAATAATGCATTGGATGAGATCACATATTATGAGAGAGCCATTAGGGGGTTTCCTCAGATACAGCGATACTCAGATATGAGGGCAGAGTTGAGCCGACAGTGGTCTATGTCGTGGGTGACTGCTACCGATTTGTATAGACGGCACAGATCAGAGGGGGGAGAGGATACAACATCTTCTCGACCACCGCCACCACCACAGCCATAGCCTTGAGGGCAGATTTTTGACATGATGTATATACCAGCCTGCGTGCTGATGATGTGAGATGTATGATGAGAGAGAGAGACAGACACAGATTGTGTCTTGTTGTATAAAAACTTTTTTGATATATATATGATGAGATGACTTTGATTATGGACATGAGTTATGGAAAAAAATGTTATTATGGATGTGTTGATTGTTATTGCATTGTGATTTGCTGGATGATGTTGATATTGTGATTGATGATTATGATGCTTATGTGATGATGCTATGGTTAATGATATTGATATGGATGTTTGAATTTCATGATTTAGATTATATGATGTGATTGTTTAATGATGGACATGATGAAAATAATTATGCTAATGATTATGAGAATATGTGATTGACAGGTGACAGAAGAATGAGATGGGAGAAAGTGACAAAGAGGATGGCTGAGCTAACCCCAAAAGACCCCATGTCAACTAAGTGCTGCCTACATAGCCCTTGTCCTAAGGGCCTCAGGCCAATGTAGTTCTCCCATAAGGGAGGAAGAGTCAAAGTTATGGATTGGTCTTGGTCGAGGTCAAGGTCATGGTTAAAGAAAGGAAGGTTTGTCCATCAGAGAGATGAACAAATAAAGGTGGTCAAGCTAACCCTAGAAGATGTCGTGTCATCTGAGTGCTGCCTACATAGCCCCGGTCTTAGGGCCTCAGACCAATGTAGTTCGGACGAGGTGAGAAGATTGGTCAATGATTGGTTTGGTCATGTGTCGAGTGATGAGGGGAAAAAGATGTTACAGCCTTTTCCAACTGGTGTATGCTATAACATTGGTTGAGGGGTCTTTCATCCCTAGCAATTTTCCATATTTGTGATGGATGTATGCTAAAAATGAATTGAGGTCTATTTATGCTTCAGCAAGTATTGGTTTATGCTTAACATAAATTGCGTAGTCCATAGTTTCCATGTGTATTGGTATCCATAGAAACTAGTGTGAATAGGCTATGTAAGTAGTCTAAAAAGAGATTGGAGTTGAGTTGGTTCGAAAAATGATGAAGTTTGAATGTGACCAAAGTGTAAGCAGAAAGCGAAAGGCATAATTGCCCTTTCATTGACAAGGACCAGGATGACAACATAGATAGGGGTTGTTAGAACAAAGAGCCCCATTCATGCATTACGTCATTGACCATGGTTGTGTTAGAATGGTAATCGAATCACTTTGACATTAGAGTGAGCTCGAAGTCCCTTTAGCAGGTGTTATGATAGGAGGAGGATAGGATAACCCATTTTAGAGCAGGGATAACCTTGCCCCTTTTTATAGGAGACCCTGAGACAACTACAAGCCAAGTCCATGACCCATTTTTTTTTTGAAAGAGCGGACTGATCAATGCGGGAAGTCCACATAAAGATGTCATTTTGCTTGGTGGTCATTTGTGAAGCTGATCGATGCGGGAAGCTTCTAAGAAAGTGCTATTTGTAGCAAGATTTAGTCATAGCCATCCTTCGAGGGAGTGGTCTATATTTTTGCTTTATATAAGTGCTTTTGAATAGCTGTCCTTCGAGGGAGCAGTCTATTTAGCTACAACAATGGTAGTATAGCTGTCCTTCGAGGGAGCAGTCTGCCTTTTGATTTGATTGGGTGATCTTGGATATGTTTTTGACATCTTGATTTTTTTATTTTTATTTTTTTGACAGAATTTGGAGTCATGGACAAGACTGTAGAAGTTCAAGGGCTCCCTTTTATTAGGACAAAGCATCCATACATCATAAAAGGGTTATAGAGGATTTGTTAAGGGAAATAGGGTTAAAGGAATGAGGATTAAGAGGATGGGGATTGCTCAAGGGATGAGCTCAAGTTAAATGTCAAGTGGACGAATACTCGACTAACAATAGAATGGCCATAGATGCAAGGCATTGAGAGGCTCAAGTTTTGGCCGTCCGTCGAGAAAAGACAAATGATAAGTCCCTGACCCATACTTGTGTGTGATGATGAAAGGTTCGAGCCAATTACGGGTAAACTTGCCTCATTTACTTCGCTTCATATTGGTGACATGCTGGTTTTCTTTGAGGATGAGGTCTCTGATGTTGAAATCTCGTTCTCGCAGATTTTTGTCATAGGCTCACTTGATGCAATTTTGATAGACATGGAGGTGGTTAAGGGCAGTGAGATGACATTTGTCAAGTAACTCAAGTTGAGCTAAGCAATCTTGATGAAAGTCGTCATTGGAGAGAATGTCATGCAGAGAGATGTGGAGAGATGAGATCTGTACTTCAAGAGGTAGGACAACCTCTGTTCCATACACTAGAGAGAAAGGGGTAGCACTCGTAGAGGTTCGAATGCTAGTGTAGTAGGCCCACAAAGTGAAGGGAACATGAATGTGCCAGTCCCTTCTAGTGTCGTTGACCACCTTCATGAGGATTTTAGTCAGAATTTTGTTGGAAGCCTTGGCCTACCCATTTGCTTGTGGGTAGTAAGGCGAAGAGAAACTGAGCTTGATGTCAAATGACTCATAGAGTTTTTGGATGGTCTTGTTCTTGAAGGACTTGCCATTGTCGGTGATGATTTTGTGAGGGACATCAAAATGATAGATGATGTGGGTGCTGATGAATTCGATAATTTTATTAGCTTTGATGGAGACGAGAGGAATAGCTTCCACCCATTTGGTGAAATATTCAGTGGCGGTGATGATGGACTGATGACGAAGGGACGAGTGAGGGTTAATCTCACCGATGAGATCTAAGCCCCATTGAGAAAAGGGCCAAAAATCCTGAGTGACTTGTAAGGCATTGCTAGGGAAATGAAGCAAGTTAGAGTGCTGCTGACACTTGATGCAAGGTCGAACATAGTTGCTACAGTCTTGATTAAGGGTGGGCCAATAATAGCCCAGACGAAGGATGCGCTTGGCAACTAAATTCTCACTGAAGTGTCTACCACAAATCCTGTCATGGACTTGTTTAATGGCATGAGAGGCTTCAGTGGAGGTTAGACAGTGAAGAAGGAGGCCGTCGAAGCCTCGCTTATAAAGAAGACCCCCTAGCATGGTGTAGCGAGTAGTGCGTTTGATGAAAGCTCATCGCGTATTGCTAGAGAGATGGGGAGGAATGACAGAATGAGATAAGTAGTCCACAAGTTGGTTATACCAATCATCTCGTGGACTAGAGTCTATGGTGTTGACATGGTTGATGTTAGGAGAAATGTATGAAGGCAGTGGCACACGATGCACTGTGACAAAGATTCTAGATGAAGATGATGAAGATGGGATATGCAAGGTGAGAGAAGCCATGGTGTCAGCAAACTTATTCATGGAATGCGAAACAATCTGCAAAAGGTAATGGTCAAAATAGGCTAGAAGAGTGTCAACACGGCTTTTGTACCTTTGCAAAATTTCATTTTTATAGAGGTATGAACCGTTGATTTGATTGACGATAAGTTACGAGTTGCCGAAGATGTTGATGGACTTGATGCTGAGAGAAAGGGCGGTTTGAAGTCCCAAAATTAAGGCTTTGTATTTAGCCATATTATTGGTATAATCAAAGTCGAGCTTGAAAGATAGAGGCATGGGCTCACCTTCAAGTGGGATGAGAATGACTCCCGCACCCCCACCGAGTTGACATTTGGAGCCTTCAAAGAACATGGTCATTTGATAGATGGTGTCATCGATGGAAAGCACGGTGATGGATTCATCAGGAAACTCGCACTATGAAGGTTGATTGTCGGGAAGAGGGGCATCTGCCAGTTGGTCAGTGATGGTTTGCCCCTTGATGGATTTTTGCTGGATGAACTCAAAATTAAACTCAGCAAGCAGCATGAGCCACCGAGCCATACACTGATTTTGATATGGCTTGGAGTGCATGTACTTGAGAGGGTCAGTGTGAGTGATGATAAAGGTCTTGTGGTTGAGAAGATAGTGGCAGAGCTTGGTAGTGGCAAAGACTAACACTAAATAGAGTTTTTCGGTATGAGTATACTGAGTTTCATAGTTGACCAGTGTTCAGCTGATATAGTAGACCGCTTGCTCATGGTGATGCTCATCTCGGTGCGTGATCATGGCACCTAACAAATGGTTAGTGGCAGAGATATAAAGGTAGAAGGGCTGGTCATCTTTAGGTAGAATGAGGACTGGTGGAAAGACTAGATAGCATTTGAGGGCTTTAAAAGCCTCTTGACAGTCCTCATCCCATTTAAAGGAGACATCCTTCTTAAGGAGATGATGAAAAGGTTGGCAGCAGTTAGAAAGCTGCGAGATGAAGCGGTGAATGGATTAGAGCTTCCCTTGTAGGCTGCAAAGCTGCTTGAGATTGGTCAGAGGCAGCATTTTGAGGATGGCGCAGATCTTGGCGGGATCTATCTCGATGCCATAGAAGAAAATGATGAAGCCAAAGAGCTTGCCTGAGAGGACCCCAAAGATGCATTTCTTGGGGTTAAGGCAGACATTGTATTGAAGAAGGCGAGAGAAGATGATCTTGAGAATGGTCAAATGGTCACAGCAAAGCTTGGACTTACCGAGCAGGTCATCCACATAGTCTTCCATGATTTTATGGAGGAGATCATGGAAAATATAAGTCATGGCGTGCTGATAAGTGGCGCCTGCATTCTTCAAGCTGAAAGACATGACTTGATAGCAGAAAGTCCCCCATGGGGTGATAAAGGTAGTCTTGTGCTGGTCTTCCAGAGTGATCAGGATTTGATTGTATCTTGAAAACCCGTCCATAAGAGAGAGCATCTCATGGCCGACTGTGAGATCAACAAGCTAGTCAATGTTAGGAAGAGGGAAGTCATCTTTGGGATAGGCTAGGTTAAGGTCGTGATAGTCCATGCAGATCTAGATCCCCCCAGTTGCTTTGGTGACTAGGACAATGTTAGAGACCCACTGCGGATAATCGATGGGTTGGATGAAAGAGACAGAAAGAAGGCGCTGAAGCTCCTCTTTGACAAGGAGCACAACACAGGGATGCATCTTTCAAAGCTTTTGCCTAACAGGCTTAGCCTCTAGTTTGGTGACGATGTTATGGGTAGCAATGGTGGGGTCGATGCCAGGCATGTCACTGTAGGTCCAGGCAAAGGCCTTGCTATGGTCTGAGAGAAACTAAGTGTAGTCAAGCTGCTCTTGGTCATCTAGAGATTGGCCAATCTTTAAGACGTGAGGAACATCGGAAGAAGGAAGGTTCATGTCAATGGTTGATTCATTTAACATAATCTGGGTCTTAGAAGGGAGGGAGCACTGGATGAAAGAGTCGTCGACACCCATGTAAGAAAGAATGACATCATCGTCTATGTAGCAGACAGTGTGAATGGTCATCGACTCGTCCTCTATCATGTTGAGAAAAAGAGAGGGAGAGACCTGGACACCCCATTTAGCTGATAGGTTAGGGGTTCCAGGCGGATGGTGTTTATGGAAAAAAAACTAAGAGGGATGGAAACTACCGACTCCGTAGGTGAAGGAGGAGGAATGGGTGAGCTTGGAGGAGATTGGTCAATGGTTGGCTCAGGGCAAAGGTCTGACAGAGCCTGAGTGGGGTCATGGTATCCCAATCCATATCATTTCTTGGCATCATCATCGTTGAGCGGCTCGATAGGCTAGTGGGAGCCCTACTCATAGCGTCTGAAACTAAAACCCTTTCATGCACACCTATAAAGGTAAGTGTGTTGAAAGGCGGGGTTGCCAAGAAATGAGAAGTCTGATGTGAATGGTTGGGGTGAAGAGAGAGGGTTGCCATCAGTAGGAGCTTGATTGAGCCCCCCATACACGAGGTTGGTTCAGAGGTGAGGAGGACCATAAGGCATGACCATCCCAATTCGATGGTCATAATTGGGGCTGTGGTGAAGGCGTCCATACTCTTGTAGAGTTTGGAACATGTCTAAGGTTAGTAAGCAATATTCCCTAAGTGAAAGTGTCTAGAAGATGTCTTCCAAGGGGTCTTTGGTAGTCGCTTGAAGAGGAGGGGTGAGGGCGACCACCAGTTGCGAACTAGTTGAAGCTTCTGCGAATGGAGGTGGTGTTGGGGTTGATGGCTTGATAGGAATGAGGACGTCATTTGGACGGTAGGTGGTGTTATAAGTTTTGAAGAGTGAAGGTGTTAGGTTGTGGAGCTAAAAGCTTCACTGATGCAGACACGGAGGAGGTTGCAGGAGAGTTGCTGAGTGTCAGAGACACCGGCATTGGTCAGGCCAATCGACGTCGACAGGATAGGGCAGGAAGGTAACCGATGTCGATCAGAGATCGGCCGGCGTTGGCGACCCCCAGGCGGACAGGGACCGGTGTCGGTCACCTGTGTGGTTCGACTGCGAGTTAATTACGGGCAGTTGGTTGACGAACCAAGTGTTTGCATGATGAGTGCTAATTTTAGACTCATAGCTGCGGATCTAATTATTGTAATTAGATGTCTAATTATTGTTTGGATGAGATCTATATAATAGACTCATGGTTGTATTGGAAAAGTGTTCTAGTTTGAGTTGAGAAAAGTTTGCTCCTTCTGTGTGTGAAGTGAGTAAGGGTGTTCCTCCTAGTTCCCTATCAGTGCCAAGCTTGGTACTGGTTGGAGAATCATAAGGACTTGGTGAGGCAAGGACAAGGGTTCTTCAGGGTGTAGAGTGATCTACATGGTAAGTAAGATCATTGATCTGCAGGTGTATGTGTGTGTAAGGTCAAGGTTCACAGGTGAGCAGAACCGTTGTTTGATTTGCAGGTGTGCAAGATCATATAGATAGCAACACAACAGGGAGTAGTATCAGGCAAGATCTACTTGGAGTACAGGTGTGTACTCGAATAGAGCAAGAGAGGAAGGCAAGGGAGTTCCTTCCATAAGTATGGTCTGTTGAATTGCAAGTTGTTGCATATTCATGGGAGATCTACTTGAAGTACCTTGAGTACTTGTTGAGTATGTGGAGTACTTGTGGAGTGTGTGGAGCACTTGTGTTGTGCATGGAGCATGGGAGGTGAACACCAACTCTGTATTTGAGTTGGGTGTTGGGACCTGAGAGGGAGAGCTTTGGGGAGAAGAATTACTGTTCACTTGAGGTGTAGCGAGCCTCTGAAGAGGTGGTGGAGAAGAAGTGGCATCTTCTTTATTGTATTATTTTCTGTATAAAGTACTAATACAAATGGTGTATTGTCTCTCATATGCTGTGTTATTCTGAATTCTAGTTACTTGGTGAATCTGGTTAATTTCCACATATTAAGTTGCTTGGTATTTGGTAATCAATTATATGCTTCCGGTGTTTCGCATCCTGACAAGTGGTATTAGAGCCTTGGTTGTAGGTTCTTGAGCTTGATACTGACAAGTGGTATTAGAGCTAAGGTTGCAGGAAGCAGGGTTGTGTTTGGTTACAGGGCACTCTCAGGGGTTTTTGATCGAGTGGGAGTAGAGCAACAGCAGATCAAAGTAAGCTAAGAATGGAGGAGTTGAAAAGCACAGATGGTTACTCATGGTCCGATGGAAAGAAAGAGTAGGTAAAAGAAGATTGTTGGTTGGTAGCAGATCAGCATGAAGAACCTGAAGATACAGATGTTGCAGGTGTTGTTGCACAGGATGTGTTTGCAGGTTTCTTGGATAAAGTTGAATCTTGGATAAGAGATTCGGTTGCCTCTTTCCATGCAGCCCTAGGTAGAGGAGCTGGTGAGCCTTGCCAAAGAATTGGCAAAGGGAAAGTGAAGCTAAAATTGCAGGTGGCCAACACACAGGTGTTGATGAAGGTCATGTAGGTCCCAGGTTTGGAGATTTGGCTAATTTCTTTAGAAAGATTGGGTGATGAGAGATGCACAAGAACTCTCACAGTGGTAGCACTTGAATTAGCTGGTGGTAAGAAGACAGGTACTCTTTATCTACTTGTTTATATTACTGATTCTTCTTCTGTTGCAGAGACGTGGCTTCGTAGGCTTAGTCACATGAGCAGGAAGGAGATGCATGTTCTTAAGCGAAAGACAGATATATTTGATAGGCTTAAGAACTGGAAAGCCTTGGTGTTCTTGGAGGAGATGGCGGATAGAACCCAGTGGATGGTGCTAGATACTTCTGAGCAGAGCAGTTTTGACATGGGTTTTATTCAAAGAAGCTCGCGGGTAAAAAGTCATCACTCACAGGCAAACACAGGTACCGGCATCGATCAGAAGGAACTGGCGTCAAACAGACAGGTGCCGATGTTGGTCATGTGCAGACCGAAGCCGGCGATGTCGGGTAGGATAAGACCAACGTCGGTCATGGGACCGACGTCGGCAGTATGTAAGACCGATGTCGGTCAGGAGGACCGATGTCGACAGCATGGACACCAGTGCTGGCAGGTTGGTAGTCAGGGACAGACGCATGGAATCGATGTCGGTCGGATGAAGACTGTGGAGTGACCGAGGTCGGTCACTATAACGAATTTTGGGTGGACAGCATGTTGTCAAGGAGTCTCAAACACCCATACGGAGGACTGAAGGTGTAAGTAGGCCCTCAAATTCGTGTTCCTCTTCTTCATACTTGTTGCTGATTGTAGAGCAGGAAGGATCCAGGAAACAGGTGGGAGCTAGGCAGGGATATGATGCAGAACCAAACAGGAGTTTTGGTAGGTTTGCCAGCGGGATGAAAGCACAGAGACGAATGGATGCCTTAGTAGAAGAATAGAGAGAACGAATATGTGAGACAGAAGACCAGGTCATATGGTCTTGAGAAGCTACAGGACAGTGGTACATGTTTTGACAGGTGGAGGACAGAGCATGACTCTAGTCAGTGTCAGGGTAACTACTGTGGTTTGACTTACCAGGGGGATGATGATTGCAACATCATTCTGTTGCTGTATGTGGATAGTATGCTAGCTAGCAGGGGTGTACATAAAGGGTTTTGCTGAGCTAAGGGTAAGATTAGCTCAGTGGCATGTCATGAGGAGTTTGGAGCAGCGAAATTCTTTGACATGGGAGGCATGGAGATCATAGGTTGATTTTGTCTCGAGTGGGAGCTGATGTGAATCAAGTGTTGGTGAGGTTCAGGATGCAGAGCTGGAGCACACTAAGGGCTGGACAGGTACAGTGTCCAAAATCACATGAGGTCTGGTATAGACCTGAGTATTCCCATGCAGTGGGCGCTATCAGAGTTAGGAGCCAATTTGGGGAAGTAGGTTCTCAGGTTTTTTGAGAGGGATCGGCAACAGGTGTTGCTATGCAGGGTCAGGACTTCACTACAGGGGTTGTAGGTTCGGATGTGGCAGGGTACTTGGATGATAGGTGGTACACCACGGGATGTGTGGTGGGTTGTCTTTAGGTGGGAGCTTGAAGAGGGATACAAACCAAGAAACAGATTAGATGGGGTATAGGTACAGGTACAGTGCAGTTGTTTATCTCCAAGTAGGAGATTGTTAGGTTGTGGAGCTAAAAGCTTCACTAATGCAGACACGGAGGAGGTTGCAGGAGAGTTGCTGAGTGTCAGAGACACCAGCGTCGGTCAGGCCAACCGACGTCGGCAGGATAGGGCAAGAAGGCAACCGACGTCGGTCAGAGATCGGCCGGCGTCGGCGACCCCCAGGCGGACAAGGACCGGCATCGGTCACCTGTGTGGTTCGACTGTGAGTTAATTACGGGCAGTTGGTTGACGAACCAAGTGTTTGCATGATGAGTGCTAATTTTAGACTCATAGCTGCAGATCTAATTATTGTAATTAGATGTCTAATTATTGTTTGGATGAGATCTATATAATAGACTCATGGTTGTATTGGAAAAGTGTTCTAGTTTGAGTTGAGCAAAGTTTGCTCCTTCTGTGTGTGAAGTGAGTAAGGGTGTTCCTCCTAGTTCCCTATCAGTGCCAAGCTTGGTACTGGTTGGAGAATCATAAGGACTTGGTGAGGCAAGGGCAAGGGTTCTTCAGGGTGTAGAGTGATCTACATGGTAAGTAAGATCGTTGATCTGCAGGTGTATGTGTGTGCAAGGTCAAGGTTCACAGGTGAGCAGAACTGTTGTTTGATTTGCAGGTGTGCAAGATCATATAGACAACAACACAATAGGGAGTAGTATCAGGCAGGATCTACTTGGAGTACAGGTGTGTACTCGGATAGAGCAAGAGAGGAAGGCAAGGGAGTTCCTTCCATAAGTATGGTCTGTTGAATTGCAGGTTGTTGCAGATTCATGGGAGATCTACTTAAAGTACCTTGAGTACTTGTTGAGTACGTGGAGTACTTGTGGAGTGCGTGGAGCACTTGTGTTGTGCATGGAGCACGGGAGGTGAACACCAACTCTGTATTTGAGTTGGGTGTTGGGACCTGAGAGGGAGAGCTTTGGGGAGAAGAATTACTGTTCACTTGAGGTGTAACGAGCCTCTGAAGAGGTGGTGGAGAAGAAGTGGCATCTTCTTTATTGTATTCTTTTCTATATAAAGTACTAATACAATTGGTGTATTGTCTCTCATATGCTGTGCTATTCTGAATTCTAGTTACTTGGTGAATCTGGTTAATTTCCGCATATTAAGTTGCTTGGTATTTGGTAATCAATTGTATGCTTCCAGTGTTTCGCATCCTAACAGAAGGGTCAGTGGGAATGGTGTGGACTTGCCCGTCGTGCTCAAATTTCACACAACGGTGCAGGGTGGAGGGGACACAAGCCATGGCACGGATCTAGGGTCGGCCCAGCAACATGTTATATTGAAACTCTCCTTTGATGATATAGAAGAGCTCTGGGACTATGCGTGGACCAACGCGGATGTGAAGGATGACTATGTCAATGGTCGTGGTAGTGGTGTCATTGAAGGAGCACAAGATTGCGTCAATTTTGGAGACGTAATTCTTGGGAAGAGCCAATTGATCAAAGGCATGGGTGGAGATAATGTTGATGCTAGCACCTCCATCAATAATAATGCCCTTAATGCGGGTTCGATCAATGTAGGTAGTGATGAAGAGGGTGGCATCCTGATCTTTCGTGTTGAATGTGGGAATCTCAGAATCACTGAATGTGATGGAGGCAACAGGAGATAAAGAGTGGACGAGGGTAGCGAGTGGTTGGGGGTCCTCGAGTTGGACCTCCGCTGCCTGCAAGACTCAGATGAGGGCTTGACGATGCTGAGGTGAGGTTTGGATGAGGTCATAAAGGGACATCTTCATAGGCGTCTGGTGAAGCTGTTTCAACATGGAGTCATGAATCGGCCCGGAAGAGGAAGAAGGAGAAGGCTGAGATGCGCCAAGGATAGAAATTTTAGGCTTGGGCGCTAGAGGTGGTTTGATGAAAGGGTAGGTCCAAGGAATGGTAGCTTTTTCTTTTGCCTTGTCCTTTTGTGACCTAGTGGTTATGTGGATAGCATTGATTTCAAAGATAGGAAGTGAAGAAGGGGTCATGGCCTGCTGGTGAGATGTTGATGTGGTTGAAGAGGTTAGATGGGAAGGTGCCGAGGGTTGGTCAAGAGTGTCCTCAAGGAGAAGAGTGTCCTTCTCCATATAACGGTGAATGACAGCCTTGAGGGCATAGCAAGTCTTGGTATCGTGTCCTGGCGTACGATGGTATAAGCAATTCTTCATGTCATCGAACCAGGAGGGCTTGGACTCGAGAGGTTGGAAAGGCCTGATGGGTGGAAGGGTTATGCTAGAAGTCTACAAAAGTCAGTGCAATATCAATGAGTATGAGCCCACTAAAGGGTCCGTGCTAGTTGATGTGTGCGATGCTGGTGACTTTTGCTTAGGCAGAGTTAGAGGAGGTTTTCGTACAACCTTTCGGGTTGATGGTGTGGTGACAGGTGGAGATGGCACTTTCTTTGTGAGAGGTACCACCTTTTTAGGAGAGGGCAGGCTGGAGGTAGGTAAAGGAAGTAAAGGAGGCAACTGGTTTTGATTAGAGGTCAGAGTGGGAAGGATTCTAGTCAGGGTCGAAGGATGGGGGCCCAAAATGGAGGGTAATGGTGATGGGGGAAGAGGTGCTCGCTTCTGTGGTCTGGAAGTCTTCTTCGATTTGGTTGGAAGACTACTATTGGTCGAGGTCTGGTCTAAGTCCACCTTCACTTGCAGGTGAGTGAGGGTAGAAACAGGGTGAATGCCAAGTGACTTGATAGGTTTAGATGGGGTAGATGCAGGTTTAGAAATGGGGGTCTGGTCTTTGTTGAGAGTCTTGGGTGATTCTACCTTGGGAGGATTGGCAGCATGAGACGAGAGGGCACGGGCATTTTGAAGAGCTTTAAGATGCTCCCACAATCCCTGATGCTCCACTTTCCTTGAAGGGAGAAGTTCTGATTTTCTCCACTAGTCGAGAAAATGGTTGAGAAGATGTTGGATGAGGTTTGGGTTCTTGAGAAGATGTTGACGGTTGTGGGGCTAAAGATGAGATGGGTGTAGCAGTCTTGAACCCATGGCATGATGAAGTCGTGATAGATTCATCCTTGGTTGGAGACGAAGGAGAGGTAGGTTCTTCCCTAGGTGGAGAACAAACTAGAGAATGAGGCTCCTCAAGTGGGTAAAGGGTAGGGATGATGGTGCCCTCCACTTGTGGTCAAGGAGTAGGAAGGGTTGGGTCCTCCATAGGCAGCAGGAAGGAGGATGGTGAGACCGGTGGTGCCGGTAAGGTTGAGGCATCCTCCAAGATGAGAGAGGTTGACGGAAAACTAATCGGGGAAAGAGGTTCATCTACACGTGATGGACTGATAGATGGACTAACCTCTTGAGGTTGGTCGGGGATGAAGGGCGAGACCGTATTGACTGTTCAAATGTTGTGTTCATGAGTATCGTCAATCAAGGTCTGCACATTGTTTTGGGTTGGTGGATGATTAGGGAATGGTTGCTTGAAGATGTCGATGCCCTGATTAGGGGGTGCATTGGGATTGTCTAGGATAAGGTCACCCTTTTCAAGCATGTCTTGGATTATGTTTTTAAGGGTTTTGCAATTTCCCGTGTCATGTCCTTTAACACAGTGGTAGTTGCAGAAGTCATTTTCCCTATACCAAGCAAGGATGGCGCGTGAGGGATCAAATTGGGGAGGTGGTCAGATCTAGGGGAGATTGAGAACCCCCTGTTTAACAAGTTTTTCTAGCACAGATGCGTATGATTCTCTGAGAGGAGTATACTATCATTGTACGTATCTTTGCTGGAATTGGCAGGTGGCACTCTGAGATGTGGATGGCTTAGGTTGATTGGTTAAAGGTGAAGAGGATGAAGATTTAACGACCACAGCATTAGCCGAAGCTTTAGACTTAGGATTGGATGATGAAGGTTTAGAAAAAGAGGAGTCATTGGTCTTAGAGTTGGGATTCTTGCTCCGCAACTTGACTTTATTCTCCTCGATGGCACATAATTCAAGTTTATGGGCCATCGTGAAGGCTTCATCGAAGGTGTGGAAGGTCTGAATCCGTAAAGTGGAAGAAATATGTTTGGCGTAGGCTTGGGAAAAAAGTTTAATAAGTTTGGGTTGGGGTAAGGAAAAGGAGAGTTGATTGATGAGGCCTCTCCAAAAAGAAATGAAGTCAGCTATGGATTCGTCCTCGAATTGACGGATATAATAGAGGTATGTGATCGAGACCTTCTTGGTGATGTTGATGGAGAAGTGATGAAGAAAGAGTTGGGCCAATTGTGTGAATGTGAAGAGGGAATGGCTGGCAAGAGAGCTGTACCAGTCAAGCGTAGCACCAGAGAGAGACATAGGAAACGTGCGTAAAAGTAATGCATCATCATGGGCAATAAGGTAACAGGCATGTTTGAATGCCCGTAAGTGCTGTTGTGGGTCTTCCTTGCTTTGAAAATGAGAAAATTTAGGAAGTTCCCACTGGCTGGGATATGCCCTGATTAGGACAGAAGGATGAATAGGCTCATTGCAAATTTGCTCGTATGAGAGAGTATTACGTGAGCCAGAAACAGAGGTATCTAGGCTAGACATTTTGTCCATCAGCATTTTGATGATGTCTACCGACGGATTGGCAGGTGGAGTGCCCCCTAGATTATAAGGCACTTGAAAGATATTGAGAGGGGCATATGACGTGGTTGGTTGCGTAGACGCAACATATAGGTAGCTAGTTATCGGGGTGGAAGTTGGAGCCAAGGGCACTTGTGTTATGGGGTTGGTAGGCACAAGTTGGATAGGGGCTGTCAAATATGGTTGAGGAGTGGCCACACTTGTTGAAGGGTAAATAGTTACTCTTGTGTTGATAGGTGCAAGAGTAGGGGGGATAGAGACCACTAGGTTTTGGAAAGGTGTAGGATTTGGTTGAGTCATTTGAGGTTGAGGGGGTACCGAAACCCCCATGGAGGAAGATCTAGAAGGAGAGGCTAAATTTTGAAGGTAGGAGATGGTTGGGTTATAGGTCGAGGTGTTGGCTTGATTGTCTATAGGTTGAATTGTAGATGTTGTTGATGTGATCATTGTCTTGACTAAGAAAGTCGGCATCCCATAGATTGGGTTGCCTAAGGAGTCTCGCGTTCGACTATGCACGAGATAGTGCTGCAAGGCTTTGACGTTGAGGTCCAAGAATCGTGCGAAATCTTGGTCCCCTTCTGGGACAATAGGAGTCTGGGGCAGGGTTGGGGAAGTAGGAGTTCTTTCAGTCTCTGAGTGGAACTCCATTATAGGACTGGTTATGGAAGGGGTAGATGGAAGCGGTTGATGCCTCGCGTGGTTGACTAAAGCCTTGGCTTGACTGTGAGTCAGAACCATTCAAGGCAAGAAAGGTCAGGTTTTAGAAACTGTGTTTTTTTAGTTTTAGAAACTTAGAATGGGGTTTTGGTAGAAAAAGGGGTGGGTTTTAAGGCTGCTATTTTGAAAAAAAGAACTGTGACAGAGACTGACGTCGATTGAAAAACTGGTGTCAGTGAGAAAGATGGCCGATGTCGGTCAGATAACCGATGCTGGCGAGAAAAAGAGACCGACGTCAGTGGTAAAACTGATGCTAATGACTGTGTTTTCCAGAAACCCAAAAGATTTGAGAGTTTTTGAAAAATAGGGAGAAAAACATCCTCACTACCTCAAACAAGAAGATAAGAACAGAAAAGATGAAGAACATAAGCAGAGCCTAAGCGTTAGATCCCTAGAAATAAATTATTAAGCTCATGTGGCTTATGCCTTAAAGTGATGTTTGGGGAGGTTGGTTGTTAGAAGGGTCCTAGAAGAGGTAGTCTATGGATGGTTTCAGGTTTGTTTAGGTGCACAAAAGTCTGGGTTAGGTTCCATACATGGCCTAGTGCTAAGGAGCAAGCTCCCCTCACTTCACGAGTCTAATGGTAAGCTGGTCTCACTTAGCCAAAATATACTTTCCCTACAGATTAGACTTTGCCAGAGAACAGAGTGGGCTTTCCCCTTGGTATTGAAATCCAAGTAGGATCGTTGGGATGGGTAAGGTATCTGCTAAGGGATGAAATCCCAGTCGGGCCTTGTCTCAGGTAAGTTTGATGTTTGATTTATTGCATGTGGTTTGGTTGTGTAACATCAAGTGGACTACGATTAATTCAATATGCGGTTATTAATTACTAAGTGTGGACTAAGAAATGCAAGCAAGCAGAAATGAAAGTGCAATGTGTTTTAAGCCCCAAGTCAAAATGTTAAGTTCGAATGAAAAACAAGTTGAGAAAGGGTTGAAGGATATGATTTTTGACTAGTCTAAAAATGCAAGAAAAGAAAAGAAAAGTTCTTTTTACTCCTGCTTATGATGTCATTTAGAAGAGAAGAAAGAGGTGAAAAGGGAGGATCCTAATGCACCCTATATGAACGAAAAGAAAAGGAACCCAAGGAAGGACCTAAGATCCAACCGGGCGTGCCAGAATGTTTCTATGCTAGATTTGCTTTACACATTCAAGAGAGAGAAAATGAGAAACTAAGAAGAAGGATGAGGGTTTGTACGTACCCGGATTGTAGACGTGTGCACCAAAATTTAGACATTGTGAGAACTCCTCTTTGGTTGTGGAGGATGACACCTGAAAGAGAAAACACTAAGACATGAAAAATGTTAGATGACAAAAGGGTGGACTGCTAAGCAAGAGCTTGGTCCTAGAAGCGCAAAGGCTTCTTGGAGGATGTCAGTCCACTGTTAAAAACAAAATGCTAATCAGAAACAGAAGGCGATAAATGATGAAAGATAGAAAGAAAGAACTTAAGACAAATGCATACCTGTTTAGAAGCAATCTGCCTTTGCACAATCGCCAACGTCGGTGATATTACCGGCGTCGATCAGGAAGGTCACTGACATCGGTTATTCTACCGACGTCGGTAGGGGCACTAGACGAGGTTGGTTGGGGCAATAGTCAAGGATGAGTTACAGGGCTGGTCTTGGTTTGCATAATGGACTGTGGCTTCATCTGAGGGTCAGGGAGGTCTATTTAGAGGTCTATGAGATTGCCTGGAGGTCTGAGGGACTTGTTTTGGGTCTGAGGGACTGAGAATGTTGTCTGGGATTGGACTGAAAGGTTGACAGGGCAAAGGGAAGATGGACGGGAGACAGGGGTTTGAGAAGGCTTTTCAGCCTCTCAAGGAAAGGACAGGGAAGGTCTAGGCAGTGGGTTAGATAAATAGATAAAACCAACTGATAAAATTAAATGAAACAATGAAAATGCTTACCTCTTGCTTGCTGGTTGGAGAATGGAGAAACCTATTGTCGGAGCTGTTGAAGAACCTGTAAATGGAGCTATTGCTTGGAGCTGCTCTGCAAGGTACTTGTAGCTGTTGGGGGTTGCTGTGTGAGAGGGAGGAGAAGAGAATACGAATGCAAAAGTGTCAAGAGAGTTATGTTCACCGGGGGGGAGAATGGTTGCAGGAAATGGTCTTGAAGGCTGCCGACGCCAGCATAATCACTGATGTCAGCCACATGATGACCGACATCGGTGGCATAAGAATGGGTACAGAGGCTAAAATTAGCCTCTGCCCATTCTTGCACAACGCCGAGTCAAGGGGTCATGGGAAAAATGGTCATGGGAAGGCTTAATGGGCGCTGGAGGAAGGATAAAGGGGAGATTTGGGGTAATAAAGGCTAGGAGAGAGGTGGGGGTATCCAAGGAGGGGATCCAAGGTGGCATGGGTGAGGTGGAAAGGGGGCCACTAAATTAATTATTTGATTATTTAATTTAAAAGTGGAGGGGACTAAGACAAGGGTTAGGACATGGGCCAAGGGGGGCCAAGGGTGAAAGAAGACCTAGGGGGTAGACACGATTTTCGTGTCTATAGTTTAATAGCAAATATGAAATGTATGGATCATTTTATGAGACATGCATCTTCAGTATATTGACTTATACAAACTAAACAACTTGTGAGCACTTTATAGCTTGTGTATGAGCATAACTAGGACTTACCATCCATGGGAAAAATAAGAATAGGTATTAAAAAAATACCCCAAATCATTTTATCCATCCCTAATGACTTTAAACCCTTCCCTAATCACTTTTTCACTCTGCTTGGTTTCTTTCAATGTTTTCACTCTTTGGCAGATTAGTGATAAGATAAATTCATTGACCAAAATGATTGAGATAGAGGGTGTTTATTGCCAAAATAACTTAATTTACATTAATAATTTTTTTTACCTTCAACCTCCATTAAATTTCATGTGTTGACTTAGTTAACCCTTCTTGTAACAATAAAAATTTAAAAAATAAGTAGTTTCCTTTACTTTTTGCTCACTTCCCTGACACGTCACTCCACTTATGGATGCATAGGGGATTCTTATAAAACATATAATCATAAAAATTGACTTACCAATCCATTATGGGAACTAAATATTCATATCTTTCTAATCACTCCACTATGAGGGTTTGCAAGGACAAAAACCTCCTTACCTTCTTAACATTTGTTCATAAAGTTGAGGGCTTGGTTTCTATACAAAATGATTCTAAAGGATTATTATGACCCTTACCCAACTACTCCAAAATTATCAGGTCACCATGAAAAATATACACATGTCAATGAGCAACTCAACTTCCTTTTTTAGGCTTAGGAACCATCATTCTACATGCACATGAGACCTTCCAATGTGATGTCTTGATTTATTATTCAATTGATGACATAAAACTTGGTTAACATATTTTAAATAAATATTCAAAACTCATTAAATTATCATATGTTATCTACCATCTTGACAACTCACTTTGACCCTCCATTTGGGCCTCACTAGTTCTATATGCATACTAGGCCTAGAATTGCAGACCATACCTTGACAAAGAAACCACATTGAAACATCTTAAAATGATCTTACCACCTTAAAAAAATGTCATAAACATTCATTACATTCTCCACATCTACCAACCTTCTTCTCCTTAGCCTCAACTTCCTCAACCCATTAGTTTACCAAGCTTGTGTCTACACTAGGTCCCACATGCCAAAATTAGACCTCTCAAAGTCTTCTTGTCACTTTATGATATCAACATGCATCAATGACATCACCACTTTTTAATTACCTTTTACATCAATGAAAACACTTTCCAACAATTTTAGGTATATCATCTAAACAATATGGATAAAAGAATAGCTCAAGTGTGTGTAAAAAAACCTTCATCCTTCCCTAGGTAAATGGAGATATCTGTTCAATTATTTACATTTATACATTGATGCACACATGAATCTCACTCATATACTCATGTTAAAGTTTGTGAATTATGTATACACCTAAATTTGGGACAAGACCCTTAATCTGAGTGTCTTATCCCTAATTTGTGTTATTTGGAAAAAGAAACATTTTTGCCTATTTCTAGGACAATCCTAGCCCCATATAATCTTAAAATCAGTTTATTGAGGTTATAAATCACCTCAAAACTTATAAAAAAAAATACATTTGTTAAAACATTTGGAGTATTAGGGTTATTGAAAAAAGTTGGGGGACAAAAAGGGGCCTACCCTTGGAATTGTTTTTTTCTTTTCTTTTGAAAATCGAGAAATCTCAACTTTTTTAGATTATTTGAGATGGATACACTCAAAATTTTAATATGGTATAAGAAAAAAAAATAGAATTTCAATACTAATTTATAAAACACTATTTTTAAAAATAAATGGTTAAGTATGAAGGTCAAACATGTAATTTTTTAGAACTCCTCCTTTTAAGAAAAATAAAGTAGATAGTTGACCATGCGACCCCTCATTTTTTTAACATAGTTTGGTATTGTTGGAAAACCTTTGGAGAAAATTTAGATAAGATCATATCATTTTTTATCTATATAGTTTTTAAAAATTTAATTATATATTTCTAATTAATTTTATAAGTAAATAGATTCTAAAAATTGACAAAAAATGGATAGCATGTTGAGAATTGACAATAATGATATTTACTTTTTGATATCATTTTAAGTCATTATATGCATCACTTCCAATGTTGTATGTGTTATTTTAAACCAGGTGATCAACAAAAGAAAAACTTCAATTCTCATCCATGAGTAAAACTAAATAACATTTGCTAATGTATCTATATTAAAATTCTATGCAACACTTTCAATGTTGCACATGTTTTTTTAAACCAAGTGTTCATAAAAATTAAAAAACTCTATTCTCATCCATGAGTATAACTAAATAACACTAGCTAATGTGTTTATATAAAAATTATATGTAACACTTTCAATGCTTTATGTGTCATTTTAAACCAAGTGCTCACAAAAATAAAAACCTCTAAAATGTAAAAGTCAACAACTATAGTGAAATGAACCATAGTATAAGAACACACTAATTATGATCATTGTTATTGGCATTGGAGTTAGGAAGCATAGATGTAGTGGGAGTTGTTGTAGGGAAAGTCATAAGATAGATTATAAAGTTTGTCCACACTTTGATCTCTTCCTCATAAATTTTATTTTATCTTATGTTCATATAATTCTCTATTTCCAACTCAATAGCCCTAACACTTAACACGAATTCGTATAATATATTAGTAATGCAATTTGATCCTTGATCCACATTTGAGCATGTAATTTTTCTTTCCTTACATGTTCAATACAAAGCTTTAGTTCCTTGTTCTAATTTTTCATCTCAAAGATATGTTTGTATTCATTCCTTCCTTTATTTTCTATCATTTTCCCATTTCTCTCATACGTCAAGCCTAGTCTTCCAATGCCTTTGTTCACATTCTCAAAATTCATCCTCCTCCTTTACATTCATTTGTTCAAGACTTTCAGATTGGTCCAAAAAATTACTTAGGGGGGTAGGATTGGGATTATTATAAGCTAAAAAATAAAAACCATGGATATTTAATAAATATATGACACTAATAAAATAAATAGACATCTATTCCTATGAAAAGATATCACCTGAAGTTTGATTGTTGGGATCATAATTTGCACTCAAAATGTCAATTAGTTTCCTCTTGATAGCTTCATTGGTTCATTTCTTTTTATCTTTATTATTGTCCATTACTAAAAAAACATAAACATTGTAATATAATTACATGGAGATTAACTGGTTCCTAAACTTTTTGTATAAAAATGGAAAATAGTAGACCATTATACACAATGTGAAGGGTATTATACAGACAAGCAAGATATAGGGCATTATACATATTGTAATAAGATGGACAATAGTAGACCATTATAAAAACCAGTGGTTCATTGTTTCCTTTCCTTTGTGTATGAATATAGACACCAATAGCTGATTACACATAATGTAAAGGGTATTATATAGATAATCAAGATTTAGGGAATTATATAGACTATAATAATATGGACAACAGTAGACAAGTGGATGATTATAAAGATAGAGAAAAATAAACCATTAGACTAGTAGAGAGTATAAAGTAGACCATTATACCATTATTAAGTCACTATAATATAATTAGTAATATATCCAACTAATTTGGTAGTTGAACTAGCTAAAATATGCTCAAGAAGGTAAATTAGGGTTATCTAGACCTAAAAGAGTAATATTGTCATTGAGCACAATTCTGTAAGAAACCAATGAAGGAATTAGTTTCTCATAAGTATATATAATCTTATAAACATATTTATAAATCCTTAAAGACACTACTAAGGTAATTCAAGAATAATAATAATACCTTTTCAAGAATAAACAGGCAGGCCTATATATAGTACTATATCATATTAATATTAAGTCAAGTTTCTTGGTCATTGGTGATTTAGCCAGTGTTTTAAACTTGTGTAAACACCTATAATGGTACATTATCATTTTATTGAGACATTTAAATTATAATTGAATTAGAATACTCATTTACCATTAAAATATAAAGGACTGGACTATATTTAAGACTATTATAGGTGTTCATTAAGGTAAGGCAAAAAAGAGAGATTTGGATCAATGTTTCTTGGGAATTGAAGTCTTTAAACTTATAAAAAGGTATATATATTATTTTTAATTAATTTATACTTGTTCAAATATATAATATAATGTCTTCACTTTAAATTTTTCATCAAGTCCTTATAAGCAAAAGTAGGCCTAATAGGCCTATAAAAACTAAGTTGTTGTCAACTGAGTTTTGAGGTTGAAATTCTTCATGATCTAAGAAGTGAGAATGAGTATTTAATTACTTCAGAAGTTGATAAGGAAGGTATATAATAATATTGGGATTGAATACCCTATTTAAGGCTATTGAGAGTGTCTTTTAATTAGAATACAAAGATCTATTTTCATTGACACCAAAGATGGAAAATAGTAGACCATTACATAAAAGTTAAAGGGTAATATACAAACAAGTAAGATGCAGGGCATTATATAGACTGTAATAATATGGACAATAGTAGACCATGATACAGGTTGATGATACATTATCTCATTTTATTTTTACATCAAGATGGACAATAGTAGACCATTACACAAAACATAAAAGGGTATTATATAGATAATCAAGATGTACAACATTATACATATTATATTAAAGAGTATTATATAGACAAGAAAGATGCAAGACATTATATACTGGATTTGTGTATACCATTACAAATAATGTAAAGGCTATGAGTTTTTCCTTACTTCGAAGTAAGTGGATAAATGTCTTTGTAGCTTTGATGATGTTTTTATGACTGTATAAACATCTTTATAGTTTTGATGATGTTGTTGTGACTCTATACTGAGAGGAAATACTGAAATGAGGAAATATGGAAGTTATCTTAAGGAGTAGAGAAGTGTCTATCATGATCACTTCCTTATTATTATTCCATTTTAAAATAATGCATTTCATGATGACTTACACACTTGATATTTTAATATGAATCTAACATGTAATTGTCACATGGCATGATGAATGAATCCCCATTAAATTTAATTATAAGTTGTACACACATGGCACTTTTATATGGTAAATTCCATGGCACATAGAACATGTAAAATGCACGTGGTAAATTAATAATTAATTAAAAAAATAAATTATATATCAATGTTATTCATTGTGTCTAGTATATAACATGGTTTTTTGTGCCATAGAATGGTAGTGGAAAGAAAAAACCTACCAACCTCAATGATAATAATACATACTATAAGTAGCCCCACGTGTTAGACTAGCTGGGTGGGTTAGATGGTTTCCATTAACCAAACCATGGTTCAAATCTTGAAAGGCTTAGGGGCAAGCATGATGCCTAACAATTAGTCTGTAGGACTTGCCCTATATCCATGTGTCATTATGTGCTCCAAGTCATTAGGTCCTCATTGGTATTAATGATTACCAAGTTGAGTGGCATACCTCAAATAACAAAATAATAAATAAAATAAAATAATACATACTGCATATTTGAAAGTCTTACTAAACAGAGATAGTTTAATCATCCACAAAGTGGGAGACATAGTCAAACTAACTAGGGTGATGCTATAATGGACATGCTAAAAATTTTTTACCCTAGGTGTATGGATGAATATAATTTAATTTATGCATGAAAATTAGTGATGTACAATCAATATTTATCTATATTTTAAATCATAATCAAATTATTAATATCAAAATAATCATACATGCAAATTTATGATCGTTTCCTCTTGTCACATTTTTATATCTGCATCCTCTTTATTCCATAGAGCACATGGAGAAGGCCTTATGGGAGAGATTCCATATGAACAAATAAAATGATAATTGATTTAACCCTCTATAACTTCTCCCAAATGTTGTCCTTAGTGAACAGGTAACTATAATTTTTTGACATAAGCATGTCATAACCCTGATGGAGATGATACTTTCCAAATTTTACAAAGGCTCCCCTCATTATCTCATCTTGAGAAATTCTAATGTTGATATTCCTCTATTTTAGTAGGTTTAATAAATATTCACACTCATTTTTCATCTCCTCAACTTTAATAGTGTGATCTCTCAAGTCCCAATGAAGGTTGGCACTCTTAGAAAATTAAGAGACTTTACAAACACCTTGGTTTCTAAAGATATCACAAATATAAAAACTCTCCACAATTCCACCCTTTGAAAAATCATGGAAAGTCATTGAAAAATTCAATAGAGACTAGAGTTATACATGCCTAGTGAGGATGTTGAGAAGTCAATCTTGAAGTTCCATCACATATATAAGTGGTAATGTTAACAAATTTTGAAGTCACATGAAATTCATTGATTTGAAAGTAATGAAAGATTATTTAAGCACAAACACATCTTAAATGAATTTTTCTTATGGGAAAATATATGAATTCCCTCACAAATCATTCAAGTCAAATGCATAGCTCATATCATTTGCAAATAAAATCTACAAAATCTAAAAATTCCATCATAAAGAAATAAAATGCATAGCTCTCATCTAATGTGTACAAAATTTGGACATGCATAAATAAAGTTCCATGTTTCAATTGTTTGAAATAAGATGAATAGAAGATTTGGTGTCTAGAATCTTTCTCTCAAACCCTATCTACTTGATCCAAATGAATGCTTACCATAGACATGTGAACCCTAAATGAAACCAAAACATAAGAGAGCCTTGAGTGCTTAATACACTTTGGATAAGACACCTAAACCATAAGATAAAATCAATGAAACAAAGAAAAATAATGGTATTTTTAGTTAATCAACTTTATTTGGGTCAACTAACTCGCATATTTGAAGATAAAATTACTTTTATGACCCTTATATGCATGTTACAATCATATCATAGAAAGAAAAATAATTGTAATGCATAAATGGCACTTTTTATTTAATGAAGATAAATATCTACATACATTTACCTTATGGTAAAAGTCTCGTTATCTTGAATGAATCCATTCATAATATAAAAAAATGATATCACATTTCCACTGTCTTTAGTATGTCATAACATTTGACATGATGTATAATAAAAACATAGTGAATCTCCACAAACTGAATCAAACATTTCTTCAAAATTTTCTTCTCCTTTTTCATTCCTTCTTGTGCTGAATCATCCTTGTCATGTTATAAAAAATGAATACAATTACTTTCATAAATAAAAAATAAAAATCATAATTATTTATTCAAGAGAAAGAGTGATTGAAAAACCAAGGATAAAAAAATATACCTTCTCTTTCAACTCTCGGCTTCTCCCCTTCACATTCTTGTTTGTAGCTAATGAAGTTTCTTTTTTCTATCAAGTTTTGTAATTCATGTGTAACCACAATATATGAATGTAATGGTGAAGGAATGAATATAAAGGAAAACACAATTTATAACTTACTTTCATAAATTCCTTTTACCTTAGAATCTCCTTCATCCTTTTCTCTTTATTTTCTTTAGACTTGTATATCTTGAGTTCTTCTATGGTCACCAACCCTTTCAAGCTTAGATTATCAGATTCATAAACATTTTCATTTTTTATAAAGCAAATTTATTGCATTTTCACATCTCATATAGTTATTATTGTAGATTTGATTCCATATACCTCCATTTTCTTCTATTGATTGGATGCCTTGGTATTGAACAATTTAGAATGAGAGGTAACATGTACATTTCAACATAGTTTGAATTGAACAATGGTTTTGACCATAATTTCTTACCACCTTCATACAATGCAAAACATTTTAGTGCAATACAATATAATTGGTCCCTATAGCCAAACTCCTGAATAATCTTGTAACCATGCTCCTTTTACTCAAATATAATATACACACATCAAAAGGTTAATTTAAACAATCATAGCCAATTTCAAATTTGTAAGATATACATATGTTAAAAATATAAAAATGTGGGACAATTACCCTTGTATAGTGAGGATATCCTAACATGTCATTGTGGATGTTGGAAATATTGTCATTGATGTCAAAGGTCTAGCATTATTGGTGATAAAGGCCCCATTGCATTTAATATTGTTTGTAATAAATATATCTTAGCTAATATGAGTTAATATTTATTTAATATTAATGAATATGTTTTTGGTTGCATATGAGACAAAAGAAGGGCCCATGGAGAAGTCAAAGAGCCATGGGATAAAGACAAAAGAAGGATGGGACACATTTTCCCATGAAGAGTCATCTTGGGGAATTCCAAGAGTCACCAAGTGAAGACAAAAGAGTAATGGTGCAATTTCTCATGAAGGGACACTTTGAGGAATATGAAAAGTCACCAAGATAAGGTCAAAAGTGGGAAGGATGTTTTTGGTCATGAAGGGTCACCACATGACTTTTCAAAGGCAAGAATATGAAGGGTCATACAATTTTGGTGCCATTTTCCATGAGGATTGAAGGGTCACAAAGGGGGAAGGCCAAAGGTCATTTGGAAAGCTATAAATAAAGGCTTGAGAAGCCATTTATAATATGGAATATAGAGGTTGATTTGATATTTTAATATCTAGCTTAGAAGAGCAATTGTGAGAGATGAATATGATTTGTATTTGTTATATCTAGCTTAAAGAGCAAAGGTGAGAGAGAGGAAAGAGATGTTATATTGAACTATCATTTGTTGAGATAGCAATATTGAGAGATAGGTGTGTGGTATACACAAAAGGGGTTGGTGCTCCTATGGTTTGGTGCTCATGAATTGTTTTTGGGTTGGTGCTCGACAAAGGGGTTGGTGTTTTTATGGGTTGGTGCTCATGAATTATTGTTGGGTTGGTGCTCGAAAAAGGGGTTGGTTCTCTTGTGGGTTGGTGCTCATGAATTGTTGCTGGGTTGGTGCTCGGCAAAGGGGTTGGTGCTCCTATGGGTTAGTGCTCACAAATTATTGTTGGGTTGGTGCTCAACAAAGGGGTTGGTGCTCCTGTGGGTTGGTGCTCATGAATTATTGTTGGGTTAGTGCTCAACAAAGGAGTTGGTGCTCCTGTGGGTTGGGGCTCATGAATTGTTGCTGGATTGGTGCTCGGTAAAGGGGTTGGTGCTCCTGTGGGTTGGTGCTCACAAATTGTTGCTAGGTTGGTGCTCATCAAATGGGTTGGTGCTCCTGCAAGTTGGTGCTTGTGAATATTGTTTGGGTTGGTGCTCATTAATATACTTGAGATTGTTCTCCATGGATTTTCCCACATTGGGTTTCCACATTATATATGGTGTCTCTCTCTATCTTGTGTGGTGTTTATTGTTTGAGTTTTAATGCATATCTTGAATGTTTGATTAAGTGGATTTTGGTTAAGGGAAAGTTTTATAATATATATGATATACTGATTCATCCCCCCTCTCAGTATATCCCATGCTTAACAATTGGTATCAGAGCAGGTTCCTTTTGAAAAGTTTTAAAGCTTGAAGGTAGATCGAGAAAGCACAATGGCTAGGTCACAGGAAGGATTTTCTACAAATAAGGCACCTTTGTTTGATGGGATGAATTATGCTTTTTGGAGCATGAGAATGAAAGTTTATTTTATGGCCCTTGGATTAGACATATGGAAAACAGTGGTGGAGGAATATGAAGAGCCACAAACATTTGTAATTACTCCAGCAGAAAAGAAGGCAAGTGAATGTAATGTTAAAGCTTTAAATGTTATTTTATGTGGTTTATGTGAATCTAAATTTGTTAAAGTTATGCAATGTAAATCTACTCATGAAACTTCGGTAAAAATTGAGAATATTTACAAAGGTGATGGAAAGGTTCATCAAGCTAAGCTTTAGACTTTTAGAAGGTAGTTTGAAAGTTTAAAGATAGAAGAAGAAGAAGAAGATATAGAAAGTTATCTCTTGTGAGTTAATCAAATAGTAAATCAAATTCAAGGTCTTGGAGAAACTTTGGAAGATTAAACGGTGGTGAAAAAGGTTTTGAGATCTCTACCAATGAGATATGATGCAAAGGTTTTGGCAATCGATGAGATGAAGAATTTAGCCAAGCTAAAGATGGATGAGCTTCATGGTATACTCACAGCATATGAGATGCAAACAAAACAAGATAAGCCCTCAAAGAGAGAAGCAGCTTTTAAGACATCAAAGAAAGAGAAAGCTAAGATTTAAGAATCAAGTGATAGTTCTAGTGATGATGAAGATGACAATGGAGCACTTTTCATTCACAAGCCGAAAAGAGGAACAGGTAAATATCAAGGAAAATTACCTTTTAAATGTTTTAATTGTGGAAAGATTGGACATTTTTCAGATAGATGCCCAAATAAGGGTAATGATGAAGAAGAAAAGCCTACATATAAGAAGAATTTTAAAGGCAAATCCAAGAAGGGATTTGAGAAGAAGAGCCTGTATTCTAAGGATCCTAGCTCAGTCAAAGATAGTGGAGTCAGCGATTCAGAAGAAGAGATTATATTCATGGCCATACATGAAGGTGATCAAGAAGAAGAAGAGGAAGAAGATGAAGTGAATATGGAAGGAGAGCTCATTTGTGCCTTAGATGAGTTAGAAGCTGTTCAGAAGAAGAATCAAAGATTAAAGTGCCAGATCAAGAAAAATGAACAAGAATCAAAGGAAATGATTGAAGATCTAACAACACACTTGGAAGAAGCCAAGAAGAATGAAGAATATCTCACAACATAGTTGGAAATAGCAAGAAAAGAATGTGAAAGGTATGTTATTGAAATTGCCTCTTTAAAAGAAGATATTAAGAAAGTAGTCAATGATAAAGTAGTCAGTGATTCAAAATTTGAGGATAGCACTAACATGCTAAATAAGATATTGGAAAGTTAAAAAGAAAATTCAAACAAGACAGGGATTAGATTTGAAAAGAAAAAGAGCTATGTTGAAGCTCTTACAAAAGAGGAAATTAAAATGGGAGAAATGAAGAATACAGAGGACATTTCAAATAGAGAAGGATGGAAGGAACAAAGCTACAAAAGGCAATCACGTCAGAGATATACAAACATGTCTTATTTTTATGGTTATTATTTGTATTGTAATGGATATGGTCATAAGAAATTAGAATGTAGAAAAAGGGCTAACAATTCTATAAATAAGGAGAAGGAAAGTCAAGTAGAGTCAAGCAAAAGCCACATCTCTTTTGATCCTCTATCAAGCTTTGATGAAGAGACCATAATATGCTACAAGTGCAACAACTTTAGACACATAGCTCAGTATTATAGAAGCATGTTTGAGTCAGTCAAGAAGGATAAGAGTTTCAAAGATCCATTCATCAAGAAGAAGGTTCAGACATGTTCATGGCAGAAGAAACAACCTGAAGATTATGTGATGGTTTAGACAGCCCTGCATGTAAGAGGTAAAGATCAGCCATGGTTAATTGATAGTGGATATTCAAGGCATATGACAGGAGATAAAAGTAAATTCATATCTCTAAAGAAGATCAATGGTGGTACGGTGAGATTTGGAGATAAAACCACTGCCAGGATAGCTGTAAAAGGTACTTTGAGTTTGGATTATGGTAGAACTAAGACTAAGAATGTTTTATATGTAAAAGGTCTTAAGCATAATCTATTGAGTGTTAGTCAAATATGTGATCAAGGATAGACATTAAAGTTTCATAAATAAGGTTGTGAGATTATAAGAAAAGATTCAAATGAGTTGATTTCAGATGCTCAAAGGATAGGGAACAATGTGTATGTGTTGTTAGATATCTTCTCAAAGGCACGATCAAAGGACACATTTAAATATCTATGAGAGGAGTTGGGAGTAATTTATATTACTTCTTTCCATTGATGTTCAGCATCAGTTGAGGGGGAGCTAAGTGTTAGCTCCAAGTAGGCCCTTTGCCATTGATGTCAAAGGGGGAAAATAATAGGTATAGGTACAAGTACAGGTATAGGTGTAGAAACTAGGTACAGGGAATAGATACAGGTTTTTATAGTAAGGGGGAGTTACTGTATGTTTCTAGATGACAATATGTACAGATGATAGGATGTGGTAGTTTCAGGATTGAGGTTGCCATCAATGAAAAAGGGAGAGATTGTTGTAAATATTGTCATTAATGTCAAAGGTCTAGCATTATTGGTGATAAAGGCCCCATTGCATTTAATGTTGTTTGTAATAAATATATCTTGGCTAATATGAGTTAATATTTATTTAATATTAATGAATATATTTTTGGTTGCATATGAGACAAAAGAAGGGCCCATGGAGAAGTCAAAGAGCCACAGGATAAAGACAAAAGAAGGATGGGATGCATTTTCCCATGAAGAGTCATCTTGGGGAATTCCAAGAGTCACCAAGTGAAGACAAAAGAGTAAGTGCGTAATTTCTCATGAAGGGACACTTTGAGGAATACGAAAAGTCACCAAGATAAGGACAAAAGTGGGAAGGACATTTTTGGTCATGAAGGGTCACCACATGACTTTTCAAAGGCAAGAATATGAAGGGTCATACAATTTTGGTGCCATTTTCCATGAAGATTGAAGGGTCACAAAGGGGGAAGGCCAAAGGTCATTTGGAAATCTATAAATAAAGGCTTGATAAGCCATTTTTAATATGGAATATAGAGGTTGATTTGATATTGTAATATCTATCTTAGAAGAGTAATTGTGAGAGATGAATATGATTTGTATTTGTTATATCTAGCTTAGAAGAGCAAAGG
Organism: Torreya grandis; assembly: GCA_037957365.1. Lineage (NCBI taxonomy): Eukaryota > Viridiplantae > Streptophyta > Pinopsida > Cupressales > Taxaceae > Torreya > Torreya grandis. Next base: position 209,686 of record JARHVA010008096.1, read on the forward strand.
TGAGAGTGAGGAAAGAGATGTTGTATTGAACTATCATTTTTTGAGATAACAACCTTGAGAGATAAGTATGTTGTATACACAAAGGGGTTGGTGCTCCTGTGGGTTGGTGCTTGGTAAAGGGGTTGGTGCTTCTGTGGGTTGGTGCTCAGCAAAGGGGTTGGTGCTCCTGTGGGTTGGTGCTCACAAATCATTGTTGGGTTGGTGATCAACAAAGGGTTTGGTGCTCCTACAAATTGGTGCTTGTGAATATTGTTTGGGTTGGTTCTCATTCATATACTTGAGATTGTTCTCTGTGGTTTTTCCCACATTGGGTTTCCATGTTATATCTGGTATCTCTCTCTATTTTGTGTGGTGTTTATTGTTTGAGTTTTATTGCATATCTTGAATGTTTGATTAAGTGGATTTTGGTTAAGGGAAAGTTTTATAAGATATATGATATACTGATTCACCCCCCCCATCTCAGTATATCCCGTGCTTAACAGTGGAAATATTATGTTAGCTAAAATTTGACATCATATTCATGCTCACATGAAACATATAAGTCCCTTAGTTTTTTATAAATAGTAACATGTTCCTATACAAGTTAAAACACAAAAATAAGATCACAATCCTACTTCATAGCACTTTAAAAAACTCACAATTCCCCACATTCTACCTTATCATTTGAAGGTTGCCCATGTTTCATTCTTTTACTCTTCTTGTGAGGGAGGATATTATTTTGTCCTTATATATATGGCCACATCCATATGAAGAGGTTGTAGAGGTCATTCATTCCATTCATTTTATCTTCTTGTGAGGGAGAATAATAGGTCCTTACGTAGGTAAAATCAATAAAACAATATCATAATCATTTTTCACAAGAATTATAAAAAACACTCCCAAATCCCAACATATTACTTTCTCCTTTTTATTGATCCCATGGGCATGTGGAGAGGTTACCATCAAATTATCTGGCTACTCATAATCTATAAAGTCCTTGACCTACAACAAAATAGGTGCGAACCCCTCCTCACTACCATTATTTACCTAAAAAAGAAGTACAATAGTTATAAATCTCAAATAGGTATACAATAATATGTGTGTGAATTTAAAATGGAAGAATGTGAAATAAGAATTACCCTTGTATCATGAGAATCATTTGCAAAATTTTAATTGTTTTACACTTAATCATTTGGTAGGTCAAAATTTGCAAAGTCATCGACCTCCAAAAAAGTAGGCGTGAACCCCTCCTCACTACTAATGTTTACCTAATAAAAAATTGAACACGTTATAAATCTCAAATGGGTATATAATAATATATACATGCAAATTGAAAATGGAAGAACATGAAATAAGAATTACCATTATATAATGAGAATAATTTGCAATGTCATAATCTGAATTGTCCTCATCCTCTGATGAAAAAAGTGATTTTATTTCTTCTTCAGATATAATAATAGGTTCCTTTGAAGGAAAAATAAAAAAGTGATGATCACTATCAACTTTCATACCAATTTCATAATCTCTCAAACCCCACATATTCCATTCTCCCTTGTTACCTTCTTCATGGGAGGAGGTTTTTTGTGTGCACAAAAGGAAGTTGTAAATCATGGTTTCATCTATTTAATTCTTATGATTGCCCTAAGAATGGGAGTAGTTCATCCATCCTCCCTACCATTATTGCACTAAAAAATTTATGCATTAATTATAATGATAAATTATAATTGAACAAAATAATATGGACATTTAAACATAACAAATTAATAAAAACTCTCTACCTTCCCCGATTGTTCCCTTTTTTGTTGATGTTATTGGAGGAACTTAGGGAAGCTTCTTTTAGGTTGGGCATGCTAATCACGATCCACATTATATATCAAAAGGTTGAACCAATTATAATTTTAAATCATGATTGATCATAAGTATAAAATAATTAAAATTTGAATACAATCAATTCATAGTACTAACATTTTCAACTGGGGGAGACTGAGATCCAAGTTTAGAAACATTAACATCTTGTGTTGCCTGAGAATGACCAAGGGTTTTATGTATCCAAGTTCAAATCATAAATGATAAATGGTTAGCATTATGTATAACTTATAATCACTTAAATAATTAAATATAATAACCTAAAATTAAATAATGTTTTCATATTACCAAAATAATGCCATTTAGTTCAACCAACATGTCTTTAATTATTTGTGTTGGTGTATCTTCTAATCCATTAAATTATTGTCCAAAGCTATACAACTTATTCATTCCTCATTTAATTATTTCATGTAATTTTATTGGAGAAAATTATGCTTCCAATGATTGAATGCCCTTGAAAGGATCACAACCATGTTTTGGGTCCTGAACAATTATGGAATCCAATGATAAGATAACATACACACCATTTCATAGACATAATATTAGAGACGTGAATTATATGTCCATTTTATAAGTTGAAGGATTTAGAACCCTATTATGTGAGCATTTTATATCATGATTGATCAATTAAAATATTTGGTAAAATAAAACATACTTACTTGGAGCTGCAGTGTTCTTCATTTCATTTACCATGGCCAATAAAGTAAGGAATGAAAAGCCAATTGAGAGGGAGTGTATACAGAATGAGGGCACTCGTATCTAGTGATTGATAATGTTATTTACTCTTCCTTTCACAACCTATAAAATTACAAGTTAAATAATCACGATATTAGACTTTTTCAATCATTGTATCCAAGCAAGAAGAAAATATGGCATATGATAGTAAACAAAAATAGAGTTAAATGTACATTATGACGGTAAAATGAAAAAAAATGAAATATCACACTATTACCTCCACCACCACCATGGATTCTATTATAGGTTATGTCGAACGATCCCAAAACATGACATTAGTACATGACATAACTAGTTTAATTATCAAAAGAAAAAGAAAAATAATTAAATTATGATTATCTATCAATTTTCATGTAAAAATATAAAATGTTGCACATGATAAATCATAAAAGTTTAAATACAATACAATACAAGTTTAAAAAATACAATGTTATCCATGGTGATTGTATTACTTTAAAAAACATGTTTTACATTCCATTTCTTCCTAGTCTACACATGTTAAGGTTGTACCCTTATTATATGCTAAACTAATATTATGCAAAATGGGATTCAAGATTCAATAATGTAGACAATCCAATTCATTTTAGGTAACCAAATAGTATAAAAAATGCCTCCTCTAAGATGCTCTTATGAATGTCGTGCATGCTTATGGAAATAGGTAATGATCACACAAGCTCATGTAGAGGTCAAAAAGGAATAAGGTAATGAAAAACTAGAAATGGAATAAGGTAAAGGCCTATAGGTAATTAAGGATGTAGTAAATGGGCCCAATTATCAAAGGGATAATGGGCCAATAAAATAGAAAAAGGCAAGGGGAGGGACCCTTAGAATATCTAATAGACACATGGAGGTCATGCTAATAGTTGACCTCCATGTGCCTATTGAATACTCCATCTACCCTCAGAATATCTAGTAGGAACATGGAGGTTGCACTAAAAATTGACTCCATGTGCCTACTCCATCTACCCTCAAAGTATCCAACATGCACATGGAGGTCATGCTCACATTTTACCTCCATGTGCATGTTATATACTCTATATACCCTCCCCCTCTATTCATTCCATTGGCCCATTATCCATTTGATGATAGTCCCCACTTATTACATCCTTGACTCAATCATAACCAGCTAGTACATTCTTACATTTAATTATTCTTCACCCTATCATTTTTATTAACCTCTATCATTTTCCTTAACCACTATCATTTGCTTTAACATGTTGTTAACATACATTAGCCTTGATGTGAGCACTATAATTTGATTGATTTGGTGGGAATCACAAATAAGTCAACCAAAAATGTAAATGCTACTACTAGTTAAGGCACTTCCTTTATTTTTGAGCATAGCTAGTAGGTAATTTTAGTGCTTAGGATAAAACACATAGGGAAAAAGTGATGGAGAAGTAGGATGTGACCAATTAGGGGTCAACATCCAATGTGGAAGTCCACGCCAAATTTGAGTACCTTAACTAGTAAGTTTATTCCTATTTTTATTTTCATTATTGGTTAACATGTTCTTACATAGGTATAAAAGGAATGGTGTAATGGGAAATAAGCACTGGTATAGCCTTCAAATAGGGGAAAGGTGTGTAAGTAACATGTTAGCATGCAATAGATATTAAAATTTATTTTTCAACTAGCATTTGCCTTAACCATTATTGTTTATCTTAATATGTTATTGATATATGTTATCCTCATAGTGAGCATTATACATTCACTAATTTGTTAATCCCCACAGATACATCATTTAGAAATGTGAACACATTGACTAGTTAAGGTACTCACATTTGGTGTGGAATTCCACACTGGATGTTGACCCCTAAATGGTCACATCATATTTCTCTATCAATTTACTCCAGTGTATTTTGGCTTAAGCATTGAATGTTCCTCTTGGTTATACTCAAAATTGAGGATGTAAAAAGTGGGGAACATCATCAAAGGGCTAATTGACCAACAAAATGGATAGAGGGGAGGGATCTTTAGAGTATCTAGTAGGAACATGAAGGTCGCATAGATAATTTAAATCCACATGCCTATTGGATACTCCATCTACCCTTAGAGTATCTATTAATAATGTCAAGGTCAAACTAATAGTTGACTTCCATGTGCCTACTATATACTCCATCTACCCTCAAAGTATCCAACATATATGTGGAGGTCCAGATGACAGTTGACCTCCATGTTCCTATTAGATACTCCATCTACCCTTGGAGAATTCAACAAGTACATGGAGGTCACACTAATATTTTAACTACACATTCATGATGGATACTTTGACTCCCCTCCATCTTTGTCCATTTTGTTGGCTAGTTATCCCTCAGATTATGGGCCTCACTTCTTACATCCTTAATTATGAGTGTAACTAGTTGTTACATTAAATATGAGCTTAGAATCAAGGATGTAATATGTGGGGCCCATCAATGAAGGGGTAATGGGCTAATGCAGGTGATAATAAATAGACTATTAAATCATCATTTTAAAATCTTATTCCCCTAACAACATTGGTAGATAAAATAGATAGAGGGGGATGTGGAGGTCAACTACCAACATGATATCCAATGCTAAACATATTTTTTGGTTCTACTCATAATGGAGGATCTAATAATTGATCCAACCCAAATAATTTATGAGCATTAAGAATACAACATGAATGACCATAGTTGTAGTTGACCTTTGCATCACCATTAATTACTTTGTCTACCACCTACATTTTATCAAGGTTCAACTTCATATCTTAATTACCATCTACAAGTTCCATGTGTGTATGGATCATAATGAAATGTAATGGCGGTCTATGAATCCTAATGTGGAATAGTATTTTAAATTCATATTCAAAGGTTGAGTGTGCATGTGCACATGAAAATGTATTATTATAAATCAAAATAACAATAACAAAGTGATCATGATAGAGACACCTCTACTCCCTCCATAAGACAACATATTAATATATAGTCACACTGTAATTTTATACAGCCACACCATCAAAGCTATAAGAAATTTTATCCACCTTCTTGGAGGTAAGGGAAAACTCATAGCCTTTACATTCTTTGCAATGGTATACATAGATCAAGTATTCAGATTTTTTCAAAAAAATAATATGTATATATATTCATTTATTGTATATATATTCATTGTCTATATAATAAATTTTACATTCTATATATTATTCTCAGATATTCTACATGTAAAGGAATTTAAAATTTATACCTTTGTATTCTAGATTTGTACTATAAAAGAATTTGAACATTTAGAATTTTGACCCCTGGTCTATTCACATTGTTGTCTACCTTACTACATCAATGAAAGAAAGAAATGAACCATCAGTCTGTATAATGGTTTATTGATGGTCTATTCACACTATTTTCCATCTTGTTACATAAAGGAAAGGAACCAATGAACAATCATTTTGTATAATGGTATACTATTGGTCATTGTCAATACTAAGTATTATCTTAAGCATTGAGGATTCTACTAATCTTTATATAAAAACTAAAATAATCAATCCTAATACATAAAGAAAATGAACCAATGAACCAATAGGCATCCCATTAGCATGGAAAAACAATAAAAATGGTGTTACTATTATATAGTAAACCATTATAAAGAAAGTACAAAATGTAAAGGGTATTATATAGACTATAATAAGATGGAAAATAGCATACCATTATTTATAATTATGGTTCATTGGTTCCTTTCCTTTATGTAGGTAGATGGAGGTCAACACTCATCTCAAAAGGTCATATCATTTTAGTTTGTGTAATACATTTGGGTTTGTTTTATGTTGATTGTATTGTTGCATGCTTGAAGGAATTAATGATTAGTTTATTGAATAGTTTGTGTAATTATGATATGATACATACAATTTAGTGAATGCATATGAATTAAATGCATAATTATTATTGGATATGCAGCATATAAATAAATTTAAACTCCATACTTATGTGTTATAGCTAAACACTAGTCACACAAAACTCTAACACTACCTCCAAAACATTAATTGCTTCGAGCAATCAATAATATAGCCAATGGGTTTCCATGAAATTTATATTATTAACATGATATATTTGTGAAAAAAAAGGAACACCAAGTGTTTTTAAACCCCACAAGAAATACCAATACATAGTACTAAGTTAAGAGAAACATAAAACATAGAGAGAAACATAGTACTAAGATATCCACCACCTATGTGAGTCTTTCCATTAGAAATAATAAAGTAAACATTATAAACATTCATTCATATTACCATTTAATGGAATTATTTGAGTTTCAAAAGATAGATGCACATTGAAACATAGAATATGGTAAGATCCTAAAATCATTCCAAAATATGCATACCATCAAGGGTTTCAAGCAATCAATAATAGATTCAATGGTTTTCCATGAGCCTTCTATTATTAACATGATTGAGTTATACAAAAAAATGAACATAAGTGTTTTTCAAGCCCATATTTCATATTAAGACAATAATTATTAAATAATTGAGGAGTATTATGTTGACTATATTGATGCCTGCTTGAAGGAATAAATGATTAGTTATGGCATAAACATTCATTAAATGCATAATTTATTTTGTATGTTTGTGTAATTAGGATATGCTACATAGAATTCATTGAATGCTTAATTCATTTAATGTCAATTAATAATTCAAACTAAACTCACACTCTTATACTCTTTGAATTGACAACAAAAAATTATACTTTAGAGTGATATTGGTGGTGGTTATCTTCTTAGTGGATAGTGGCTACACTATCACTATGTTATGTTTCTCTCTATTTTATGTTTATCTTAACATAGTACTCAGTAGTTAAGTCACAAAATATAGATGCATGTTTAAACACAAAATAGGGTAAGATCCTAAAATCATTCCCAAATAGGCATACCAATAGGGGGTTCAAGTAGTCAACAATACAATCAATGTTTAATTCCATGATGCTTCTATTATTAAGTTGATTGAGTTATGAATAAAAATTAACACAATAAGTGTTTTTAAAAAATAGTTATACATGCCCATCCTTCATATTAGCATAATTATCACTAAATAACTGAGGAGTATTATGTTGATTGTATTGTTGGTTGCTTAAAGGAATTCATGATTAGTTAGAGAATAATCATTCATTCAATATATAATAATTATCTACATTATTGAATATCTAGCCCTTGAGCATAAAATCATTCCCAAATAATCATATAATCAATTTGAAGCAATCAACAATATGGTAAATGGGTTTACATGATCCTCCTATCATTAACTTGATAAGCATTTTTTAACACCACAAGAAAGACCAATATCGAGTACTAAGTTAGGATGAACATAAGACATAGATAAAAACATAGTATTAACATATCCAACACCTATGTGAGTCTTTACATTATCAACATTAAATTAAACATTATAAATATCCATTCATATCACCATTTAAGGGAATTAGCTAAGTGAGAAAAGATAGATGCACATTTAGACACAAAATAGGGTAAGATCCTAAAATCATTCCCAAATAAGAATACCATCAAGGGGTTCAAGTAGTTAAAAATATAGTCAATTATTTTCCATTATCCTTCTATTATTATATTGATTGAGTTATCAATAAAAATGAGCATGAGTGTTTTATAAGCCCATCCTTCATATGAGGACAATTATGACCAAAGAACTGAGGAGTATTATGTTGACTATATTTTTATCTAATTGAAGGAATTAATTATACATTATGGCATAGGCATTAATTGAATGCATAATTTATTTTGTGTGTTTATTTAATTAGGATATGGTACATAGAATTCATTGAACACATAATTCATTTAATGTTAGTTACTACTTCTAAAAGAACTCACACTCTTATACACTACCTCCTAAAACAAGGCATTGATTATATTGATAATTAATTTAACCCCTAATGGTATGCTTATTTGGGAATGGTTTTATGATATTAACCTATTCAATTCAAGATACGTGCTTCTATCTTCTGTTACTAATCTCATGATGATGGTAGTTATAACTATACTTTACTATATGTGTGCAATAGGGGTAAAATTTCCAAACATTCAATTTCCTTTGCAATATAAAGATAGAATACAAAAGTATAAATCAAAAACAAAAAAAAACTATAATAAATAAAAATACCGAGTACTAAGTTAAGATAAATATAACACATATAGAGAAACATAGTACTAAGGAATCTATATTGTTGACTATTTAAAGTAATTCATGATTAGTTAGGGCATATGTTATTTTATGTCAAGTATATTGTTACTTTATTAAATGAATTAATGATTATTTAGGGTATAATCATTCATTCAACACATAATTTAATTTTCTAAGACTAGACACTCTCACCCCATCTTATATAAAATTTACCTAATTGCTATTATGGCATTAGCCATGACTACTCTCAACCACACCGATGAAGTCATAAGGATGTTATTCAATAATGCAAAAGTGAAATTTCAGATTTCATAATTTTCAAACCTTGCACCACTTCATGAGCTATATGGAACCTCCCCTTCCCCATTTACTCTTATTTGAATGATACATATAATTAATTGAATTCATTATTCATTCAATGTCATTAACCTCAATCACATGATTGTTAAGGTGTTTCCCCCGCCCCAGTGACATAGTTAGGAGGAAGAATGAACACATATGAATGTGTCAAAATTCCAAACATTCAAAACCATTTACACTATCAAAATTTCAAATATTCTTAGGCATTTGAATAACTAAAATCTCCAAACATTCTTGGGCATTTCGAACTTACCTAGTGAGGGATCTCATAAACCAATTCCAATAATATTGGGTGAGGATAGGGGTTCTTGCTATTGCCACTTAGGGGGGTTCAGGGATCCTATTAGTATGTGCATGATTTAAATTAATGAGAACTAAAGGGATATGAAAAATTATTTCATTTATGGTTGGAGTGTTGGTGGGGCCAACAACTTAACAATTATGATTAAGGAAAATGATAGTGGTTAAGCTAAATAGTTGTGGTTAAGGTTGATGAAGGAGGTGCATAGACGGAGAATGAGATGGGGCCTAATGAAGGGTTCAACGTCTAACATGCTAGTCAAATATGAATTCTATTACTAGTTATAATTAGTAAAATGTTAGTATTAATTTTTAGAGGTGCAAGGTGGTTAGTGATCAATTTTTACACATGTGAGGTAGTCTTATATATTGTAAGTTATTTTGTAGATCATAAGAAATATATATATCTTTGATGTGCAGTGATAATTTGAGTGAATATTTTTTACATGTATGAGATGGTATTATAAACTATAAGTTACTTTGTAGATCATAAAAAAAACATTTATCTTTGATATGTCACTGTAGTCTCAATGATCAACTTTTACATGTGTGAGGTGGACTTATATGTTGAAATCTACCTTGCAGACCATAAAAATGCATTTGTCTTTGATGTGTAGATATAGTATTAGTGATTAGATTCTACACATGTGAGTTTGTCTCATATACTATAAGCTATCTTGCAGACCATAAAAAATAAATTTATCATTGTATGAGTTGGTCTTATATGTTGTAAATCACCTTACAAACCATAAAAAAAAATTATTTGTCTTTGATGTATAATTATAATGTGAGTGATCAATTTTACATGTGTAAGGTGGTCTCATATAATATAAACTATCTTACAAACCATAATAAATATATTTGTCATCATGAATCTTAAAAATAAAACTTTACTTTTACTTTTACTTTTGTGCATAACAACAAAAAACCATTCACTTAAAATTTTACACAACAACATCCTCTCTATCAGATATCGTACGTGTAGTAATAATGAGGCTAGCCTAATATCCCAACTTTATGATCTCTACAAAAAATTTCCATGTACATGGTAATAAATAAGGTTTCCCATTACCCTTTTAATAGTAGATTTCAAAACTATTAAAAAATAAATATTTCAAAATATTTTATATCAAAAAGAAATAATACATTTTTTATTTTCCTGAGTTTCATTAACACTCATAAATTGATGGGGCCAAAACTCTCGACAAATCATAAAATTCATACCAAAAATTTAAATATTAAAAAAATTGTGATTGATTATCCAACTAAAATCAATAAATTTGTGAGTTTCAAATAAGTTTGCCTATTTATTTGGATGTGATTGTCATACATAAAATTAGTAGATATTTATTGATCATAAACACAAACATTAAAAACTTTATATGATTACTTTATGATGTTAAGATACTATATTAGAGTGGCATTTCATTAAAACAAAAGTGTAATATAATTGCTTACATATGTATAGAGAATAATATTTAGTGGCTTCAAGTGGTTAAGGTTTGCATGTCTATTGACAAATATTGTAATCCCATATCCATTACAAAACATTTTTTTTCACTATAGGGCTTGCAATCACCTCCTTTTTCTATTAGGGAGATTATATAATTAAATATGATCACAACAAGATTAAGATTACAAGCATAACTAGAAAAATAATTGTAATGATATTATAAAGTCAATTTTGTATACATACAGTTAGTATGTGAAATCACATTTAACTATGGCAATGAACCAAGGTTTAGGTGACCTATAATCTCACCATTAGAATGACTTAGTGAGTGGAAATTCAAATTTTATCCATGAATATTTTTAAAGGATATCAATTAAAACAACTCTTAATATGTTATTAGCTAAGAATTCATAGTGATTAGAATTGACATCATTAATTAGAAATGTTGTGATCAGATATGACTTCCTTAAATCAACAATGGTTAGATGGATTTAATGAACTATTAATAAAATAATTATGTATTTATGTTATTCAAGTGAGATGTATCTTATCAACATCACATTTACCCTGAGGATGAACCTAAATGATGGCTCAAAACATTAACAATAATATGGAACTGATTACAACATCTCCAATTAATAATACAAACTCCTAATACTATCACATTATCAATAAATAATAGGTCTACCAAAATTTAGGATATGGGTACTTAATTTTATTTCCATGTAAACCATCCTCTTGCATTTTAAATGACCTTCAAACCACCTAACTATATACAAACCAAATTCCTTCAAAACCCTAAAATTATTAGTCAATTCTTCCCAAATAGACTAAAAAGTAAGCAGTATGGCCTCCTTAAATTTACCATATATATCTTAATACCAAACTATATATAGGTAAGGTAGCTTTCTAAAATAATTCCCACCAACCATAGATATTTTATAGATTCGAGTTCTACCCAATCCATTGGAATTTAGCAATTGTATCCACTTTAAGTGGAATCAAGGATGGATGTTATCCTAAATGTGGAAAAGAAGAGTAATGATGAATTCAGAAATATCTGGTAACTTGAATGAATCAACACATTTATAAGATAGTTTTCCCTTACCCTTTAAAATCACTCTACCAAACACATCCTGTACATGACCATTTCCTCTTGTAATGTAATATTGGTTATCATTTATGCTACTTGGCTACTTTATTCAAGTTATGTTTTTCATCATCCAGAATTAAGATCTAAGATTTATTTGACTACTTCCTATCATGTTCTATTTTCCATCTTCCAAATAATATTATACACTTTTGTGGCATTGCAAGCATAGATGAATTTGTACTAAAGAAGGTTGGTTGCATACACATTGAAATATAAACAAGAATGGCATTCATTGAAGCAAAAGAAATGGAATGAATTTTTTATTTATTCAATTTTCACCACCTTGATTTTATAAACTAATCAATAACACTAAAAATATTGAAATTTTACTTATTGATTCATTCATACTAAGTTCCACTTATTTGGGTCTCTCATAATTTTCACAGCAGTTGTAAGCATATAACCATTGTCATCAATCAAAAAAAAAATTGGATATGTCTATTAAAGTACAAATTAAATTGTATCTTCATTTTACTATTATTTTACTATCTAATTATACCATATCACTACTTATTATGTGTTTTTTACACTAATGATGTGATTCCTATCATGATTTACTATCATTTACAACCCACCAACAAACAAACAATCAAATTACAACCCAAAGGGGCGAACATGCCACCATGTGGCCCTTGTTAACAAATGATATGATATGGTTTAAGGTTCTTAAAAAATATCGGTTCAATTAAATCATATGTTGACATGCAATCATAATGAAAACATTCATATTTCATCCTTTAACATTTAATAAATGTGAAAAAAAGTTATAATTATGTTAATCTTAACTATTATAGATATCTTAAGTACATTTATTTGCAAAATATTAGTAAATATCTCAATTGCAAGGCTTTTATCTTAGATTTGTCACATATCACATTTATTTATTTATTTATTTATTTATTTTGTGTTTCCATAAGGGGTTAATTATTGAGTCCATGTTCCCAACTATTTTAGCTCTCAATGTTACTTATAAAGCCTCTCTTGCCTTCATAAAGGTACTAATTGAAATTACACATCTAAAATGAAGAAGTGAACCCACAATGAACCATTGCACATGTTTTAGGATAACTATATGGAATGTTTTGAATGAGAGCTTGGAGATCATGGTTTTGAACCTTGCACTGTATGTGTGAATGCTATTAGTGAGGTCCTATTTGATTTCTTTGACCCATAAGATGATCTAATGATCAAAGTTTTGGATGTAAAACTATTTTATGAGTACCTCTTTTAAAAGGTCACAATCCATAATAAGATATTATGGATTTAAATTATGATACCAAATGTGTGTGCAATCTAATAGGGTAGTCATAAATTAGATTTCTTTATTTTATAGTATGATTATGCCTTTAGTGAATCATATTATTTCACACTTGTGTACATGTTTTATGACATTCTCCACTACTCAATATTCATCTATAATCATGGACATTTTTTAAATAAAATTTTTGGGGGAAAGAGATTGTGATAATGACACACTACATTTTTCTTGAGCATTTGAAACTTGAATTCCATCAAGGTTAATGTTGACCAAATTTTGGCCCTTCAAGCCAAAATTAGGCACCCATATTTGAAAACTTATCCACCTAATTCTATACCTTTGGCTAGGTCTAGTATGTAGGTTTCATTTGAAAGAAGTGTTCTATACAAAGCCTACAAAAAATGTACAAGTCCAAGTCTTTCAAAAAGTTTAGTTTTGGTCTTTTGCTAAGCCTTTACATAGTAATCCTTTTAGGTCTTTTGTTTTTGACTAAGTATTATATATTTCAAACTTTTCATTTGGCTAAGTGTTAAATTCTTCCAAACAATTTGTTCGAGATAGATTTCCCAAAGATAAGGACTAATTCCTTTGGGAAAATTATCCACACAATTTCCCTGAAGGATCTTTTCAATCCGAATGGGTCACTTGTACCTTTTCAAAAAGGTCATTTTCAAATTTTTTGAAGGGCACCTCAAACTTTCCAAAGGGGTCACTATACATTTTTTGAAGGGAAATTTTCAGAAAGCCAAAAGGTACTTTGCAAAAAATCTAAATGGTATTTTTGCAAGAAGGTGGACCAAACAGAAGTGTCAAAAGGTGCATCCCAATATTTTTGAAGTTTATTTTTCAAGAAAGGTGCCCTATTCAAAAGTCCTAAAGGAATTAGTCAATTGTAGAAGTTCTAAAAGTCATCTTCAGCTTTCTAAAGGGACATTTCTAAGTGTCAGAGGGTCATTTACAGATTGCCTAAGGACCATTTCTTTCAGCCAAGGGGAAAAAAAGACAAAATTCCAAAGGGCAAAATAAAAAGTTTAAAGGAATTCATTCAAAAATATTGTTCAAATAATTATTTCAAAAAACTTGTATGCGTTGAAAAGAGGTCAAATCCCAATTCTTTTATACATTTTATCTGATACAAAGGAAACAAAAGCCCCGAAAGATTATCCAGGAAAATTGTTCACAAGAATTGCTAAGAAAAAGCCTGAATGAATTATTTCAAGAAAAGTGTCAAGACAAAAATTTCAAAGGAGAAAAGTGTCTAAGGAATGAATTATTTTAGAAAGATTGTCTAAGGGAAATAAATTTCTGAAGAAAATACTTGAAGGATAATGGCCCACAAAATGTCAACTTTAAACTATGAAAAATAGCCCTTAGAGTCAAAAAAACCTGGCAAGAACCTAAGGGAAAATGTGGAAGTAATAAATAGTAGGACCCTAAACATCTGGCACAAAAAAAACAAGTAAATAATAGATAGGTTAATAGTTTGGGTCATTGCTGGTAGCCAACCAAATCAAAGATCTTCCATGAAATCAACAAACACAAGTGTCTAGAAGATGGCTAGTAGTTAGGAAGAACATTTTATAACTATCACAATGAGTTCTATTTCCCTGAAATAGTGTTATGTGTTGACTTCCCTATTTACAATTTCAAATGTTCATGGATGGTCTTTGATGGAGATAGTTTCTTATGCCAATTCTAAAGGTTTTATGCCACTTTTCACCATTCTTATGACTTGTTTGGGACAAGTAGACCTTGTGACATGGTGTAGCTCACCCCACCTCTCTTTCACATGTAATTGTAACTAATTTTAAAATATGGACACATGTTCAAGTGACTCTTGAACTTCCTTTTCTTGACCTCTCTCTCAAAAGCTATATATTCATTCTTTTGGCTTGTTTTAGTAGCCTCCACTGGTTATTGGGTAAACTCTATAAAGATTTATATTTGAATAACTCTTGAATAAATATACGAGTGTTTTTTCCACTCATATGCTATAATATTTAATAATGATTTGAATCTTGTTGGTCTAGTTTAGTGAAAGATTGTCTTTTCTAGCTTGTACTCTTGATGGTCTACCAATTTGTAGAAAAGAGATTATTGTAGGTCTTTCCTAGTATTATTTTCTAACTGTAGAGATATCCTAGAAGTGGTCCATGATTGTATCCCTCTTTGAAATCATTCATTCCCTTCAAAATAATCATATACCTTCTTGAATCTAACATATGAAACATTGATGCAATAATGAATCCTAAATTGTGAATTTGTGTGAAAAACACTTTGTTTATCTTTAAGTAGTAGTTTCAGTCAATCGATAGGACATTATACATTGGTGGATCATCATTTGGTTTCTCAATAATTTTTCTCAATCCCTTTTCATATCCAAATTTTTAATTTAGAGAGAGAGAGATTTAAAGGTGCTTCAAGGGGAGTTAGCTCCTTATCTAAAGATTCATTTCTCAATATTGTCACCCACAGCAAGAGAAATGTCTCCATGGTGCCACTTGGATGAGGAGATTTAGGCATCTCCTAAAGGGTATGAATCCAAGTGTTAATAGCTTTTGGCATGCATGGTGGGACTTCCAAGTCATATAATATTGTTCTAGGTTAGTGCTAGTCTTGGCATATTTGAAGATGAAAAAAGAATATAGATTCAATACCTGGAAACTCCATTAAATAATTCAAGTATTTGGTTGATGATCAGTCCTATTTTCCATGCCAAAGGTAAAAACTAGATCTAATGTTAAAGAGACACCCTTTGAGTTTGTGAAACTACCTCCATATTCCACCAAAAGGTTTAGGTTTGTCAACACTCATCCTTACAAAAGAAATTTTATGTTTAAAACTTCTAATTTTTTGATACATTCTATTCTTAATATCCATAGTGATCATTCCAATATGTCTAGAAGACAACCTTTTGTGCCTTTCACTGGGGTATCTCCCTTGCATCTTGCCCAATATGATCAAAGAGTAACCCTCAAAAGTGTCCCATATTTTAGTGGGGATGATCCTATTACTATCATTGAGCACAATGGTAATATAGAAAAAAAATTAATATACACAACATCACCTAAGAAAATGTAGCTATTAAGTTTTTGTTAGGATTATGGAGCTAAAAGCTTCACTGATGCACACAGGAGAGGAGGTTGCTGAAGGTTGCTGAGTTGCAGAGAAGCTGGGGTCGGTCTGATCAACCGACGTCGACAGGATAGCAAAGGGAAGCAACCGACGTCGGTCATATATCGGCCGACGTCGGTCACCTCTAGGCAGACAGGGACCGACGTCGGTCGCCTGTGTGGTTCGACTGCGAGCTATTTACGGGCAGTTAGCTAACGAACCAAGTGTTTGCATGAAGAGATCTAATTTTAGACTGAGAGCTGCGGATCTAATTATTGTAATTAGATGTCTAATTATTGTTTGGATGAGATCTATATAATAGACTCATGGTTGTATTGGAAAAGTGTGCTAGGGAGTAAGAGAGCATAATTATAAGCTCCTTCTGTGTGTGAGGTAGAGCAATGGTGCGTTCCTCCTAGTGCCACAGTACCAGGTGTGTTGGTGCTGGATTGGAGAGCCAGCTGGGTTCTTCAGGAGTGTAGGATCTTGGTCACAGTTGCATGGCCTATATAGGAGATCTACATGGTAAGTAAGATCGTTGATCTGCAGGTGTATGTGTGTGCAAGGTCGAGGTTCACAGGGGAGCAGAACTGTTGTTTGATTTGCAAGTGTGCAAGGTCATACAGACAGCAACACAACAGGGAGCAGTATCAGGCAGGATCTACTTGGAGTACAGGTGTGTACTCGGATAGAGCAAGAGAGGAAGGCAAGGGAGTTCCTTCCATAAGTATGGTCTGTTGAATTGCAGGTTGTTGCAGGTTCATGGGAGATCTACTTGAAGTACCTTGAGTACTTGTGGAGCACGTGGAGTGCTTGTGGAGTGCGTGGAGCACTTGTGTTGTGCGTGGAGCACGGGAGGTGAACACCAACTCTGTATTTGAGTTGGGTGTTGGGACCTGTGAGAGGGAGAGCTTTGGGGAGAAGAAGTACTGTTCACTTGAGGTGTGGGAAACCTCTTTAAGGTGGTGGAGAAGAAGTGGCATCTTCTTTATTGTATTCTTTTCTGTATAAAGTGTTAATACAAGTTGTGTATTGTCTCTCATATGCTGTGTTATTCTGAATTCTAGTTACTTGGTGAATCTGGTTATTTCCGCATATTAAGTTGTTTGAAGTTTGGTAATCAATTGTATGTTTCCGGTTTCACATCCTGACAAGTGGGATCAGAGCATGTTTGTTGTTCTAGATTCCTGACAGTTTTTGGCCTTTTCTTTCAAAGGAAAAGTTTTGGATTGGTATGGGACTCTACCTGTAAATTCCATTAGCTCATGGGATGAATTGGGAGATTTATTGACTAATAGGTTTAGGGAGAAGAGTGATTACCTATCTCTAGCTTAGAAATTAACCATAATCAAGAGGGCACCACATGAATTCATGCAAGACTTTAATACTAGGATCCAAAAAACTTGGAATAGAATCCCAACTTTTATGAGGCTAACCTCAAACTATGTATTTTTGTACTACTTGAAAGTGTTGAATAGTGACATTGCCATGATGATTCAATATATGGGTGGAAATACATTGCCTGTTGCCTATGAAATAGCCATAAATTCTAAGAATTGTCTTGTCTAAGTGAGAAATATAACTCATATACCTCTAATGTCATTATTCCTTGATTTGCATTCTCTTAGTCAAGGTGCATTGCCCACTTTAGCCCCTTTGCCTAATCAAAAAAGGCTTGCCATTGCTCCTTAAAATGAAATACATGAAGTTAAAATCTTTCTTCAAAGTGTTACAAATGATTTATTTTCCCTCAAAATACAATAAACTAAAGGTTATAGGCCATATCAAACATATAATCAGTTTGGGCAAATAAGCAGACCTCCTTTCCAAAACAATGCACAAAGACAAGGCCAAATCACCCATGTCAAGCCTTATCTAAGATACAATCCTAATTATCCCTCATCCTATAAAGCCCTTGTATCCACTCAAAATATCTCGGTCTAATAATATCCCAACTATCCATCTTCCAAACATGGTCAACAACATGTTGCTTATGCAAATGAGATGCACAATCAAGGCATGGTAATGCAAGATAGTCAATCTTTCCAAGTTTCAAATTTTGAAGGATATATACAAGGAGGGGTGGAAAATTGACATACTCAAATTGATTATACCCTCACAAATCATTTGGAATGTGAGTTTTGTGCCATTAATTACTTGGGAAATGCAAGCAATCAAAATACTAGTGTTGCCTCTAATACCAGGTCTAAAGGGAGGGCTATTGATGAAGATCAAGGAGATAATCAAGGACCTATTGTGACTCATACATCATATAATACGGTAATTGGGTCTAATAAAACTCCTAAAATATAAAAAAATTAGAGTATTCCAAATTTTATGCCAGCTGCTACAACTCTACCTCCACAAGCTACTTTACAAGGTGCCAATGTTCATAAAGAGAACCCCAAGGTGAGTAGTCCTTACATCAATGTGGTCGACCAGATGAAGAAGATTCATATGAAAATATCATTTTGGGATTATATAATATTAATAGGGTAGAAATATATACTCTAAAAGGAATTGCATGGATTGGGTAAACAAGTGGCCCATCTAGAAATGATAATGTGGTTTTGGTCAATGGAACTCAATCTATAGATGGTCAAGTGAAGAAAGATGAAAAGACTCATCATTTTTACCTATCTATAATAATTTGTGATTTATTGGTTCATATTTTATCATATATAATTTAGAAATCACATCATTTATGCCCAAATGTATAACATATAAGCTAGGCCTCAAGTATGAGCCAATGACTAAAGGAGTTTTGTAATTGGGTGGATCACTAGCCAAGACTTTGGGGGTAGTTATAGGTTTAAATTTGACCCTTTATGATTGTATTAATTTTTAAATTACTCATGATGTATTTATGGTATATTTAACTCCCTATTTTTCTATTTCTTATCAAGAGACTTCACATCCAAGATAGGTGGATATTTGGCAATCAATTGGTATTACATGGTGTTTAGGACAAAGTATGGCACTAAAGTGAAGATTGAGTCATAAACTATTCATATAGATCACTTGGAACCTTAATCACCTAATTTATAAAATTTTAATTATGCTATCATTGATGAAGAGGAAATTCATATTGACCAATCTCTGTCATCTTCCCTTGAGGGAGTTTTTGATTTTT
Organism: Torreya grandis; assembly: GCA_037957365.1. NCBI lineage: Eukaryota > Viridiplantae > Streptophyta > Pinopsida > Cupressales > Taxaceae > Torreya > Torreya grandis. The sequence continues at coordinate 229,173 of JARHVA010008096.1, forward strand.
TCCTAGATGAGTGGGGAGATGAAAACTATGAGGATGATCCTTACAAGTTTATTGAAGAATCTAGTCTTGTAGTATAGTATATACATGAAAAGGAATATTTCATGCCTAATTTGATTAATTCAAGTGAGGATGTCAATGGCTTGTGGTAGCTCTTCTTTAATGGGTCTAAAAGCAAGATTGGGGTAGGTGGTGGAGCAATGTTGGTTTCAACTTCCAAGGAGAGGTATTATTCAACCTCTATATTTTAGTTATCATTAAATTATAATGTGGTAGAGTATGAGGCCCTTATCCATGGCCTTGAATGGGATATAAAAAGAGGAGTTAAGGAACTACAAGTGTATGGAGATAGTGAGCTTGTTGTGAATCAGGTCAGAGGGTAGAATTTGATAAAAAATACTCTTTGCTTAAGTCTTATAAGCATAGAGTGTGGGATATTGTGGAATATTTAAAATCCTTCAACATCACTTCTATTTCAAGAGAATATAACAAGCATGTTGATATGTTGGCAGTAATTGGAGCTCAGTTTGATGTTCTAAAAGGGCTAAAAGAAGACAAGAACCAACCTCATCTAAAAGTGATTGTAAGGCCATCCATACCGAATAATGTCACTAATTGGTAGGTGTTTGATAGTGATAATCAAATAACACTTTTTATACAAGAATAAGCTGAATTTTATTTCAAGAATAATTCTAAACTATAGTAACAATATGGAGGGTAGATTTTGTATTTGAAGTCTAACAAACTCCCTAAAGGCCTAGTCACTCTTGAGAGCATATTTAATGATGATGACCAGCTAAAGAAAGAGAAGATAAGAATATATAGCAAGTATGAAAAATATGAGAAGGTTCAAATCTTCAAATATAAATTTCTTGCACTTTGGAAGGTATGTACTAGTGAAGAGAAGCATGCTTTCATTGAGTTATGCAAAGAATTTTTTGATGTCTTTGCATGGGAGTATAGTGATTTAAAAGGTTTTGATCTAAATATAGCTCAGAATACTATAGAGTTATATGATAATTCTAAGCCTATTACAAAAATTCAAAGGCCAATCAATCCCAATATTGAGCCTCTCATGAGGAAAGAACTCACCAAACTGATTGAATCCAAAATCATCTTTCCCATTAAGCATTCATCTTGGTTGGAAAACCTAGTTCCTATTAGGAAAAAGAATTGAGAGATAAGGTTGTGTGTTGATTTTAAGGACTTAAATAGAGTGTTTTTGAAGGATCATTACCCACTCCCTTCAATGGAATAAATATTACAAGTTGTGGCTAGTAGTGAAAAGTTTTCTCTCCTTGACAGGTATTTTGGGTATAATTAGATTCTAGTGAAGGAAAGTGACCAATATAAGATAGCCTTTACTACTAAATTGGGTACATATGACTATATAAAAATGCCTTTTGGTTGTCTAATACTGGATCTAATTGTCAACATGCAATGGATATGGCTTTTCAAGGACTAATCAATGACATTATATTTATATATCTTGATGATGTGATAGTTTTCTCCAAGGAAGCAAAAGATCCTTTGAATCACCTAAGATAGATTTGTGAGAGGTGTAGAGAGTTTTGTATCTCTCTAAACCCAAAAAAATGTGTCTATTTTTCATGAAGGAAAAATATTAAGCCACATTATTTCTAAGAAAGGTCTGTCTATTGATCTTGAAAGGGTAAGTGCCATCTTGGCATTATTTTTTCCTAAACATGAGAAAGGTTTGAAAAGTTTCTTTGGAAAGATAAATTTCATAAGGATATTCATTCCTGATTTTGCTAAATTTTTCAATCCCTTAACCTCCATGCTAAGTAAGGATGAAGTGTTCACTTGGATAAGAAGGAGGAAAGAAATTTTTGAGGAGATCAAGCAAGCCATTACCCAAGCTCCTACCCTTACAAGTCCTAAATTCTCCAAAGAATTAAATTTGTATACCTTTGGGAATGATGAGGTAATATATACCATGCTTACTCAATAAAATAATGAGAATTTGGAACAACCTATTGCCTTTTTCAACCAAGGTTTGCAAGGCTATGAGATAAGGTACACATATGTTGAGAAATAAGTGCTTTCAATTATAAGGAGTTTAAAGAAGTTCAAGAATATGTTATCTAACAACAATATTCACATTTTTGTGCCTCATCATAGTGTGAAATACTTTATGTTGAGTAGATATTCGAATGAAAAGAGGGTAGGATGGATCGCAAGGGTGATGGAATATGATGTGGAGATCAAAACTACCAAGTTAGCAAAAGGAAAAGGACTGTGTGAGCATCTTACTTCAGACTTGAAAGAACAAAAATAAGCTATTTTGTTACTTCATGATGACTCTATGATAGTTTCACCTTCATCTATGAGAATTTGGGTACATGACATGATCCATTTCCTTCAAATGGGTGAGTGTCCACAAGGTCTTGATAGGGATAAAAGAAGGTACTTTAGGCTACAATCTATTCATTATGTACTTGTTGATGGAGTAATACTTAGGAAGGAATTTTTATGGGTTATTTTGAGATGTCTTTATTTGGATTATATTGAAAAAGTATTGTATGAGTTCCATGATGGACTAGTTGGTGGTCATTTTGCTCTAGGAACTATAGTTACTAGGATTATGAGGGCTGGTTAATTTTGGCCTAATTTGTTTGAAGATACCCATGCTTGATAAGAAAATGCCAAAAACGTGCTATTTTTAATGGAAAACAAAGGCTATCTTCTTTTCCTCTTCATCTAATCTAGGTTGAACAACCATTTATGTAATGGGGTTTGGATTTCATAGGTTCAATCAATCCACCTTCTAGTGTAGGTCACAAGTGGGTGTTTATTGCTACTAATTACTTTACAAGATGGGTAGAGGATGTAGGTATGAAGGAGGCAAATGAAATCTTAGTCCTACAATTCTATGAAGGTATAGTAACTAGGTTTGGATCTCCTTCAACAATCATTTCAGATAATGCATTAGCCTTCCTAGGAGTAAGAACATGTGAATGGGATTTGAAGCATGGCATCTATCTTAGTACCACCTCCAACTATTACCCCCAAGTAAATGGACTAGATGAGTCCACAAGTAAGAATATAATCAAGATTATATAGAGGAAAATGGAAGAGAATCAAAGGGCTTGGCACGCCAAGTTGAAGATAGCCCTTTGGGATAATAAGATCACCCTAAAGAGAGCGATTGGTAATTCACCATATACACTTGTTTATGGAAGTGAAGCTAGACTTCTTATCTCACTTGAGTTACCAGCTTTAGATCTTACCTATCAGCTATAATTGATGGAAAATGACAACATGGAGGTCAGGTTATGTGAGTTAATGGAGCTTGAGGAGGGAAGAAATCAAGCTATGCACACCATGACAACTCACCAAGAGCAAACAAAGAAGTTTTTTGACCAAAAATTGAGGCCAAGGAGCTTCAAAGAAGGAGACATTGTCCTAAAATAGGATGAATATAGGGCCAAACCTAGAAGACACACAAATTTTGATGCTTTTTAGAGTGGACCATATGTGATCACATAGTGTAAATAACACAATGCTTTCCAACTCTTAAAGTTGGATGGAGAGGAGTTGCATATCCTAGTCAATGGGATATATCTAAAGCATTATTATTGGGGTTCTCCTTTTCCTTTGTACATAGTTTCCTACTTTCTTGTGTTCCCTAAGTGCTTATGCACATGCATGAGTTGTCTTATGTCTTGCTTTATTTTGTGTCTTGTTTGTTTTATTTGTGTTATATGTCATTTCTTATGGCATGAGTTTTCCTTCTGGTCTAGTGTGTTGTTCAAAGTTTTGAGTCATGGCCAATGTTTCCTTATTTGAGTATCCTTAGATGACTCCATGCCTAATGGATTAATTCAGCTACTGGTCTAGTCAGTATAACAGGAATACTACCCCTATGAGTCACTAATATGTTGACCAAATTTTAGCCCTTTAGGCCGAAATTGGGCACCCATTTTTGTAAACTTAACCACCTAAGTCTATATCATTGTCTAGGTCTAATATGTAGGTTTCATTTGGAAGAAATATTCTATATAAATCCCATAACAAATGTACAAGTCCAATTCTTTCAAAAAGTTTGGTTTTGGTCTTTTGCTAAGCCTTTGCATAGTAATCCTTTTAGGTCTTTTGTTTTTGACTAAGTGTTATTTCTTTCAGATTTTTCAATCATCCAAGTGCTTAATTCTTTTAGACAATTTATTAAAGATAGATTTCCTGAAGATGAAGACTAATTCCTTTGAGAAAATTGTTTGCACAATTTCCCTAAAGGATCTTTGCAAGCTGAAGGGGTCATTTCCATCTTTCCAAAAAGGTCATTTTCAACTTTTTCGAAGGGCACCTCAACTTTTCTAAAGGGGTCACTTCAAATTTTTTGAAGGAGCATTTTTAAAAATCCAAAAGGTACTTTACAAAAAATATGAAGGGTATTTTTGTAGGAAGGTGGACCAAATAGAAGTTTTGAAAGGTGCATCCCAATCTTTTCAAAGGGTATTTTTCAAGCAGGGTGCCCTATTCAAAAGTATCAAAGGAATTATTCAACTATAGAAGTTCTAAAATTCATCTTCAACTTTTCAAAGGGACATTTGCAAGTGTTGAAGGGTCATTTATAGATTGTTGAAGGACCATTTATTTCGATCGAAGGGCAAAAAGATAAAAGTTTGAAAGGCCAAACGGAAAGTTTGAAGGAATTATTTCAGAAATATTGTCTAAAGAATTCTTTCAAAAAACTTGTCCACATCAAAAAGAGGTCAAAGCCCAATTCTTTTAGACATTTTATCTTATACAAAAGAAACAAAAATCCCAAAAGATTGTTCGAGAAAATCATCCACAAGAATTGCCAAGAAAAAGCTCGAATGAATTATTTTGAGAAAAATGTTGAGATAAAAAGTTTGAAGGAGAAAAGTGTCTAAGGAATGAATTATTTAGGAAGGATTGTCCAAGGGAAATAAAATTCTAAATAAAATACCTGAAGGATGATGGACCACAAAATGTCAACTTTAAATTACAAAAAATAGATGTTGGAGTCAAAAAAGCTTGGCAGGAACTTGAGGGCAAATGTGGAAGTAACAAATGGTAGGACCCTAAGCATCTGGGATATACAAAAAAAATAAATAATAGATAGGTTGATGGTTTGGGTCATTGCTAGTAGCCAACCAAATCAAAGAGCTTCCATGAAATTGAAAAGAATAGGTATCTAAAAGATGGCTAGCAGTTAGGAAGAACATTTGCTAACTATCACAATGAGTTCCATTTACCTCAAATAGTGTTATCTATTGACTCTCCTATTTTCAATTTCAAATGTTCATGGATGGTCTTTGATGGAGACAATTTCTTGTGCCAATTCTAAAGGTTTTATACTAGTTTTCACCATTCTTAGGACTTGTTTTGGACAGGTAGAGCTCTTGACATGGTATAGCTTGTACCACCTCTCTTTTAAATGAAATTTTAACTAATTTTCACATATGGACACATGTATAAGTGACTCTTGAACTTCCTTTTCTTGACCTCTCTCTCAAAAGCTATATATATGCATTCTTTTGGATTGTTTTAGCAGCCTCCACTAGTTATTGGGAAAACTCTTGCTAGATTTGTATTTGAAGACCTCTTGAAGAAATATAAAAGTGTTGTTGCCACTCATATGCTATAATATTGAGTAATGACTTGAATCTTGTTGGTCTAGTCTAGTGAAAGATTGTCTTTTCTAGATTGTACTCTTGATGGTCTACCAATTTGTAGAAAAGAGATTTTTATAGGTCTTTTTTAGTATTCTTTTCTAAGTATAGAGATATCCTAAAAGTGGTCCATGATTGTATCTCTCTTTATAATCATTCATTACCTTCCCAAGAATCGTACACCTTCTTGAATCTAGCATATGAAACATTGATGCAACAATGAATCCTAAGTTATGAGTTTTATGTGAAAAACACTTTGTTTGTCTTTAAGTAGTAGTTTCAGTCAATTGGGAAGACATTATAAATTGGTGCATCATTTTTTGGTTTCTCATTCATTTTTATTAATCCCTTTTCATATCTAAATTGTTAAATTAGATAGATAACTTTAAATGTGCATCAAGGGGAGCTATCCCCTTATCCAGAGATTTATTTCTCAATATTATCACCCATAGTAAGAGAAATGTCTCCATGGTGCCATTTGGATGAGGATATTTAAGCATATCCTCAAGGGTGTAAATCCAAGTGTCAACAATCAATTTCACTTGATCAACCAATATTTATTTTGGGTGGGGGCGCATATCCTTTCACTCCTAAAATGGGTTATGTTGAGGTTAGATTCACTCCTAGATTGATAGGAACCATGGTTGCAAACAATGACCCTCGTACTATGTTTTTATTTATCCATATATTCAAGTTATCACTTATAGTTTGTTGAATGCCCAATATTGATGGAATCTTAGGTCTTATTATTGGTGCTAATACTAATCCTATTGGCTAGTATGGTACTATTTATTGTAAAACATTCTTTTGGACCTATTTTCTCACAAACTGGACTATTTGAGACCACTTTACATTATTTCCTTGGTTTGACTCCATTTGATGAAGAAAGGAATAGGCCAAAACTTTAGGTAGACTTGGAATGGGTGATTTCATAAATAACACATGGTTCTACATGCTCAAAATGTCCTAAGTAACTTCAACTACTTTTATCAGCATATCGACTCCCTACTCAATGATGTGTGCCTCTATCTCATTAAAGTGTGTCTCCTTAGCATAAGATTTTTCCTCAATCCATTCCAATATTATGAAGTTCCTCATGGAATTTCTTTGACTTACCTCCCAACTTTACATGGTCTATGGTGATAATCACTTTTTATTAGACTTCAATATATTTTCACTAATTGAGCTCACAATAATATTAAATATCCATGTTGAAATCCTTTGTATTTCCAACTAACACATTATGAAAAACTTTCCCTCTATTCTCTTTCTACTATTTTCTTGAACCATGCGTAATGAAGGTTTATCCCTTTATGAGAAGATCTTCAATATCGTATTCAACCATGTGCCTTTTAATTTCTAAGGGTAACTAATCAATAAAAGGTCCTTTCAACTCGATGAAGAATTCATATTATGCTTCCTCTAAGAAAGAATATATAGAGACTAAAGACTTTAATAAGTAACTTTTCTTTGTGCCTTTCTAGCACATGTCCATTTCTTAGCTCAAAACTTTATTGGTTCACTAAAATTTTCCAACCCATGCCTTCATCAAAGGGTTTTTATGCCAAAATTTATACTTTGGCCCATAACATACATGGCTATTCATGCATGTATGTGCTTAGGTAATTCATAAAATCACTTCATAAAGAGGATAATACAAATAATCTTCCATCAATTTATTTAGAGATATTGTTCCTAAGCTCACATGATACTTCCCAATAGTGAGATCCTCATCCCCTAGCCACCTCTCAATGTTTTCCAAAGAAACTGGGTGAATCATCTTTAAACATCATCTTTTACAACTGGTTCAACATATATTTGGAAATAGAACCAAAATGTTGGGGTATTTTATTATGCACTAAACAAAGTGTTTGTGACACTACACTTACCTTCATGGTTAGAAATCATCACATTTACATATCACAAAATTAGGCTTGTGCACTCACTTAGTTACAAAATTAAAGAGAGACAACTAAGGTACATTGTGTTAGTTTCAAAGTATGACTTAACATATTTATTCATGATTCACTATAGGATGGAAATAGATTAAGAAAATATGTAAACATTTAAGGAAAGGGGAAATAATCATATATGTAGTTCGATTTAAATTACATCATTAACATAAGATATCACCAATATAAGATCAAATGACACAATCATCCATTAATGGAGTATTAGGCCCTTTTTATTAAAGTATCAAGTATATGGAAAATATAGTTCAAATTTAAATCACATCATTAATATAATTTATCACCAATATAAGATCAAATGAAACAATCATCCATTAATGGAGCATTAGGCCATTTTCATTCAAGTATCAAGTATATGGAAAAAGTAACCAAAAAAAAATATCTCAATACATAATAGCCTCAAAAAATATCATAAAAAATAGCAATAACAAAAACAACATTCTCAAAAACCTTAAATAAGGATGCAAGGTGGGATTTTATAGATTTAAGACACGACCTGCCCATTACATTAAGTAATTATGCACTCCTTAAAGAGGAAAGTTGTTTATAAATATAGAAAGGAATAAATATTTATCATAAATTCCCTAAACTAAAAATCCTTTTATTTTATTAATCTTGTGTAGAATCTACTCAAGACATTTTAAATGAGGATTGTCATAAATACCACATTGCCTGAAGACTAGTTTTGTTTACTCACTCTTCAACATAGGATCCCTTGAATTTGCACTCTATGTTTTGTGCAACCTCTTTTCCACTCACTACACTCCATGTTTTATGTAACCTATTTTCCATTCACTACATTCCATGTTTTATCCTGACCATGGTGTCATCTTTGGAGCATGCTAAGATTTCATTTGGTTGGTCCTTTTGATTATAGTGCTTGTGGATTTTTTGGTACACGTGAAAATTTCTTCCTCATGAGTTGTTAATCTTGGTGGTGCTCTATTGGACATAGGTAAATTTTGGGGTAGTGTTTGGTAGATATAATCATGATGCCTTATTTGTTTTACACTACAATCTAAAATAATTTTGCCTCTTACACTTATGAATATTTATCAAAATTAGGTGTGCACTACTATACTTGGTTGAAATTGTGGGCCAATTTTTTCCTATGCTTGATTGCACTTTGCATGATTCTATATGGCATAGCTAGATAATAATTTAAACTTGAAAATACACATATTTTCAAAACATTATGATGGTGGAAAATTTTCAAAATTAATATATTTCTAGGATCTTAAAATGCTTCAAATAAATAATGATTTTATAACCTATGTGGAATTTAACCTTTCTATTTTGAGATGAGTAATTTCCATGTATGTATTCATTTATCATCTCAAAATGGGGACTTATATTAGGATTTTTTTCAAAATCAAATTTCAAAGTGGAAACAAACTGAATAGTTTTTATTTACCTCCTTGATCAAGAAGTGGATTGGGCACTCATGGCTCTAAAAGAATGGTTGGATATGTTTCAACACATAATAAAAATCAAGGTAGGTTCCAAGGACTTGTAAATAAATGTAGGATATATTTCAACACTCATCGAATATTTTTATTGATGTGGAATTTGGAGTGATAACAAGTAGGTGTATTCATTTCTATGTTCTCTTTTCAAATTAAAATTAAACATTTTAAAATTTTAAAAAGTAAAATTTACATATATTGATAATTTCACTACATGTAGCATTTGATATTTATTATAGGTATATCATCTAAACAATGTGGATAGAAGAATAACTCAAGTGTGCATAAAAAATCCTTCATCCTTCCCTAGGTAAATGGAGATGTGTGTTTCCATTATTTATTTGTATACATTGATGCATGCATGCATCTCAATCACATATTCATGTAAAAGTGAGGAAATTATGTATATACCTAAATTTGGGACAAGACCCTTAATCCGAGTGTCTTATCCCTAATTTATGTTATTTGGAAAAAAAATACATGTTAGCCTATTTCTAGGAGAATCCTAGCCCCGTATAGTCTTACAATTGGTCCATTGAGGCTACAATAACCTCAAAACTTATAAAAAACATACATTTGTCAACACCTTTGGACTATTAGGGTAAGTGCAAAATGTTGGGGGACAAAAAAAGGCCTACCAATGGACATGTTTTTTTTTCTTCTAAAATTTGAGAACTCTAAACTTATATAGATTGTTTGAGATGGCTACACTCAAAATTTGAAGATGGTATAAGAACACAAATTTTAGTATTTCAAGTCTAGTTTCTAAAACACTATTTTTTTAAATGGTTAAGTATAAGTAGGTCAAATGTCTAATTTTTTTAGAAAAGAACTCATGTTGTTTAAAAAATCATAACAGATAATCAACCATGTGGCCCCTCATTTTATTTAACATCATTTGGTATTGTTTGAAACCCTTTGGTGAAAATTTGGATAAAATAATATCATTTGTGACCTATATATATATATATATATATATATATATATATATATATATATATATATATATATATATATATATATATAAATATATATATAACTAATTTTACAAGTAAATAGATCTTGAAAATTTACAAAAAAATGGATATCCAGCCATGCAAACCCCTAACTACATGTATAGTTGCAACATATAGAGGCCTAAAAAATACGTAGTTAGAAATCAACATAGATGGAAACGTTAAAATAGTCCAATTTTTTTTAAAAAAAAAAAAAAAAAAACCCATATATTTAGAAAGAGGAGAGTGTGCTTGACATTGTAGTGATAATTTTATGAAATGTCTCGCTAAAATTCATAGTGTTTATGATGATGAAAACTAGGCTTTTTACTTTCAATCAAAAACTTAGATTCAACTATTATTTGCAAGTCTAGGTCTTAGTTTTAGGAATTCAAGCCATTTCTAAGCCAAAAGGCATTTTTTTAAAATTACATATAACAAAACACATACATGCTATAAAACACACAAAAAATAACATGTAGACATTATAATCAATTATATTCATTAAAAGTTGACAGTTAACATGAATTCTAAGGAAATATCATCATTAGTATAATTTGATGTCACCACATGATTTTAATGGTGAGTTTGAATTGATGGATGCATGGCAAGCACATGCTAAGAATTGACAATAATGATCTTTACGTTTATTCTCATCCATGAGTATAAACAAATAACACTCGCTAATGGGTTTATCTTAAAATTATATATAACACTTTCAATGCTTCACATGTTGTTCTAAACCAAGTTCTCACAAAAGAAAAAAACTCTATTTTTGTCCAGTAATGATTTTTACCTATGTTGATATCATTTTAATTCATTGTGTGTAGCACTTTCAATATTGCATGTGTTGTTTTAAACTAATTGCTCCCAAAAAGAAAAACCTCAATTTGTATCCATGAGTATAATTAAATTTAGCATTTACTAATGTATCTATCTCAAAATTATATGTACAACTTTCAATGTTGCACATGTTCTTTTAAACCAAGTGTTAATAAAAATGAAAACCTCTATTCTCATCCATGAGTATAGCCAAATAATAATTAATTTGTTTATATCAAAATCATATGTAACACTTTCAATTTTTCATGTGTTATTTTAAACCAAGTGCTCAAAAAAGGAAAAAACCTCTATTCTCATCTAGTAATGATCATTACCTAAGTTGACATCATTTTAACTGATTATATACAACACAAGTTAAATGTTGTATGTGTTGTTTTAAACCAAGTGTTCATAAAAGGAAAAACCTCAATTCTCATCCATGGTTATAACTAAATAGCATTCACTATTGTATCTATATTAAGATTATATACAACACTTTCAATGATGCACATGTTGTTTTAAATTAATTATTCATAGAAAGAAAACCCTCTATTCTCATCCATGAGTATAACCAAATAGCATTCGTTAATGTTTTTGTAAAAAAATCTATGTAGCACTTTCAATGTTTCACATTTTATTTTAAACCAAGTGCTCACAAAAGGAGAAAAATAGATCTCATCCAGTAATGATGTTTACCTATGTTGATATCATTTTAACTCATTATATGCAACACTTTCAATGTGGCACGTGTTGTTTAAACCAAGTGCTCATAAAAGGAAAAACCTCTATTTTCATCCATGAGTATAATTAAATAACACTTGCTAATGTGTATATATCATAATTATATGCAACACTTTCAATGTTGCATGTGTTATTTTAAACCAAGTTCTCATAAAAGGAAAAACCTCTATTCTAATCCATGAGTATAACCAAATATCACTCACTAATGTGTCTATATCAAAATTACATGCAACATTTTAAATGTTACATGTGTTATTTTAAACTAAGTGATTACAAAAGGAAATATCTCTATTCTCATCCATAAGTATAACCAAATAACACTCACTAATATGTCTATATCAAGTTTGGACTTTAAAATTTAAGTCTACTTTATCTGAGGATAGATCATTGTTGGTAATTCAAAATGTGGAGTTTAAAACATGTATTAAATAATTTTAAAAAATATTATTAAATTTAAATCTACTTTACTTGATGATGCATCACTCTTGGTGATCGAAAAAGTGAAACTAAAAATAGGTATAAAATAGTCCAAAAAAATTACTAAGAAATTAAATGATTATTTAAATAACCACTAATAACTTATGTATATATAAAATAAAATAAATATGTTTTATAAAGTTATATGTAGTTGTTTCTAGTATAAATCATGAAATAATTTTTAAATCAACATTTTAGATTACATTAAGTGAACTATCATCGAGATGATAAAAAATAGTGTCATGATGATGGTTCACTACACATGATCTGAAACTATTAAAAAAACATTATTAAAAGTCCAACTAGGTTCTAAGGACTCACAAAAAATGTTTGATAGGTTTCAACACCCATCAATTTTTTGTTGGTATGAAATTTGGAGTGATACAAAGTAGGTGTATTCACTCATATTCTCTCTTTTCAAATTAAAATTAATTTTTTTTAAATTTCAAAATTAAAATTTACATATGTTGATAATTTGTCTACATGTAGAATTTTGCATTTATTGTAGGTATATTAGCTAAACAATGTGGATGGAAGCTAATAGGTGTCATATATTCCTTAATTTAACCAAATTTTTTTTTGGTTTCATTCAAACTAGAGGTGACATCCAAATCTATTTGCAGTAAGGTTTATGATTATGGGTCTTATAGAGATGGTTTGGGGGGTTGTTAATCTTATAAATGTCTGATCTAATATATTATAGAAAGGATTTGATTATGCAATAAATAAACACACTTGAAAAATTAAAACATTTTGTGAAAGTAACCTACTTTTTTGAAATAAACACACTTGTTGAAAGTAAACACTATGTTGAAATTAAACACATTTGTTGAAAGTAAATACTCTGTTGAAAGTAAACACTCTACTGAAAAGATAAACACAATGATTTGCAATGCTTGAATTTAATCTTAGAAATTAAATATAATTCCATGTAGGCGATAAAAATAAATTATAATTGTAATTATTAAAATTTTAAGCACACATAAAAAACTATATAGAAACACATTCCTGATTCCTGAGGCGAGTGGGCCTTTGCTCACTTTGGGAATAAGAATGGAAGGAAAACTTAGCACTTGAAAATTGGAGATATCTTCATTAATTTATCAAAATAGATTAAATGAAAATTTTTATTACTTTATTTGAATATCAAGTGAATAATGTAATAATTGTCTCTATTACTACTTAACATAGAGATCTGCCTATATATAATGTTACAACTACATATCCCTAGATCTCAGTAACTAATCTTATGTTATCAAGATAAATATCTAAATTTGAGTGGATCTTAAAAATAGATGATCAATGGCTGCAATAGGAATAATCATTTATTACAAAATTCACTAAATATTTACAAATAATTTCTTAGATTTATTAGATTGATTTATCTTATAAAATAAAATTGATATATTTATAATGACTAATATATATAGAAAGTCTATTTATAGATTTTTTTTATAGTAATTCTATAAATATTAATTAATTAAAACAATCTTCAAGTATGTTGACAAAAGTGGAAAGTATGTATCTTCAATTCTGCAAGCTCAAGAGTTGGACTGGGAGAGTCCATAACAACTCTGGAAAAGTCCATAGCAATTTTGGTAGAGTTCAGAGTTGTATTTGTTAAAGTCTAGTAGATTTCATAGTAATGTGATTTAAGGATATTTTATGTTAAGAAAGTCTGTATTAAGGCTACCAAGCTGATAAGGATGATAAAATGCTTCAATAAAGGGTGGAATCCAATCTTGAATGAATCTGTAGCTACAGACTGGGTGAGTCTATAGCTGAATATAGAGTAGACTTGGTTGAGCTGAAAGCATGCCAAATGATTTTTTAGCTCATCAAATGTCAAGATCCTTCATATGGTTGACTTATAATATCATCAAAAAAGGTTCTTATTCTCTATTGTCTATTGTATTATTTATATATACATAAAATAGGGAGACTAAACATGTTAATATTTAGAATAAAATGACAAAATTAGTAACATAGACTTTAGTTGTATTCAATAAGATAAAGCATGCATTTACTACATTAGGATTAAATACAAGCCTAATATCCTTGCAATGTTCAATATAGAGGAAAGGTAATTAGGGGGAAATGAAGTAAACTGATAGTAATAATGAGTCATATTTTAGACTCATCATTTCCTTCATGCTTTAACTTTTTCAAGTCCCTTTGTAAACTTAGTTGTTTACCCCCTCATAACTCTGAATGTTTTCTTGTAGACATTGGCTAAAGTTAGAAACATTGAATTTAACACCCTAATGGTTATTCTGTGTACTAGTGAAACCATGATAGTTTTATAACATTTTTTTCTAGATTTGAAGTTCGTCATCCGTTTGAGGAGCCCATTTGTGCCATGGTGGAATAGGAATAAGGAGTGGTGGTCTAAATCTCATGCCTACCCACCTTTTTTCTCCTCCTGAATTAATGACATCAAAAATCATTTCATTTATGGATTCTGATCTTTGGAGGCTTCATCTTAAATTGGTTGGAGACATGATCTCCTTTTTCTTTAGTGGGATTGTCAGTGTATCCCAGTACCCGATACTAGCTATAAATACAAAACTAAAATTTTTCCTAGTGTATAAATCAAAAGAGATAATGTTGTTATAAAAACCATGAAAATAATGAAATTTGATGTTTGGATTTAGTAAATAGGTAGATTTAAATTTGATCTATAACATCCTTGCACTATAAAAAATAGGTCTAATGTATAGTGTTAGGAATATATAATTCAAATCAATATTAATGAAATAAACATGAAAATAAAATGCAAGAAAACAATACATGAGAAACACAAATTTAACATGGTTCACCCAATATGGGCTACATCCACATAGAAATAGCCAATTATTCTCTTATTCAATCCAATAAATGAAGGGATAAACTTGCAATACATCCATTTCAATCTCCTCTTCACTCACACATAATGTACCGCTATGATTACAATGCCCTCATATAAAAGGAAGGTTGCATATTAGGTCAAAAATGAATCAACATAATTTATATCATCAGATATGTGACCTAATAGTGAATGATCTAGATTTACTATAAAATTATACTATTTTACAATGCAATTTTCATAAAAACTTACTTCAAGGGTGCTACCCCTGAACCCCTACCAGGGGGCTCCATATAGATCATCACACACCTAGACCCCCATGAAGACCATAGTGTGTGTGGGGGGGGGATCCCACCTATACCCCCCACCCTATCAAGAACTAGGCATTCTAATAAGATCAGGTTTCACCATCCAACAATCTCCCACTTGGAGACTAATTGTTGCAACTCCATCACTATAACTCTTCTTTAGAATTTTCTTTAAAATTTGACCTTGACATGTTTATCATCTTCTTGGTTATTCTTGAATACCTATTTAACCTAAAAAAATCTCCATTTTATCCCTTATGACTACGTTTGTTATCTTATCTATAGGATTCTGACTCGTATGGATCTTTTCCAACTTCAGTTGACCATCCTCCAAAATTGAACAAATGAAGTAATACCTGAGTTATATATGTTTGGTTCTTGGGTGGAATATTAAGTTATTTTCTAAATGAATTTTACTTTGTCTATCACTATAAAACCTAAAATATTCCTACTTCTACCTCAACTCTTCCATGAATCATTGCATCCATATCATCTCCTTGCTTGATTGTATAGTAGCAACATATTCTACCTCTGTAATTGACAAATCAACTATCTTTTACAATTTTAAAATCCAGAAAGTTGTTGTATCACCAATAGTGAATACATAACCTATGGTGATCCTCTTGCCATCTAAATATCCATCCATGTCTGCATCAACATATCCTTTTAAGGTAACATTTGATCCTTCATAGCATAACTTTTTATTAGTGGTCCTTTTCAAGTACCTAAGAATACACTTGACTACATCCCAGTGCTCTTTTCCTATACTATTCATAAACCTACTGACAAATCCCATTGCATGAGTCATGTCTGGTCTTGTGCACACCATAATGTACATTAAAATTCCAACTATTGAAGCATAGGGGACTTTGGACATGTAATTGATTTCTTCCTATGTTTTAGGACACTGTTCCTTGCTTATTTGAAGTGCCCTCCCAAAGGTGTACTCACTAGTTTTTCATATTGCATATTGAATCTAACTAACACCTTATTGATGAACTCTTCATGAGACAATGTCATTTTTCTATTTTTCCAGTTTCTTGTTATTCTCATACTAAGGATTTACTTTGCAACACCCAAATCCTTAGTTGCAAATAAATTTTATAGTTTTCTTTTGATCTCATTTATATCCTACATGTTAAACCTTGAAACAAGCATGTCATCTATATACAATAATAAGATAATATATCTACCATTATCTAATCTCTTAAAATAAACATAGTGGTTAGAATGGCATCTACTGTAACCTTGTTCTATCATAAACATGTCAAATTTCAAATACCACTACCTTGGAGCTTTCTTTAGGACATACAAACTCTTATTCAACTTGCACACCATTTTATCCTTACCTTTGACTTCGTATCCCTATGGATGCTCCATATATATCTCCTCCGCCAGGTCAGCATGAATAAAATAAGTCTTTACATCTAACTATTCAAGATGAAAATTTTCTACTACTACCAAACTTAAAATAGTCATTAGGAAATCATTTTAATAACTAGAGAAAATATTTCATCAAAATTTATACCTTCCTTTTTGTGGAAACTCTTTTACAACAAGTCTGGGCTTGTACTTCTTTATGACTCCATATTATTCCTTCAATCTATAAACCCATTTATTCTACAATGCTATTTTACTTAAAGGTAAATGAACCAAATCCCAAGTTTGGTTATGTACCAAGGAGTCCATCTCCTCTTTCATGCCTTGCTCCCACTTCTTTCTAGTTTCTACTTGCATTTCTTCTTTATACCTTTCTAGCTCACCACCATCAATCAATAATAAAGTGGAGGAAAGTATCGTTTAGGGAGTCTACTTACTCTACTAGATCTTCTAACTACACTTTTATGAGTTTTAGGTACTTTTTGTTTTAGTTGCACATTCTAATTTGTATAACTTTTAGAATTTTATTTCCAATGATTTCATCAAGTACTATATATTCTATTTTTGTCTTTTATTGTTTCTTTCCCTATAAATACTCTTTGTACATGACCTTCTCATTAAAGATCACATATCTACTCCAAATTATTTTACAATTTTCAAAATCCTATAAATGGTAACCAAAATCATTAACTCCATATCCAATCAAATTACATTTCTTGGATTTTGATTCAAGCTTGGTGTTTTAGTGAGTTTCAACTTATATTTTATAAAGGGAAGAGAAAAAAACTAGATGTGGGTGTGGTTGAAAAACCTATTTATTTATGAATGCATTAATTATAAGATTTTGAAGATCACTTTTTTGGCTTGGGAGGATGACCTATAAATAAGACAACACTAAAAAGATTTATTTGTTAGATAGATAGTTGGGTAGATTGCCTAACACTAGATAGATCTCAGAAGCAAGAACTTACCCAAGGGATGCCAATCCACACATTTTAAATAATTAAGTTGATAACAAAAATGATAAATTACTTGCATCAATAATAAAAAAAGGTATTGAAATTGAACACAAGAAATTCTTGTTAAAGAAATAGGCCAAACAGATAATTGAGTAATAGGTGGGTCAATACCTATGCTAAATGGTTTGAGTCTATTTTAGAAAATCAAAAAGGGGTCTATGAATAGGTAGGGACATATAAAATTAGATCTAGTTAGGGGTAAGAGGGTGAAAATAACTTTTTATTAATTTCTACCATAGTGGCCATCAATAGTCAAGGTGATTGTCGATGGTTAGACAAACTATTCGCAGTTGAGGCAACCATCAGTGGTTAATGTGTGTTGACTATAGGTGATAAATGGTTGATTGATGGGATCACAAACTTATATTTTGAGAGATGGGTTAGTGTTGAATATTGATCTAGTAAGTGATTGAAGTGGTTGGCATATTGGTGGAATCTAACATGATTCTAATAGAGTAATAGTGCTTGAATACTTGGCAAAGTAGTGGCAGTAAGGTAGCTCTCTAATGTGATGGATGGATTACTAGATGAAGTGACCTATAAATAATTATGGATGTACAATCTCTTGAAATTCTTGATGATAGTTAAAAATCGTTTCACTTTCATACTCCTCTCTTCTTATAGTCACAGGAAAGAGGTGGAAGTGAAGGTCGGAAATGGGATTCTAATTTTAAATTATGCATTCAATGGATTATATATAGATTTAGAAAAGTTAATTTTAGAAAATTAAGGTATATGTTTACATGTTAGTGCTTAGGATGGTGGACCCTAATTGTCAGTGGTTAAGGTGACCATCAATTGTCACCTTGACCATCAACAATCAGGGTTTAAAGGTAGGGTTTTATCTAGTAGGTCAACTAACTTAGGTTAGATGAGATAGGTTGAGTTAGGGGTCAATAAAGTAAAATTTGGGCCTAAGGGGGTCCTGAAGTGGTCTAGGGGTGTTTCATCATTCAGAATAATTGTGTACAAATTTTTAGTATCTACATTTTCCCCCTTTTTGTTATATGTCTTAAATCAATAAGCTATAAAATTAAAAAAAATTATGAGTTAAAGGTCAATTTGGCCTAAGTATGTGAGGAGGTATTTCCCCTTAAACTATGAAGTGATGAGGTAAAGCAGATCAGGTGTAAGTTTGATGATTTGGTGAGTTGATGATAAAATGAGTGAATGATAGGTTGGGCACTAAAGTGTAAGAAAATTCATAAAGTGTGACAAAAGGTGTGATAGCTGAGATTGTGCATTAGATAGGTTGCCATAATTGGTAAAAATAAAGGTTAGTACTAGAAAGACAAGTGATAAGTAGATCACATGAACGCATATAGGCATGTTAACAAGGTTCGCTTGTAAATGCAAGTCTCCTAAGTAAGGCATGTGTTTCCATGGGTATCCAATGTAGGAAGTGTTCCCAGGGAAAACCCAAATAGGTTAAGTGTCATGGGTATTTGAGGTAGGAAGTGTTCCCAAGAAGACACAAGTTGGTTAGGTAAATGTAAAGTGGTACAAATTCAAAAAGTGTTCAATATGGCAATGTTGTCATTACGATCAAAATACCAAGCAAAAATCATCATAAAACACATGCTAGTTGGGCCAAATAGACCAATGGTGAGGTGATGAGGTGGGTGGGGTGGGTGGATAAGGTAATATTTAGGGTTGGGTTATTAGATAAAGTGTAATAAAAGAGGTTGATTGAAGAGGCAATTTTTAAAATGTGAAGACCCTGACCATCAACAGTTAGGGGTATGGTATTAGTGTCAATCTAGTTCTATATTACTAGAACTATAAGCACATCTAAGTGCTAAGGATAGTGGGGCTATCATGGGTGGGATACACCTAGATAGAGTTCTCAATTGGTTTTATATAGTGCAGAGGTGACTTCACTACTTTACTTGCAAGAGGAGGAGATCATGATGTAGATTGGTTTAGGTGTACACTAGGTGCATTGGTGATCACTGATATTGTCTAGAGACCTTATGTCTATTTTTTATTATGGGCTAGCTACAAGAGGTAAACCCTATCTTTATATATTTATAGATGGATATTCAATAGGTAGGATGGGGAGGTAGATCTCATCCCATTTGATAAGGTGCAGAGATAGCTGGGCCTAGTTTAAGGTATCTCAAGCCCATTCCCCAAGTATAAGCATGAGGATGCAAATATTAAATTACTTGAGCCACATCTAATACTAACTTTCTTGATCATAGGGAGCTACTATCTAGGATAATTATTAATGATTCAAGCTTTCTTGATGGGTATCTTGTATGGTATCAGGATCTATATGCGGTAGTAGACTTTGGTGGGGATGATGGTGGAAAACAACGTATAGATGTGGACCCAGTTGGGAGAGGAGGGCAGAGAGTATAGGTATAAGGAGGTGCCTTAGGTACATAGGTAGGAGTGACACCAGTTTCAACACAATTACAAGTCACAACATTACAAGGTCAAGTGCATGCCTTATAGGGTCAATTTGTTACACTCACGGGTGATAGGGACTAAGCTAGAGCTTTACTAACCTTGGTTACATAGGAAAGGGACTCCCTAAGATAAAGAGGAGGAGTAACAACACCTAAAAGACCACAAATTACTATCCCTATGGTATGATACCTAGCCATAGTGGATGAGTTATGGTACTATGAGGCCATTGTATTAAGGTGATGTCCTGATGAACCCTGATAGGGTGAGTACAGAGCTAGTTTGGTAGGCAAGGCCAATGTGGCAACCCCACACTAGTGGGCTATGTTTGTAGGTGGATAAATAGGTACCTCGAGATAAGCACTAGGATTGAGTGGTAGTGTAGGAGGGGCCAGTGGTAGTGGTGCCTTGGGGGAATAGAGGGATATAGAGGATATGATATGATATTTTGATTTTGTATAACATTTTAATACCAACCTACATGTTAATGTAGTGAGATTTATATTTTTGAGAGAGAGATACATGTATGATATATATATATATATATATATATATATATATATATATGATCCCTATTTACTAGTTACTACTCATGGTTATGATGATTTGATGTTGATGATTTTATTTGTTGATTATGCTTATGATGATTATGATTATGTCATGGATTATGTGATGTTGTTGTATTGATTATGGATATTTATGATATTGACTTATGTGATTGGTGATGATGACTCACCTAGTTAATCATATGTTGAGATAGATTTGGTTTTTGCTTATTGATGTTCATGCATTAATGTTGATGAATATATGTGTTCTCATTTTAGATTTAGACATGTGATGAAAAATTGTTTATCGCTATGTTGTTCATGGATTTTATGATTTAGACATGATGAGGATGTTTATTTTTTCTTATGATATATGTTGATATGATGTGATGTGATTACTCATGATTATTTTACTTAATGCAAACAATACTAGATGTAATAAAGATAAAATATTTTAGAGATAAATGTCTAAGTGGAATCATTTAATGAAAGGATAAAAAGAGGGTATGATGCTTCTTCTTTGACAAGGACTAAAACAAAATTGGAGTTGGATTGGCTTAAGGAGCATAATCCCTTTGAATGCTTCACATTAGCATTCCTTAGTTGGTTAAGAGGTTTTTTTATCACACAATGTCAAGTAAGCTCAAAAATACCTTATTTATAGTATATAAAGTGGAGATGAAATGAAAATAGAACCTTGTGAAACTAGTATGCCTCTTTTGGAGGTTACCAAAGAGTCAGTATGGACAAGTCTATGTCATATAAAGTGTATACTGATTGATGCGATAAGTATAATCATGAGAGCCAATTTTGACTTCCAAGATCATTGCTTATGAGAGCTGATTATAGATTTTAAAATTATTTTGATTTTTATTTTGATTGATAATGAGTCTTTTTCTTATTTTGTTATTTTCTTGGAGGGTTGAGGAAGATAATTGATTTGGGAAGCTTCCAATAACTTTCTTGCTTTTGACAAATGATTTATTTAGCCATATTTTAAGGGAGTGTTCTAAGTTCATATGCTTTGTTTAATAATTTTGATAGTTATCCTTTGAGTGATTAGTCCACTTTACTTTGAGTAATTTCAAAAAGATTTCCAACAACTATCTTTCAAGGGAGTAATCTGCAAATGCTAAGAATGACCATGATTGTTTATGGTTTTGACATTGCTTTTTCTTTTTGCTTGTTTTAATTGTTTGCTTGACATAGACTTGTTTATATAGGCTTGAGGATTCATCTCTATGAAGGCAAAACTAAGAGAACAAGAAGGTTAAGTAGATGAAAATATTTTTAGGTGACGATGATCATAGGAATCCATCCTATAAAAGGGGTGAAAAGTACCATGGGAATCATGCCATGGGTAGAGCTATGGTAGCCATTATTCAAGATTAGGTCATGATTATGATGGATAATCACATGATTCAATTTTAATTAGTTATCCCTAAAGTAGGGAGATGAATGTGGTTTATAAGCAAGGGATGAGCTTAAGTTTAGATAAAAAGTGTGTTTGATCCTTCTAACAAAATAAAGGATGCAAATGTGAAGCATTAAGGGGCTTAATTTTTAGGTTGCCTTCAAGAAAAGATAACTGGTAAGCTCCTAATCCATATTTGTGGGTTATGATATAAGGTCCAAGCTAACTAAAAGTAAACTTGCCCTGATTACTCTTTTCCATGTTGGGAACATGTTAATTTCCTTTAAGATGAGGTCTCTGATATCAAATTATTTGACTTTAAGGTGTTTGTCACAAGAATGTTTAACATGATATTGGTAGACATGAAAGTGGGTGAGGGTAGCCAAATGATGCTTATCAAGTAGCTCAAGCTGATCTAAATGTTCTTGATTTTAATCATCTTTAGAGATGAGATCTTGCAAAGATATGCAAAGAGAAGGGATTTGGAAGTTAAGAGGTAGGATGACCTCTAGGCTTAAAATACTAGCGATATATGCCCATAAAGTAAAGGGAATATGTAAATACCAATCCTGACTAGAGGCATTAACCATTTTGGTGAGCATGTTGTTGAGGGTTTTGTTAGAGGCCTCTATTTGCCCATTTGCTTGTCGACAATAGGGTGATGAAAAACTAAAATTGATGTCGTATGAGTCATAAATACCTTAGACTTGCTTATTTTAAAATTATTTGCCATTATCGGTGATAATATTATATTGAAAACTAAAGTGGTAGATGTTATTATTGTTGATGAAGTTAGTTATTTTATTAGCTTTGGTCAAAATGAGAGGCACAACCTCTACCCACTTATTGAAATATTTTTTGGTAGTGATGATAGATTGGTACCATTACAAAGACTGGGGATTGATTTCACCAATAATATCTAGACCCCATTATGAGAAGGGCCAAAAATCCTTGGATACTTAAAGACTATGATTGGGTACATGATGTAGATTGGTGAGTTATTGATATTTAACACACTTTTTCATGTAATCATAACAATCTTGGTTGAGGGTATGTTAGTAGTATCCAAGGCAAAGGATACATTTAGTGACATCTAGGCCACTAAAATGTCTTCCAAAAATTCCATCATGCATTTCCCTGATAGTATGAGAGGCTTCATTACTATGTAGTCACCGAAAAAGAAGACTATCAAATCCATGCTTATAAAGGATGCCTCTGAGTATGGTATCATAGGAAGTGCTCTAAATAAATGCATGTTGAGTATCCCTAGAACGATCAGAGAGAATGATGGCTAGGTAAGGATAGTTGAAGGTCTATTGATACCAAAGGTCAGGTTAGGATTCCTCCACATTGAAGATGGTATGAGAGTCTGATTTGACAAAATAAGGTTCGATAAGGTGGTGGATGATGGTTGATAGCTTATATTCTAATGGTATAGATGGGATTTGGGAAGTAAGAGAAGCTATTGTGTCAGTAGACTTATTTTTAGACCATAGGGTGGTTTAGATAAGGTAGTGTTCAAATGACATCAATAGTACATCAACCAATTATTTTTATTATTAGAGAATGTCATTATTACACTGGTAAATGCCCTTGATTTGGTTGAACACAAGTTGGGAGTCACCAAAGATATTGATTATTTTTTACTCCCAAGGCTAAGGTAATTTAGAGACCTATTACTAGGGCTTCATACTTGGCCATGTTTTTGGTACATTCAAAATCAATTTTGAAGGACAAAGGGAGGGATTCACCATTGGGGGAATAAGGATGATACTAGCTCCCCCAACACATTAAAACTTGGATCTATTAAATAACATGTTTACTTGGTAGGTGAACTCTATTTGAGAGATGGTTATGATATACTCGTCAGAGAACTCAAGAGGAGAAGGTTGGTTATTTGACAAAGGTGCTTCAACCAATTAGTTGACAATTACTTTCCCTTTTATTAACTTTTACTAGAGGAACTCAAGGTCAAAGATAGCTAAAATCATGATCCACTTATCCATTCATTAGTTTTGGTATGGCTTAGAGTGCATGTAATTGAGAGGGTCAGTGTTGGTGATGACAAAAGTTTTGTGGCTAAGGAGGTAATGATGAATCTTGGTGGCAATGAAGACCAGGGTGAGGTAAATTTTATTAGTATGGGTATATTGAGTTTCATACTCTATAAGTGTTCAACTTATATATTATACAACTTATTTTTTGTGCTTGTCAACATGATATGCTAGCATTGCCCTAAGATAATGGTCAGTAGAAAAGATGTATAGGGAAAAAGGCTCATCCTATTTTATAAGAATGAAAACTAGTAGGGATATAAGGTATTATTTGAGGGAATCAAAGGCCTTTTGTTAGTCCTAACCCCACTTGAAATATATATCCTTATTGAGAAGGTGATGGAAAGGTTAGCATCGGTCAGATAGCTAAGAGATAAAGTGATGAATAGATTTAAGGTTCCCCTATAGGCTACAAAGTTGCTTAAGGTTGATAGGAGGAGGCATCTCTATAATTACCTTGACTTTGGTGGGAATGACTTTTATACTATGAAGAGAGACAATGAAGCCATTAAGATTTCTTGATAGGACACCAAAGACACATTTTATGGGGTTTAGGAAGACATGGTAATGGATAAATCACTCATAGATGATCTTAAGAATGGCTAAATGATCCTATCAGAGCTTAGATTTTCTAATAAGGTCATCCACATAGTCTATACTATCTTGTGAATGAGGTCATGGAAGATGTAGGTCATTACTCATTGGTAGGTTGCACTAGCATTATTCAAATCAAAGGTTATGACCGTATAACAAAAAGTTCCCCAAGTGGTGGTAAAAGTGGTTTTGTATTGGTCTTCAAGGGTGATCAAGATTTGATTGTAGCCTAAGAACCCATCCATAAGAGAGAGCATCTCATGGATAGCTGTGAGATCAACACGTTAGTCAAATCTTGGTAAAGGAAAGTCATCCTTTGAGCAAGCAAGGTTAAGGTCCTAAAAGCCTACATAAATGTGAAGTCCCCCTGTAGTTTTAGTGATAATAATGACATTGGAAACCCACTAGGGATAGTTGATAAGTTGGACAAAGTTGACATAAAGGAGATGTTGAAGCTCTTCTTTGACAAGGAGAGATATGTGAGGGTACATCCAATGAAGCTTTCATCGAACAAGTTTGGCATTGTAATTGGTTATGATGTTATGGGTGGCAATGGTAGGGTCAATTTTAGGCATGTCAATGTATGACCAAGCAAATGCTACACTACATTCTTATATAAAAGGGGAGAAGTCCTGGTTCTCTAAACAATCTAAAGATTTTTTAATTTTGATAGTACACAAACTTTCTTGAGTGCTTAAATTGACATCCATCATGGATTCATTCCACATGGTTGAAGTCTTAGGAGGGAGAGGTTTGTGGATAGAATGATCTTCTACACCAAGGTAGGTGAGAATGAAGTCATCATATTGACACTGAATGGTGTTGCCAGTTCATGATGAGTCAAAGGAATGGTCATGGTTTCCTTATCTTTTTGGTAAGTCACGGGTCTGAGGCTAACCATGTAGATCAAAAAAAAATTAGGTGGGATGACATTATCATCCTCACATTCTATTGGAGAAGAGGTTGCTGAGGAGGGGATGTCTTCCTTAACAATGGTGATGGTGGGTGGTTTGGTTTTCCTCTTGTTGGGTAGGATGAAACTGAGCCTATTTTTCTCATGAGGCTTTTTATTCTCAATTAAAATCATCTCATGTGGGCCATGCTCATATAATCTAAGACCAAATCCATTACAAGCATACCTATGGAGGTAAGTTTTAGCAAAATTTGGCTTGTCGAAGTAGGAAAAACTAGAGGTATATGGGCAAAGTGAAGAGGAGGTGGCAACAGTGTTAAGAGATTTATCAAGTCCCCCATATATGAAATGGGTTTGATAGGACAACGGCTTAATGGGAATAATTTCTTTAATGTTGGGGTCATACTCAGGTTGGTTGCTAAGTTATTCCTACTCCTGGGTAGTAGGGAAAGCATCAAGAGTTAAGAGGTGATATTTCCCTAGTGAAAGGCACTAGAAAGTTGATTCTGAGGGGTCAATTATGGGTATTTGATTTGAGGGGATTGACATTTTATTATATGCCTCATTGGAAGAGGAAGAAATGATTTCCTCTTTTATGGTTCAGTGCCTATGGGTTATTGATGAAGGTTTTCTTGAT
Source organism: Torreya grandis (assembly GCA_037957365.1). Classification (NCBI taxonomy): domain Eukaryota; kingdom Viridiplantae; phylum Streptophyta; class Pinopsida; order Cupressales; family Taxaceae; genus Torreya; species Torreya grandis. Next base: position 255,422 of record JARHVA010008096.1, read on the forward strand.
AAAGGTAAGAGGACATCATTGGTTTGGTAGGTCATGTTACATGTTGTAAAAGGACTTGGGTTAGATTATATGGTAATGAGTTGACCTTTATAATCAAATTTAATGTAATGATGAAGGGTGGAATCCAAACAAGCCATGGAGTGAATCCAGGGTCATTCTAGTAAGACATTATATTAAAATTTACCTTTCACTACATAGAAGAGATCTAAGAGTGTATGAGGTCCTAAATGGATGTGAAGGAAAACAATTTCCAGGTTAGTGGCCATGGTGTCATTAAAACATCTAAGGATGACTGAGGTTTCAGACATGACATTGGTTGGTAGCTTAAGTTGGTTATAAGCATGGGAAGAAACTATGTTAATGCTAGCTCCCCCATCAATCATGACCCATTTGATGTGGGTTTGGTTAATGTAGGAAATGATGAAAAGAGGTGGATCTAGATATTCATGATGGATAGAGGGTATCTCTGAATCCTTGAAGGTGAAAAGGGTGGAGAGTTGAAGAGTGCCAAAAAAGGTGAAAAGGGGTTTAGGATCCTCAAGTGGAACCTCTATTGACTGAAAAGCTTTGATCATTGCCTTGCAGTAATGAGGTAAGGTACAAATTAGTTCATATAAACTCATTTTGGTTGAGGTTTGATGAATTTGCTTAAAGACCACTCTTCTAATTGACTCAGAGGGGTTCAATTGGGAGGTGCCCAAGATTGACACCTTAGGTTTAGGTGAAGGTGAAGATGCTTGGATGTGACTAGGTTAAGAGGTGAAAGAGGGATATGTCCACAAGATGGACGCTTTATTTTTCTCCTTATCCTTTTTTTGTGATTATGTGACCACATTAATAGTAGGGATAAAAGAGAGAGTTGAGGTAGAAGATTGAGCTAGTTTTTCATCACTCTGAGGTGAGAGTGGAGGAGTCAGTAGGTGTTGGTCATTATTTGATTGATGAATTGACAAAGGGCTTATGGGGAGTTCATCTGAGAAGAGATCATCTTCCTCATAAAGCCAATAGATAATGGTTTGGAGAGCTTTGTAGTTCTCTGTGTTATGTCCATGCGTCTTGTGATAGGAACACACTTGGTGGTCATTATACAAAGTAGGTTTTTAAGTAAGAGGGTCAAATATCTCAATGGGAGGCAAGGTCAAGAAAGAGGCTTACAATAACCTTTAGAAAGTGGTTGAGTAAGATTCAATCAAAGGTGGAGAGGGTTTGGATGCTTTTTTCTGGTAGTTATGTTTGGAGTTGTTTTAGAAATGGGTTTGGTGGTAGATGGTTTGGGCAAGGTGGTGCCATTAGTTAATGATTTTGATTTAGGTAGGGAGATGAAAAGTTGGAGGTTAAAGATCTTAAGATGGGTAATTTTTCCATTATAATATTGGTAAAAATAGGTGTGTCAGAAAGCAAGAGTGATGACATAACTAATAATAGTGGTTTGGTTTTGGTGGAAATAGTCAGTTTCCTAATCAAAGTAGAGGGATGAGGCCCCAAAATAAAAGATAAAGTGGACGGGAGAAATTTTTTTATCCTTGTAGGCTCTTGGTAGTTTTGTCTCTTTGGTTAATTTGATTTGTGGTTTAGTTGGTGGTTTTGATGAAGCTAATTCCACTTTCAAAGATGGATGATCCAAACTCAACATAGGTAAGATGCTAGGATTTTGAGCTAGTTTGGTTAAAATGGTAGATGATGATTTGGTTACTTAGGGTTTGATTGCCTTGCATGATTGACAGTTGATTAGTTTGGTAGAAGCTTTAATTGGTTTAGTTGACATGATAATGGGTTGAACAATAGACGTGATGGGTTAGTTTTCTAATGATGTGGTCACAAGTTCTTATTTGGTGATGTATGAGAGCCCCAATTTTTGCCAAAAGGTGGTTCAATCCATATCAAGGTTGGATATGAATTATAATCTCTAAACAAATCTAGAGAATGGTTTGTATACTAGTCTCATCCCCTATGTAGTAGATTTAAAATAAAAACCCATAGGTTGAGAAGAGGGAGTGATAACCTCATCTTTTTCCTTAATCTAAGGATGCAAGGTTGGGATAGGTGGTTCCTATGTGAGAGGTGATGATGTTGAAGTTTCCTCTTTGGGAATGATGTCCATAGGAGGATTGGTTACTTTAGTAGTTGAATAAGGTAAGGTAATGGTTGGTTGTTCTAGTAAATTAGTTGAAGGGGAACTTGAGGAAACCAATGCCTCAATAAGTGAAGCTATAGAAAATGTCACTTCATTAGTTTGGTTCTCTAAAGGAAGAGAAGGTAACTCCACTACCTCAATAACTGGAGTGGGTGAAGAGCAAGTAGATTGGGTAGTTGGTTCTTCAATAATTAGAACATCAAGAACCATGTTGACTATGTGGGCATCATGAGAACATTTAGTTTGGTTGTTCTCATTTTTATCAGGTGCATGATTAGGAAAAGGATTCCTAAAGATGTCCAGGGCTTGGTTTTGAGGTGTGTTTGGGTTGTTATACATGAGTTACCCTTGTCAATGAGGGTTTAAACAATGTTATTAAAGTTTTTTCACCTACTAACATCATGTCTAATTACTTAGTAGAAAGCACAGAGGTCATTCTCATTGTACCAACCAAGTGCAAGATGAGAAGAGTTAAACTACTGAGGAGGATTGATAAGAGGAAGCTATATGATTTTGGATTTCAATAGATTCACCAAAATGGAAGAATAAAACTCTCCAATTGGAGTGAATTACTTCTTGGTGTTTTGGTTCTGGTTCCTCATGTTTTTTGGTTTGAGAAGCTAGAAGAGTTTTATTGGTTGACATTGGGTGAGGGAGCGATATTGAGAACAACTACATTTATGGTTCCCTTACTCTTGGCATTGGTGTTGGTTAGATTTCTTGGTTTAGAAGAAGAAGCCTCATTAGTCTTGAAGGTAGAGTTCTTATTTCTCAATTTTAACTTACCCTCATCTATGACTCTATTTTCCAACTTACGAGCCATGGTGAAAGCTTTATCAAAAGTTTTGAAGCTTTGAACATGTAGTGTCGAATAGATGTGCTTGGCACAAACTTGAGCAAAAAGTTCTATCAGTTCAAGTTGAGGCAAAGAAAATGATAGTTGATTGATTAGGCTTCTCCAATGAGCCACAAAACTTGTAATTGATTCATCCTCAAATTAGTGAATATAATAGAGACTGGTGATTGAGAATTTCTTGGAAATGTTGATTGAGAAGTGATCTAAGAAGGTCTAGGATAGTTGGGTGTAGGAGAAGATTGAATGTTTAGTAATAAAACTATACTAGTCCAGTGTCAAGATAGAAAAAGACAAAGGTAAAGTTTGAAAAAAAAAGAGCATCATAGTAGGAAATTATGTAATATGCATGCCTAAATTCTTGTAGGTGTTATTGGGGGTATTCCTTACTATGAAAAATTGTGAATTTTGGAAGCTCCCACTAAGTAGGATAGGGTCTGTTTAAGACAGATAGGTGGATAGGTTTGTTACAAATTTAGTCATAGGATAAAAGGTTATGAGCCCTAGAGATGGATGACTCCAGATTTGTCATCTAGTCGATGAGCATTTTCATTAAGTCCATTTGGGGTGGTGCACCTAAAATATTGTAAGGTACATATTGTGGTTGAGGTTGGATGCCATATTAATAACTTATCAGAGGCTAGGAGGTTGTCATGTATAGGTAATTGGCCATAGGCTATTGGGTTAAATATACATATGAATATGTGGTTGTTGGTGGTTGGGTAGAGGGCAGGTGTTGATGAGTAGGTGTGAGTAGTTGAGTTCAAGGTAAGGGATAAGTGGTAACCTTGGTAGTGATAGGTGGTAAGGTAAAAGGTATTGGTGTCACTACATTTTGAAGTGGAGCATGGGTAGCTAGAGGAATGGTAGTGATAGTGGTAGTAGGTACTCCAATGGTAATTGGAGTATGGGTAGGTAGAGGTTGGGTGGTAGCTACGTTGGAAGAATTTTTAATCAAGCTAAGAGGTGTTTGGATGCTATAAGGTTGAGTTGGTTGGTTCTATGTGGTTATGTCAGATGGATTGTTAGTTGAGGTAGATACCTGAGTGGCTAAGGATTAGGTGGTGATAGTGGAAATATAAGAGTCATCTAAAAATCCCAATAGGATGCCATAGAATGGATTGGTAAGTGGTACCAAAATGGTTGTATAGTGAGCTATTGTTCCAAGATAATGCTACAAGGCTATCGATTTATTATCAAAGAAGGGAAAAAATTTTGGGTCACCTTGGGAAACTATCCAATGCACACTATAAGCATCAGAATGATGAGGAAAAATCTCATAATTTGAGATATACTCCATAGATGAGGAGGTAAAAGAGACTGGATAATCTATAGATGGGTTTTGACTTGCTTGGTCCCTTTAATGTTGATGAGTAAAAACCATGAAAATGGGAAGAGAGGAAAGCACAAAGAATATTTACAACCCAAACAAATAAATAGTAAGAAATGATCAAAGAAATCCAACACATGTTAGAGTATGTTAAAATCATATGGTTAATTTTAGTCTCACTTTTGGCTTATGCCTTAAGTTATGAGAATGTGTGATAGAAGATGGCTTATAGATTAGGTAGTATAAAAGCAATATATGGTTTGTTTTGGGTTGTTCAAGTGATCAAAAGGATATGTATTAGAATTCAATATGTGTCTTGGTACTGGGGCCTACCCCCTCACTTCACACATCACAGTGATAAGGGTGTCAGGTGTTTTGATAGTAGATACCACATTATAGAGTTTATACTCAACTAGAGAGTTGAGCTTATTCTCCCCTTGGTAATGAACTCCAAGTAGGATTGTTAGGTAAGGTGTAAGGTAATCCATTAGGTGATGAAATCCTAGTCAGGACTTGTCTCAAGTTGTTTTGATGCTTGATTGATGAAAGTGGTTTGGTTTAGTGTATGCATAAAAAATGATGCTATGATAAGATTATTGTGATTTAATTTAAAATGAACTAGAATTAAAATCAAGCAATGGATGCACTCGATTTTAAGCCCAAAAAAAAAATTTAGTTTCATTTATGAGCACAAATAGATAGAAGATCATATAAATGTAAAGAAAATAAACCCAAGTAAAGACTCAAGGTCCCACCGAGCATGCCAGAATGTTTCAGTGAGTTTCAATTTATCTTTTGTAAAGGAAAGAGAAAGAAATTAGATGCAAGTGTGGTTCAAACCCTATTTGTTTATGCACACATTGATCACAATATTTTGAATAGCTCCTTTTTGGCTTGGGAGGATGACACTAAAAATATTTGTTTGTTAGATAGATAGCTAGGTGGACTACCTAGCGCTAGCTAGATATTGGAAGCAAGAGCTTCTTCAGGGGATGTCAATTAATGCATTTTAAATAATTAAGTTTATAAACAAAATAATAAAGTAATTTAATCAATAATCAAAAGGTAATAAAATTAACACAAGAAATGCTTTCTAAAGAAATAGGCCAAAATGGCTAATTGAGCAATATGCGGGTCAATACCTATGCTAAATGGTTTGGGTCTGTTTCAAAAAATTAGGAAGGGTCTGTGAACAAGTAGGGACATAGAAAATTGGATTTGGTTGGGGATAAGAGGGTGAAAATAATTTGTTTTTATTTTCTACCATAGTGGCTGTTAGCAGTTGGGACCATCGGTGGTCAAGGTGATTATCGATGGTTGGATAGATCATCGGAGGTTGAGATAACTATTGATGGTTAATGTGTGTTGATTTTAGGTGATAAATGGTTGATTGATAGGATCACAAAATTGGATTTAGAGAGATGGGTTGGTGCTGGGATGATTGTAAAATATAAATAAAGTAAATGACTATTAGAAAAAAAGTACTTATCTTATCGAAGGTTAATATGGTAATCAATTGAGGTGGTTGACCTGTTGGTGGAATATGGCATGATTATGATAGAGTAACGTGCTTGACTACTTGGAAAAGTGGTGGTGGTAAGTTATCTCTATAATGTGATGGATGGATTTTTGGATGAAGTGATCCATAAATAATTATGGATTCACAAGATTTTGAAATTCCTAAAGATAGTTGTAGATCCTTTTCACCTCCCTGCTCCTCTCTTATTATAGGCACATGCAAGAGATGGAAATGAAGGTGGGAACTAGGCTTATAATTTTAACTCACATATATAATGGATTACATGTGAATTTAGATAAGTTAATTTTATAAAATCAAGGTGGATGTTTTCATGTTAGTTCTTAGGATGGTGGACCCTGACCATTCGTAGTTAAGGTGACTGTCAATGGTCAAGGGTCAAAGGTAGGGTTGGTTAAAAGGTAGGGTTTCATCTAGTAGTTAAACTAACTTAGGTTAGATGTGATAGGTTGAGTTAGGGGTCAATAAGGTCAAGGTTGAGTCCAAGGGGGTCCTGAGGTGGTCTAGGGGTGTTTTAATGTTCATAATTATGGTGTGTGGATTTTTTATGTCTACACTTGGTTTTATTTTATTTATCAATATGGACAAATGTTTCACAACCAAAATTCTTTAAAAAGGAATAGTCTATCTTTTTAACTTTCCATACTTCCTCTAGAATGCCACCAACCAAAGGACTTGAAGGCCCTCTATTTATTGAGTCAACAATAATATCCACATCATCTACCCAAAACTATAAGGATAACCCTACATGCAATCTCATGCTCCTTACATGCTCCATGATTGTCCTATTCATCCTTTATAACACACCATTTTGTTGTGGTATTATTGGAACCATATTATCTTTATGAATCCCATGGGATGACTACTAATTATCAAACTCCTTACTACAATATTTTCCTTCATTATTTGATCTAACACACTTCAACTTATTTCCTATCTCATTCTCATCCAAAGATTTCCATTTATTAAAAGTATCAAAAACATCATTTTTTTTGTATGCAATAAACTCAAGTTTTTCTAGTTCCATAGTCAATAAAAGTAACATAATATGAAGATCCACTAAGAGATGATACCTAAACCAGTCCCCATACATTTGTATGCACAAGCTCTAATTTTTCATCCTTTTTTGTATTTCCAACTCTAAGAAATATTAGTCTCTTCTATTTTCCATACACATAGTTCTCACATAAATCCAAATCCATCTTCTTCAATTTTGGCAATAAAATATTTGAGTGGAGAATTTACATCCCCTTCTCACTCATGTGCCCAAGTCTATGGTGCCATAATTTTGTATCCAATTATATAGAAGCTAAATTAATAGAAGAGTCAACATTACCAGTAGATAAATATAATTTACTTACCTTCTCTCCTTTGGCTATTACCAATGATCCTTTAGTCACCTTTCACAAATTTTCTAAAAATGTAACTATATATCCCTCACTTCCCAACTTCCTTGCTAAAATTAGATTTATTCTCAACTCAGGAACATGCCTCACCTCTTTCAGTAACCATTTATTTTTATTATATAATTTTATTTGTATCTTACCCTTTCTAACAATTTTACAAGCTTCACCATCATCCAAGTAAACATATCCAAAATCACTTTGAGCATAGTCTTGAAAATATTTCCTATGGGGTGTAGTATGAAATGAATCCCCTGAATATAACACCCAAGAATAATTAATATTATATAATGAAAGGATTAAATAATCTTACAACACATCACCTATTACATTTGTTTCTTGATTGTTATCTTGTTGTCCATATCTTTGTTTTCCTTTTTGAGACCAACAATCTTTTTTTAGGTGTACTTTCTTCTCACAATACCAGCACACCAATGTTCCTCTGGATTTGGATCTACCCTTCTTAGAATTTTTAGGATTCCCTAGGCCCTTTCCTATATCCTTTTGTCTTCCCCTATTCTCTATAGTCAATGCATTACCTAATGTCTCACCTATGTTTTTGTGTTGCATTTCCTTACTAAGAATAATACCAATAACATCATCAAACTTTAAAGTGTTTGAACCAAAGATAGAATTACTCATAGCCATGACCAAGCCATTCTAAACTTTTGGTAATGAGCATAGAATTAAAAGATCCCTAACCTCATCATCAAATTTTACTCCCACAGAGCTTAACTAATTTTTGACTATGTTAAATTCATTTAAATGATCAGTAATAGACCCACCTTCTGACATCTCCATATTAAATAAATGATTCATAAAAAATATCCTATTGGAGGCTGAGGGTTTTTCATACACTCTATCTAATGCCTTTATCACATCTTATGTTATATTTTATTTTGATATACTAAAGGCTATTGATGCTACTAGGAATATTCATATTGTTCATAGTGCCTTTATGTTTAGAACCTCCCATTCTTCATCCTTCATAGTCATTAGATTGTTTGTTATTCCACTCAATGGTAAGAAAAGATATTTTTGATATAGATAATAATCCATTTTAATCTTTCATAGATGGTAGTTTTTTCCATTGAACTTATCAAACTTAAACTTGAATTTTTATGGCATTACTCCTACTCAAACCAAGAACCCTCTTTTCCTATGATTTTATTTGTTAAACAAACCTTTGAATTTGATACCATTTATTAGGAGAATAGAATTTAGATCAATATTAATGAAATAAATATGGAAATAAAATGCATAAAACATAATAAAAGAGAGACAAAATTTTTAAAATGGTTCATCCAAGATGGGTTATGTCCACACAAAAATAGATAATTCTTCTCTTATTCAGTCTAACAAATGAAGGAATAAACTTGCAATATATCCAATGCAATCTCCTCTTCACTCATAGATAGTGTCTTTTCATGATTGCAATTCCCTCATATCAAAGGAGGGTTACATATCAGGTAAAAAATGCACCAACATAATTTTTACCATTAGATCTATGACTTAATAGCAAATGGTCTAAATTTACTATGAAATTCCAATATTTTACAATGCATTTTTAACAAAATTTTTGCTTTAGGGGTGCTACCCCTGAACCCCTACCAAAGTGGGATCCATGTAGGTCATTGATGCCCTTGGACCCCAATAGATACCATAGTGGTGGGGGGGCGGGGGAAGGGGGGAAAGACCCCACACACTCACCCCCATCAGGAACTAGGCATTCTAATAAGATCAGGCTCCACCATCCAACACATAGCCCTGTAGTTTTTGATTTTGTTACATACTTCTCATTTTTGGATTTTCATGCTAGATGATAATGGATCTCATCTTGACTTCTCCCACATATAAATTGATCGTGAACTTATTATGATCTCCTAATATCATATTGCATAAGTAAAATTCACATAATAAATCTTAATGCTCTGGGGTAGATTTTTGGAAAATGTTCAAAAACATAGGGGGATCTTAAACATTATAAGGTATATCACATTATATTATAATTAGATGTCACCTATAGAACTATTCATGCAAATATAAACTATAATAAGGAGAAGTAACTCTATCGACTATAAGTTGTTCTCTATTTGACAAGCATCTTATAGATTACATTAAGCTTTTTGGATCTACTATTTTTCCTAGGTATTCCTTTAATGTTTATTTTTATTTTTATATAGTTATATTTTATTTTTTGAGTTACTTGAACTCAAAACACACTTGATTCCATTTATCTAGATAGTCAAAATGAGAAACAATAGTTTGGTAGGTTTGATCAACTAAAGGTCTAAAAGAAGATGAAGCTTGTTCAAAAAGTTATTAGAGCATCATGGTTTGTTTAAAATAATTTTGAATTTAATGATTTAACAATAGCTTTTATTCTTATAATTTAGTGATATATATCTAAGAATATACCTTTTATTTATCAGATTGAGTGACTTTTTCCTCAATCAAAATGATTTCATTTATCTGATCCAAAGCCTTATTTTTAAAACTATCTAAAACTTGAGTTAAAGAATAATTGATAAGGTCCTTACAATTTAATTGATCCAAGAGGTCAAAAATATCTACATATTGTTATTTGATAATGGCAACTTTAGATAGTGCAAGAGTGAGTTACAGTTTTGGATCCTTTGTAGTACTGGAATATTTTTTCTTTAGAGACCATAATACCCTTTCCTTTATCTAGTACTAGTCTTGTGTCATGAGTTAGAGAGGAGGGAGATGATATTTCCTCTTGTAATATAATTTATTATGTTGTTATATTTATTTCCTCAACATCTTTCTCAATATGAGTTGTTTCTACTGATTCAAGAATTTATTTTATGACTAGTTCTTCCTAAAGTGCTATTGTGTTTCTTATTGTTGGTGAAGAAAAAGGTGGTGTTTATCATAGACTATTAAGGTTTTTAATTTCCTCTATATCCTCATAATCATATTCTAAGATTAATTTTATTCATCTTATATTAGTCTGCATAAGATAAGTAGGATCCTTCAAAGAGGTATCCTTTGTTGCTTGTCAAGCACTAATTATATTAGGTACCTATATTATTCTTGTTAAAGGAATGTCTTTAGACTTAGGTTTTAAATGACACTATGAGACCCAGGGTCTTAATTTCCTTTTATCTATAATCTACTAAGAACTATGATCAACCACTAGTATAGTTTATGATCTAGTATATCTTCTTTCACTAGTTGAAATCCTAACCCTATAATAAGAAGCATATGCTTTTGTTTAGGGTTTTGGTTTTTCTCTAAAAGTTTTTGGAAGAGGTGTTCAAGGCTTACTGGTTCTAGCTCTCTAAAAGTTATTCGAAGCTGATTTACTTTATCAGAGGAAGTAATATTGAATAATCAAGTGAATGAGGCCATGATGACAAGTTAGAGTTGACCTATTGGTAGTCAAAACCTAAATGGCTCTATCCAGGTACAATGGTATATTGAATCTATTATTTTCTATACTTGAGGTGAAGAATGATCCTCATATCTTCACAACCCAAAAAACTATATTGATATTTACGCATGAAATATTTCATAACCATGAAGGAAATAAATCTCTAGGGTTTAGGTAGGGTTCCCCTATTGATTCCTTACCTTTCATTGGTTATTATGTATGCATGCTAAAAATAGTTATTCATTGCCATTAAACTATGTAATCAACTCAGAAAAAGGGGTTCTCTCTAGTAATATCTTACCTTCCTCAATAATCCTTGATATTTTGCTATTTATTCTACTAGAAACTAGAATTTTAACACCTCTAACTATAGTCAAGTCTTCTTTTAGGTTTGTAATGAACTCTTTCACCAAATTTTCATTATACTATTGAAATTTTTGTAGAAAAATAAGCCAACCAACTTCCTCAACTATTTATATGAAAATGTTATCTTTCATCAACCCATCTATGGACTCAGGTTTAGATCTCTTCTTATGTCCCATGGCAGCTAGATCAAATCTCTAGAAGCTAAAATTATTCTAGCAAGTACAAAAAATAGTGATAATAGAAAGGTAACTCACAATGAACATGAGAAGAGTTTAAAAATGGTCTAGTTATAGATATTGTCTTGGTAGTTGCCAATGCAATCCAAATAAATCATGATATGACATGGAAAACTTAAATAAAACTAACTTGAAAAATATTTGATACGTTGTCATACTTATTAGACATGTGTACCTTTAACCACATCATCATTATTTAAAGTGCAATAAACTAGGTCAGTAGATGGTTCATGCATGTGGATAAAGTTGATATGACATTTTTTTCTTGTGTGACCTTTTTTCTCATTACTATTCCACATCACCAATGTGCTTTTATCATGACTATTATTTGGATGGCTTGTAAGATGTCCTTGGTTGAATTTACTTAAAACCACTTCTTCATGGTGAATATTCATGAACCAAAAGGACTTATATTAACCTACTGTAGATAAATAAAATACTCTACTTACCCAATCATACTCATAGTCCTTGTTCTTTTCCTATCACTTGATTCTAAATAGAGAACAAATGCATGAGTTAGTCTTTAAAAATGAGTAAAAATGAATACATCAGTGATTTTATTACTTGGAGAAAATTGGTAAAAACTGATCAAAATATTCTATTTTATGGTGTTATTATTTTTTTCTTTTGCATTTGACCATCTATTTTTGGTTTTCAAGTCTAGGCTCTTCAATATATAACCAACCAACAAGCTAGTTTTCTGATCATCATTGTCAATAGCGTCCTAAAATGAATTTTCACTATTGAATTATTTTCTCTTTTTTTCATTTTTTCATGATATATATTTATATACACACATATATATACACACACACACATATATATATTTATATATATATATATATACATATATATATATATACACACACACACACACACATATATATACATATACATATACATATATATATGTATATACACACACACACACACACATATATGTATGTGTATATATATATATATATATATAAATGTATATATGTGTGTGTGTGTATATATGTATGTATGTATGTGTATATATATATATATATATGCATATATATATATATATATATATATATATATATATACATGTATATGTATATGTATATGTATATGTATATGTATATATAGATATACATATACATATATATGTGTATATATATATATACACATATATATAGATATACATATACATATATATGTATATACATATATATATATATATATATATATATATATATATATATATATATGTATGTATGTATGTATATTGTATTTTTGGAAGTATATACCATTATGGAGTTGTTATTTGGAAGAACCAGGTTATCCCATAAAAATAACTTTATTCTTATTGTTTTGAACAAACTCTTCCTTATTGACAGGATTCTGATATAGTTTGAGTCTATGTCTATTGACTAAAAAAGTCTTATGATTCTCATCTATTGGTAGTAATTGTATTGATCCAAGACTTTTTTAATTTTGTATGGCCTAGCCATATTGTTCTCAACTTACCTTTAAAATGCTAAAAATTGGAGTCAAACAAGAGTACCCAATTCCCTTCTTGAAATATTATTTATTTTATGTGGGAATCATGCCATATTTTCCTCTAGTTATGCATCATTTTTATCTATGGTAAAGCTTATATCCTCATCACATCAAGCTCATTCAGTTTGGAGATTCTATTTTGTTGTGCCTTATCCAAATCAATGCCTACTTCCATTGTTATTTTTAGATTTTGTAATTCAAATTCAATGGAAATTACAGGTTTCTTACCATACACTAAATTATAAGATGAAAATCTAGTGGTTATCTTCCAATTAGTGTTGTAGAAATATATTGATTCTAATACTCTAGATACCCAATCTTTTCTATTACTGCTAACTATATTTATTAAAATATTTTCCAACTCTTTATTGGTAACTTCTACTTGGCCATTAGATTGTGAATGGTAAGGAGAGTCTTTCCTATGGTTGACTTGGTAGACTTACATGAAATGCTTAACAGTATTAGACATAGATTATGGTCCTTGATCTGAGACTATCTCTCTAAGTGCATCAAACAATTACATGATATTGAAATACATAAAATATGCCATTTCTTCTCTATTAAAAGATAAATCTTAGACTTCAACCCACGTATGCCATAATATGTATAGAATAGAAGGTATTCATTACCATGGGATGGAGAATCTATAAGACCAACATAGTCTACTCCCCACTTCTCAAATGGTTGTAACACCGCATGTGGATGAAGAGGAATCTCTATTGATAGTGTAGGTTGTCCCATCCTTTGACATGGATCACACTATCTAATGTACTTATTTACTTTTATATGAAGGGAAGGACAATAATATCCTACTCTTAGGATCTTATGCATGGTTCTCTTTACATAATAATGACCTCCTCCTGGTTTATCATGACAATATATAATGATGTCATAATCTTCATTATCTACTACACACCTCAAAAAATATGGTCATGTTCATAGTTAAATACCATGCCATTAATCCATTTGAAATAAGATATTTATATGATGAAAAATTTCCTTTCTTTATGAGTGAAGTGAGAAGGAAACTTATCTATGGCTAAATAGTTGGATATATTAGCAAACCATGGTGATTCTTATGAAACAAAAAATAGGTGTTCATCTAGAAAGCTATCTTCAATTAGTTCCTCATCACATGAAATATTTATTCTAGACAAAAAAATTATAACCACATCAAACTTTCTTAGTTTATCAGTAATGGTTATATCAAATTCCTACAAAATTAATAACCATCTTATGATTTTTCCTCCTATTACAGGTTTATTCATGATATATCTTATGGTTGAGTGGTCTGTGTATATGAAAACCTTATAACCTATAATATAGTGTCAAAATTTATTGATGACATAAATCAAAACAAAGAATTATTTTTCTATGGTTATGTAATTTATTTTAGTAGGTGTGATATTTTTAATGATATAATAAATAACATACATATGATCATTTTCATCCTTTTATATTAAAATTACCCCTATTGCATAATTAGAGGCATCAGTGTAGAGGTGAAAAGTTTTTTCCAATTGGTCCCTCTCAAAATTGGTGTAAAGTTCAATTTCTATTTAATAGTTTCAAAATATTTTTGGAAGTCATAACTCCATAAAAATTCACTATCCTTTGCCAATAAACAAACATAAGATCAATAATTTTATTGAAGTCTTATATATAACGTCTATAAAAACCAACATGATCGAAGACACTTTTGATATCAATCTAGTTCTATGGGGTAGGAAGGTTAGATATTATTTTAATTTTTTTAGGATCCACTTGGATTCCTTAAGCAGAGATGTGGTGTCCTAGTACTATGCCTTGATGTATCATCATTAGGAATTTATCATGACTTAGTGATAGTTGGTGTTATTCACATCTATTTAGGACCTTGTCAATATTGTTTAAGGCTTCATCAAATGTATCTCCATGAGTAGTAAAGTCATCCATGTAAACTTATACATAGTCATTAGTCAGATCAAATAATATGGGTAAAACTGCTCGTTGAATAGTAGTTAGAGTGTTACAAAGGCCAAATGGTAAAATTTTGTAGGCAAACATTCTCCATGAGCAAGTGAAAGTTGTTTTGTCTTGATCATTAACTACCACTATTATATGATTGTATCCACTAAATCCATCTAGGAAAGAAAATTATTTTTTCCCTACTAGATTATCAAGACCTTGATCAATAAACGAAAGAGGAAAATAATCCCTCATAGTGGCTTTGTTTAGTTCTCGATAGTCTACACACACTCTTCATTTCCCCTTTTTCTTAGGTAAAATCACTAGTGGATAAACCCATTGGATATCTAAGATGGGATAAATGAATCCCACATCCAATAATTTCTTAATCTTAGTCTTTACTATATCCCTTAATGCTAGATTTATCCATATTTATGGTTATCTAAATGGTTCATCCTAATTTTTGTAAATGTGATGGTTAAAAACACTCAAATGAATTTCTATCATGTCTATGTAATCCTAATCAAAAGCTTTGATATGGTTTTCTAGGACATCAAAAACTTTTATTTCTTGATCATGGGTTAACCAGCTATTTATATTCAATGTTTTTCTTGGTAATACTATAAATTGTTTAGTGTAAGGATGGACAGACTCTATTTGTTTTAATTCACTCATCAATGAGTTAAGAGGACATGGATGAGGTAATAACATATGAAATGTAGTTATATTTTTTTTTAAATCCATCTCTTGAGGAATGATTCTAGCTAATGAATAATGAAATGTATTTAGAAAATTAAATAGTTTGTCTTATGCCCAATTCCAAATACTTTATTACAATGGTCTATGGTCATATGTTGAATATGTAAGATGGGAATTGAGCCCAAATAATGATCCTATAACAATAATTCTGGTTGAGTCCATAGATGATGGACTGGTAGAGTCAAGAACTAGTAATCTAGAAAAGTCTATAGTTGATAGATTGATATAGTCTATAGATAGGCTCACAAGGCTAGTGTCTTCCTTCAAATCTTTTATTAACTCATTATTTAATTATTCCATGTGTTCTTGCTTTGTTATAATATCTAGGGATGAGAAGTTAATCTTATTGCTTTTTGGTTCATCTACTAATAGTTTTTTAGTGTAATCTAGTGAAGATTTTATAAGGGTATATATATATTCATTTTGATTTTAGACCATTTGAAATAGTCATATCCCCTAACCTATAATCTATTAACATTGATAAAATATCCAACCAAGGTCTTCCTAAATGAAGGGGTACCCTAACTTCTTGGTTTTGGGTTATAACCACATAAAATCTATTGGATACTTCAATGACTCAATTATTATAGCCATGTCTCCTATAATACCTTCTGGTTTAGCAAATGATTGATCATCCATTTGGAGAATGGTGGAGGTAGGTTGCATCCCAATAAGAGATAATTTTTGTAGAGTATCAATTTTCATTACATTAATTATTTCACCCAAATATACTAGAACCATGGGTATTTATTTTTTTCCTATGGTTATTGTTATGATTGGACTACCCTAGGTCTATGTATTTGGGTAGTAGTAGTTTTCCTACTAAAAGATCAACTCATTTACCATCCACATATATGGTCTTTGAGTATTGTTTCTTTCTCCCAGGTGTCTTGAACCATAGGATCTTAATGACTCTATTTAATTTTGGAATATCTTTGATGGCTTGTAATAGGTTATTTCAATGTTTAATTTTCTCATTTCTTGAATTAAATTAAATTATTTCTTAGTTTCAACTTCCATTAATCTATAATAAAAAGGAGAGGTAGAGAAGCAATAATATGTTTCTCTATCTTTTCTAGTTTTTAACTGATTCCTATTTTTTGGCAATGGGTTGAGGTGGATCTATTTTTGGTTTTTCATTAGGTAGTTCTAAAATGGTGATAGGAAGCTCTTGAATCATTTTGATTGATCTAAGTTGAATTTTTATAAATTCAATAACTCTTACATTCATGGTTTCTCCTTTTTCATTTACATAAACAAGGGATGATGGTGTGTTCTTGGGGTTAGCCATCAGCTGAGAAAGAAATTATGGTACATTAACCTATTATGTAAGTTGAGCAATAGGATCTACTATCAAAACTTGTTGTGGTGTAAATCTTATTTGGGGGTTAAACTATGGATTGACATTCCATTATGTATTTCCTCATGGTTGTGACTATAGTTGGGGCATACATATTTTTTGAGGCATTACCCGAGGTTGAGGCATCATCCATTCTTGATTATCCCATGGTGGATGTACTTGTCTGCACATAGGTTGAGGTACCTGAGTAATTTAAGGTGTCATCCATGGATTAATTGGATTTTTTGAACTGAAATGACCTTGGGTCTAGTTTTATGTAAATGAATTCTATCTTTGAATGTAATTTAGGTCTTCTATGGGCTATGTGTTTTATTTCAATTGACTTTTCAAAGTAAGGAGATAAGTGCAATGGGTTGTGTCATGGTCTTTACTATCATATATCCAACCTATCTTTGTTTTATCTAGAGGACAATCTTTGAGAGCATGTTTTACCTTACATTTTAGGTAGTATATGGCTAAGGGTTCTATGGTAGAATTGGCTTTGGATTGAAGGTCATCTAATATATTATTTAACTAGACCAAAATGTCAATTTTCAAATTGGCAAACTCCTCCATCAATTAACTAACTTCGTTAGACTTACCTAGTTTTCCTTTCCTGATGATTGGTTTTGTCCTAGAGTAATTAGTGCACAAATTTGAGATCTAATGAAATTTTAACTTTAAAATTTTTCCTCTGCCCATCAAGTTCAGATCATCTCTGGAGTCATCATCCAGTCCCTTAAGAAAGACTATTTTCACTACTTCTATAAATGGATAACCACTACATTTGTGATCAAATATGAACCTATCTAGATTATCCTCTAAATTTTCATCCTCATTCTATTTAATCATAAATAAGTCTTATTTCATGTCTTTTACTCTACAATAATCTTGATACTTATCAATAAATGTAGTTTCCATATCTCTCCAAGTATTAATAGAATCACCTGGAAGGCCTATGAACCACCTTATGGTTGTTTCCTTAAGTGTAGAAGGGAATAGTTTGAGTTTCTGATTATCAGTTGTATAATCATAGGTTTGGTATAACACTTTGAACTCAAAAAATAATTGATCTATATATTTTGAATATTTACCCATAAAAGTGGGAAAATTTGAAGTTGAAATGTTCTTCATAGAGGTTTGATCTATTAGATAAATGATTATAAGAAAGGAAAAGGTTTTGTGTTGTATTCTATTTTATTCAAGATCTTTCACATTTCCTTGATTATCAGCTATTGTTTCTATTTTTTATTCTTCTTCCCAACCTATATTAGAGACCCAATTTATTAATTCATCTTGATATTTCAAAGATTGAGGTCCAAGACCTAATATTCTAGACAAAAGATCCTTAGGGTTAATTCTTCCTAAAGGAGAATATATTCTAAATGTGATTATTTATATCGGGTCTATTTGTGAGGATGATCCTAATTTTGGTGACAAATCTAAGTGTGATTCAAGTTTTTTTATTATACTTTCAGATCTCTCAGTCAAAGATTTTATTCTTTCCTCCTCTGGTCTTAACTCAAGATCTTTGGAGATAAAGCATCCTTTAGCATTTCTAGGTCAGTTCATAAATTTATTTTTATTGTTTTTAATTAGAATTTTAATGCTTTTGTTATTTTACTATAGACTAATAAGGGTTACCTTGCTAACACTTAATTATCCCTAGCAATGGTGCCAAAAAGATGGGTTTTGTCTATCCCTTCATTTAACCAACTTTTCTATTAGTGTTATTCAAACTAGGGGTGACATCCAAAGCTATCTTGAGTAAGGTTTATGTTTTTAGGTCTTACAAAGATGGTTTGGGGGGTTTTTGATCTTATAAATGTCTAATCTAATATATTTTATAAATTATTTGCTTATGCAATATAGATACACATTTGAATAATTAAAACACTATGTGAAAGAAATCTAATTTACAGAAATAAATGCACTTGCTGAAAGTAAACACTTCATTAAAAGTAAACACACTTTATGAAAGTAAACAATATGTTGAAAGTAAACACTTTACTAAAAAGATAATACATTGATTTTTAATACTTGAATTTATTATTAGAACATAGAGATAATTCCTTGTAAGGGATAAAATTGAAATATAATTGTAACTATTAAAATTGTAAACACCCATAAAATACCGTACAAAAATATGTTCTTGATTCCTAAGGAGAGTGGGCCCTTGATCACCTTGGAAATATGAATGGAAGGAAAACTTGTTACTTAACTAGAGATATCTTAATTCATTGATCAAAATAGATTACATGAATATAACTTAAAATTTGTATTAATGTATTATAATATTAATTGAATAATGTAATAATTCTCTCTATTACTACTTAATATATAGAGATCCACCTATATATAATGATATAATTGTATAACCCTGGATCTCAGTAACTACTATTTTGTTATCAAGACAAATATTCTAATTTTAGTGGATCTTCAA
The DNA here is from genome assembly GCA_037957365.1 of Torreya grandis. Taxonomy (NCBI): domain Eukaryota; kingdom Viridiplantae; phylum Streptophyta; class Pinopsida; order Cupressales; family Taxaceae; genus Torreya; species Torreya grandis. Next base: position 274,693 of record JARHVA010008096.1, read on the forward strand.
TATGATTGACAGTTGTAATAGGAAGAATCATCTATTATAAAATCCACTAAAGATCTAGTAACAATAACTTCCTAGATCTATTAGATCGATTTGTCTTATAAAAGACTATATATATATTATAAATTGTAATTAACCAAAATAATCTTCAAGTATTTTGACAAAATTGGAAAGTATGGATCTTCAATTATGCAAGCTCAGGAGTTAGATTGGGAGAGTCTATATCAACTTTGACAAAGTTTGTAATATTTATAGTAGAGCCTGGAGCTATATTTATGAAAGTCTGGAAGAACCTGTAGTGGCATTTTTCAAGGATCTTTGATGCTAAATAAGTCTATATCAAGGCTACCACGCTGATAAGGATGATAGAATGCTTTGGTGAAGGGTGGAATCAAGTCTTGAATGAGTCCATATTTATGGATTGGGTGAGTTATTAGTAGTGGACTAGGTGAGTCTATGCTACTGTGAAAGTTTGTAGTTGAATCCAAGGTAGACTTGGTTGAGCTAGATGCATGTCAAATAAGTTTGTAGCCCACCAGATGTTAATATCCTTCATATGGTCTCCTTACAAGATTAACAAAAAAATTATTATTATCTATAGACTGATGTATTATCTATATATACACAAAATAGGGAAACTAAACATGTAAAGAGTTATAATAAATTGACAAAATTAGTAAATTAGACATTAGTTTCATTAAATAAGATAAAACATCTATTTACTACATTAAAATTAAATAAAATCCTAAGATAGTTTTAATGTTCAGTCTAGTGGATAGGTAATTTAGGGAAAATTAAGATAAATGATAGTAATAATGAGTCATATTTTGGACTCATCATAAGCTTAGCTCGTGCATGCATCAAAAACTCTTCATCCTTCCCTAGGTAAATGAAGATATATGTTTCAATTATTTACATTTATACTTATATGCATGCATGCATCTCACTCACATACTCATGTCAAAGTGGAATCATTATGTATACGCCTAAATTTTGGATAATACCCTTAATCTGATTGTCGTATCCCCAATTTACATTATTTATAGAAAAAAAAAATTAGCATGTTCTATGAAAATCCTAGACACATATAGTATTATAATCGGTGCATTGAGGCTATAAAATACCTCAACACTTATTAAAAAAATACATTTTTAACACATTTAGGCTTTTTCTCACATATTAGTTAGACCTTATTTGAAAACAAACCATGACTCTTTTCTAAAATCACCGTGTATTACATGGGTCATTCTGGGACAAACATAGACACTATATGGGTTTATCTATTTTATCTTTATGGGCCCATTTACACTTTTCCATTGATTAAGATCCTTTAAATTTTAATTTTTTAAATTTATAATATCTAATAACATGCATAAATCATCCTAAGTCAGCCTAAATATATAAGGTCTTGTTAAGCAATTTTAGAATTAAGAGCAATAAAAAGGGAGATGCACATATAAAAGGTTAAGACTGAGCCAAGCATACAATCAAATCCTTCATACTTAAGAAATTATAATTATATTTTAGTCTCTCATCATTTACCTCATACCAAAGGAAGTATTATACTACATGTAGTTACATCATCACTTCTAGGGAAGATGAGGTTCAAAACCCTCACTTGAGTTGTTCCATCTACACACTCACAAAACTACATGGAGGTATAATTCCATGTGTGTGGGATACATATTTTACAACATTTCCATGGTGTTTTCTTGACTTCATTAGTATTTTTTGTTTTTTAGAGTGTAAATCTAGGTCAAGGAGGATATTCTTTAATTCTACACATTATGCTTGATAGATCTACAAAGTAAAGACATACACATAGTTTTAAAGAGACATCACATAAGTGACAAGAAAACTATCTTTGAAAACTATAGTAAGAAAAACATAAACCCAATGAAATAGGCATGTACATAACAATGATTTCATGATCAAGTACATATAAGACACTCTTACATAGTACATGGGTATTCTAGGAACACAATAAAATTACTAGATTTTAAGAGAAGCTTGTGTATAGTTGGCACAATTAGTTTATATGTTCAGATTTTAGGGGTTAAAAACATGTGTGATCATTATTTATGCTTATATCAATTTACATTGCTTAGATTAGTTTTATTTTGGAACTTCAACTTGTTTCTCTTTGTAGCCTATTAGATGGATCTAAATTATGCACTTTTACTCATGTATGCTTATATCTATTGACTTTCTACTAGTTTATTCCTTAATATTATCTGCTATGTAGGTATATATTATAATCACCTTCATTTATTATTTCACATTGGATAATGTGAAAGAAAAATATTTTTTCATATCCTAAAATTTTAACATAAAGTTTTAGTATATATACTATTTTGAAAAAAGAAAAAAAAAATTTTAAAAAAACATTCATTAAAGTAAGTTGATAGAATTTTTTTCCTAGGGAAATTAGGGTATTTATCTATCCAAAAATAAAAATTGAAAAATTGAAAGGTCAAGATATTTATTGTAAATCAATTAGGGAAATAATGTGAAGAAGAATGAAAAAATAAATTTGAATACAAATAGTATATATTATTTAGTTAAGACAATCTAAGTTATGTAATCATGTAGGCTAAGCCTGATAACTAAACAACCCACCCCTCCATCACATTAAAAAATTGTGCACTATAATTTAAGTCTAAATAAATACAAGATCAATCATAAATTCCATCTCCTCCTAGGTGTCTTGAAAATAATAAAAAAAGGCACAATATATGCACCCTTTCTTGCCACGTGGATGACATTACAAGATATGTTAAATCTCAACAATTAAAAGAAACATCACATTTGTGCCCTCTAATTAATGGAATTGGTGGCATTTGTAAGAAAGATTCAAATTTGGGGCCATGTTATTATGAGTTTTTGACATTTTAAAAATTTCGATGGGTGACCACAGATGGTTGTGGGGTGATCAGATCAAAGTATTATAGGTTTTAGGCACTACACTCTCTTCTATAATTTTGATACTATTCAATAATCCATGGTATTTCACTATAAAATCTCACATCCAACCTAGGGAATTATCCATAGTGAAAATTTTTAATCTCAAACTTCTTCTCATTGCAAGAAAGGTTATTTCCAAGTGGTTAGTAAAAACAATCATATGTTCAACACACTTGGAGACCCCTTTGGACAATATTTATGGATCAACAACATCAAACATTTTAATTGGAGTATCTCCATATCTTCAAAATTAATTTTAAGATTGTCAAAGAAAATATTGATCAATTGGCTGAAATTATTGATGATTACAACAAATTCTATTGATCTGGGTTTATTTCTTGTAAATATAAGGTAGATATGATAAAGCTTTGAATTATGGTTGTGTTCTTTAAAATTTATGTGAAATTCTCATTCTTTTAACATTTTTTTCTAGACCTAATATAGATATTAATATTTTATTAAAATTGTAAAGTCTACTAGGATGTATTCTCTATTTAAATTATTGAAAAAATACTTTATTTCATGTTTTTAAGACTTTGTTGCACCTAAGAGTACAATAAAACAAATAATTAAATCCTAAAATATTTTTAAAATGAATATTTTTCCAATTGATCCTTACATGATACACCAATATACACATATGGTTCTACATACAAAGGTTAATGGATCCTATTCTAAAGTAAATTGATGCACATTCACAATGAGTGTATGCTAGTAATAACTAAAGTTTATATTAAATTAACTACTCCAACTCTGAAGCTAAAAATGAAATTAACCATATTAAAAGTGGGATAATGTCCAAAATTGGCCACTGGCATTATAAAATATATAATAAAAAACATAGGGACATTATTCACATATACAATGAGTGCATACTAGGACCAACTAAGGTTCCCAAGAAAAACAACTTTGCATCCCTGAGGCTAAAAAAGCAAATGTATAATCATAAGCTATTGAATATAAAAAACTAATGTAATTAAAAAATTAACCTATAGCATCATGATATATCCAATGAGTATATCCTAGTCCTAATTAAAGTCTAAGAGGAAAAAACATTTTTGACCTCAAGCTGAAAGGAAAAAAAAACCAAAGAACATAAGGTCATGATGCATATACACGACTTAGTATAAATAAACAAGTGTAAAAATAATAATGAGAATATCTAGGGTCATGATGCATTACAATGAGTTTATTCTACTACCATTAAATTCTAAAGAGTAAAACATAATTTTAGCTTATTAACATATGATTTTGTTTTAAAACCAACATTTGCTTATTAACACATGATCTTGTTTTAAAAGCAATATTTCTTATTAGCACTTAAAATTAAAGGATTAATAAGCTTCTTCTTGTGATAAAACCTTCTTGAGTCCTAAGTAATTGTATATTGGATTACCTATGAATCTTTTTAGCACAAAAAAATTGGTTTTAAAAAACATGCTCTAAGGGATTTGAACACTTTACCTTTTCAATGGAAAGGTTTTAATAAAATATTTTTCACTATTGCACTATAGGATGGTGATATTATTTTCAATTAAAAAATAACTATTGATTTTAAAATGTGATCTTGTTTTAAAATCAATATTTCTCATTAGCCCTTAAAATTAAAGGATTAATAAGCTAATTTTTGTCATAAAACCTTTTGGAGTCCCAAGCAACCATATATTGGCTTAGCTATAAATCCTCTTAGCACAAAAACTTTTGGTTTTAAAAAAAATGCTCTGAGGGATTTGAACACTTTACCTTTTCAACAGGAAGGTTTTAATAAAATCTTATTCACCATTGCACTATAGGATGGTTCTATTGTTTTAAATTAAAAAATATATAATTAAAAAAAAAATCATTGAAATTAAAAATAAAAATAAAACCGTAATTTTTAGATGAGTTGTATTACCACATAGGCTAGCCATCAATGGTACTGAGACTATTAATAAAGTGCAAGTTGTATACACATAACATTTTAAAAACTTTATCAATTATCAATGCTTTCTCTCTTGTACGAATCTGTCGAGTCTCGATATCTCTATGTGCATGCCTTAAAGGGTGCATCAGGAAAGGGGTTGGTATACCTTTGATGCTTCACAGGATTGTTGGCCCTACTACCATTACCTAAAACCACTACCAGCTACTCTTTTCAAATTCTCTAAGAAATAGAAACTTGATTATATACTCCCCTAATTAATTCACCATAAAAAATTGTCCCTACCTAAGTAAACAACCCTTTTACTCATTTTTCCTACTGTTAACCCAATTGACCTTGTTGGGAATTTGGAGCACATTACAAAACTACATCGGCCCAAGGTGACCTAGTTTGGGGCATAATGACTTTATTTCCTACCAAATAAGGTCAACCTAGATGAAGTTTTTGATTAAATTCCTAGGAAGGTTTAGGATAAATCATTGGCTATAAATACTCACTTCACTTCATTTATAAAGAGGGATCATTCAATTGTGCATCATTATAGCTCACAAATATGCTTATACTATCATTTAGAGGTTTCATTGCTTAGGTTTTTACCTTGGAGTAGTATCACTTGTCTTATGGAGGTCTTAGATGCATAGGATAAGTCTTATATCCTAGATCTAATCTATCTTTGTGATCCTTATAAGCCACAATAACCTCTTTTAAAACTTCACTATCCAAGGGAGAGATTGAGGCATGATGGGTTCACTTCAACATGGTAAGTAAACTCATAGCCCTTCATATTTTGGTTAAGTAAATGTTGTAAAACTAATGAATTAATTATATCTCTCCTTTATTATATTACTTCTATATTATATTGAATAAAATTATCTTTGATTGTTTATTATCTTCCCAATATGTGCCACAATATTTGGTGAGCACTATATTAGCTTGTATGTTTACTTACTAAATTAACTTGTATGTTAGTTTAGTAAAATAGGTAATTTTCACTTATCACATTATAAGACCTATCTAGGGTTATTATATGATGTAATTTGAGTAGTGTCATTGGAAACTTATCCTTTTCCATTTTATAATAAGAGATCTCTTAGGTTTAGCAGATCTATACTTGGTCATGACCCTGATAAAACAAAGTATTGCTAAGAGGATTTTTGGCTAATTACCTTCTCTAAGCTTGGATATTACTAAGTAAGATAAATTATAGATTTATCTTTTTTTACTTGTATATATTTTGGTGAACCTAATGTGAATATAACTCTTTTAACTTTTTAATTTTTATTTATAGTCAACTAGATCGAGCACGTTGACCCAATTTAATACTTTGTGCATATGTTTTCAAACTTTATCAAGCCTATCAAACTAGTTTTGTTCTCTATGTGTAGGTTTTTTAACTTGGTTGATTCTATCGACCTATTTCAAAATTTTATGTGCAGGGTATTTAACTTTGTCAATCTTATTGACCTAATTTTTCCTTCTACATAGGGCTTTTAGTCTTAACTAACTGAATCAGAGCGATCGATCCAATATTTTTTTGGATTTTAGCTAATTACATTGACATAATCAACATAGATTTATTTTTTATTATTTATGAGTTTTATTTACACTTAGTCAACTAGATTGATTTTATTTAATGATACTATTTTCCTTTTACAGGTTTAAACACTCACCTAGATGACTCAATTAAAATAACAATTCAATATCTTCAAGAAAAAACTAATTTATCAACCTAGTCTACTTTATCTTATCTACCAAGTTCATGCTAACCAGCTCAGTACTTTCACTTTGTTAAAAAAGTTCCACCCTTTTATAATTTAAAAATTAGTATTATTTTTACCAATTTTTTAGTTTTGTAAAAATGTACCTACTCAATGAATTAGGTCAATTGGCTTGACCTAGTTCTATCTATTTTCTATCTATAAAACTAATTTGACCTACTTGGTTATGTTTATTTTATCCTATTTTTTATACTATATTGAGTCGATCAACTCAACTCCATTTTGTTCTACTTATTCAACTTGATCGACCTGCTTGGTCTTGTTTTATTTGTTTCACTTTCTAATTCTAGCAAAATAAATTAACCTATATTTGATAGTAATTAAAATCACTTTAATTTTTAGTTTATTTTATATTTATTTATTTTCCAAAATCTACAACTTAACTTTCAAAATATTGATTTTGCTTTTAGGATTTCCCTAAAAACTATGTACTGACAATTTTAAAACTACATAAAAACTATCATGAAGGGTTACTTGATCCTATGTTTATGATCCTTGTCTATAATTTATAGATATCATGGCATGAGGGTCTCTCCCCATTACTCATATTGATAGTATGGATGTAAACATGGCCTTTAGTTTCCATGTACCTCACAATATTTTGAGAATACCTAGGGTTTCTCCTTTTTATTGAACCTTAGGAACATATCCATCCATTTGATTGTGTATTGCATAATTTATAACTTAGCGCTAAGAAGTTACTTCTAGACTACCCTTGAAACTTGGTTTAGTGGGATATGGGAATGGTACTTCCTCCATATTTAGTGCTATGAAACATTGTGTTAACACTATTCAAAAGACAAACACATATCTTTAGAAGCCTACATTTTCAATCATAACCTTTAGTACAAATTCCTTATCTTTTTTTTTAATAATTACTTAAAAACTAAATTACATTCTTGATGCTTATTGTTTGTTATTATTTATTATAGTATAGACTATATTAGCTAGTATTAATATAAGTTAAGTGTTGTGTGTTTCAACTATATTGAATAGGTTAGCCTAGTTGTATATGTGATTAAATTTTATTTATTACTAAACCATCCAAAAATAGAATATTAATTTTTTTATAGACTATAGAACTCTATCAATTAGATCAACTTAGTCTATTATAAACTATTTTTTTTCCTACCTAGTCAATGAACTTGATTTATTCCAAACACAAATTGATCTATTTTCCTAATTTTATAACAATTTAATCCATCTTGACCTATTCTAGGCACATACCATTATGTTTATCTTATTTTTTCAATTAGTTTGACTAGCTTGACCTAGTCCAATTATAGATGGATATATTTTCTTACTGTCACAACTAGATCAACCAAGCTTTATTATTTTATTACTTTATTACCTATTTAACTAGTTTGACCAACTCAACCTATTTTGATTTTAGATTTTTATGTCATCCTATCTATCTAACAAAATCGACTAGCTCGATCTTATTCATTTTCAACTTTTAGATTTGTATTTCCTTAGTAATTGGTTAAATTATCTTTTTCATCATAAAACATATATTTGACAAAGCTACAGAGTAAAATCAAACTAACATGATGAGATTTTATAATCTTAATAAAATCTCTAAGACGCATTCTATGGTAACTAATATAAGACATAGCAATATCCATGTTACTACTAGAACTGCCGACTATGGGACTCCTCCCTATTCCACTACACTTAATCCTTTATTCCTAAAAATTTTATAAGATGAAATTGACCTCAAATATGTGATTTAAATTATCTTTTTCATCAATGAAAATCACCAACATTGGGATAAATATCCCATAGTCATTTACAACCTTATGATGGGACTTTATATTGGAGAACCCCATTCACCTTCTCCTACATTTCCTATAAGATTTGGGACAAGTCATATTACAACTTTTATCACCACTAGATCCTCTCTCATTCCTCCTTATACTGGCAGGACATCATATTCCATGCCTTTTGTATCTTCCATGCCAACCATTTCTACAAACATGATAAGTGTGACTTTTAGTGGGTCTACTCAAAATACCCACACTAATGACAATTCCTCAAAACTACTAGTACATCTCATGATACTATTGCATCTCAAACTATCAATGCTTTGTATAATGCTAACTTATCCCATATAGCTTCTACTAATCAAAATATAATTATCAGTAATCAATTATTATTAGAAAAATTAAATCAAATGGATACCTTTCAAAATAATAGTGCCAACAAAATGACGCAAATGTAAAACCAACTCATGCATTTTCAAAACCAACCTTAGCCTAAGCAATGTGGAATCACTCATACTTACATGTTAAAAATCTTATGAAATAGTAGCTAAGGCCCATGAAACTAAAACAAAACATGAAGACTTAAACAAAGAAATTTCTCATTTAACTATTTACAAAGATCCTCCTCATAACCATCAAACTAACACTAACCAAACTCTTACAACCAAAAACATCAAATTTTAGTGGATCTTAACATAAAGGATGAGAATTTTGTCAACATGAGTAATATGAGGAGAGTATTTTCCTATATCGATCATTATCCAACCTCTAACCATAACAATTTCATAAAGTTATGCATTATTCATGACTCTTACCTATTCTATCTCATGGAATTAATGCATAGGTAACTAATCTCAAAAAATTCAACAAACCCATAAGTGTCAACTCCAACTATATAAATATATAATAACTCACATACTATTGATATAAGTTATACCACTCTTTCAATTAAGACACCTAAATTAGAAATTCCAAAACCTTATAGTATTGGTATTTATTCCTCTCAGACATAAGATACAACCAATGATTCAAGCATAATACAAATAAATATAGTCAGTCAATCCACATTAACCAAATCTAAAAAAATCATACCTTATCAACATCAATTTCCATACACTTTTGCTACACCTTAAAAGGATCTATGGTAACACTATATACCCTTATCCAATAAATTATAATGGGATATGATGAATGAGATCCTATAGCTAAACATACACACCTCCCATCTCAAATCCATTTATTAAAACTCATGATAACTTATCCTTATCATCGCAATGAACTAATGAAACTTTGATTTAAAATGAATATCCCTCATCCCCCCACCTATGGTGCAAGAAACTACTTTGTCAGGATCTAAAGATAGCATCCTTTAGTAGTGTGAATAAATGGCTATCCACAATGATGGAATAGTAGATACATATCTTTCACTTAAATTACCTATCTCTTGTATGAATCATGATGAGATATTTCTTTGTGTGGATGATCCTCCATTATTCATTACCACCCAAATAAGAGATATCCAAGTTAAACATGCATTAATGATGAAATTTCAAGAACTTGCATGGATTCCCTTGATTTTATTTAAAAACTTGGATACTCTAAATGCAAACTCAAATATACTCAAAGCACATGTCAAGGATATGATAAAATATAAATGCCTCTTTTAGGTTGTGTTTGGCTCCTTATCATGGTTCCACATATTATAGTGCATGTCAAAGTCATGATATTTTATTTTTCACTTTCTTATAACATTTTACTCAATCGACCTTGGACACACTGCATGAGAGAAGTAGCCTCATCAACATGCCAATGTGTTAAGTTTCCTTATAATGTTCTATTTATAATATTTAAGGAGATACCAATCCTTAAAATTTTGAATAATTTAAAGAAAGAGGTGCTTTTAAAACACCTACCCTGGAACCTCTACCCAGCATCCCATTTCATGAATCACAACATTTTAATTATCCCACCAATTTTACTAGAGGATACTATATAAACATTAAATATTTTTAAACTTTATCAGTTATTAATATTTTTTCTCGTACAAGAACCCATCAAATCTTAGTCTCTTTGAGTACACACCTTAAAGGGTACATCAAAAAAGGGGTTGGCAGACCTTTGGTGTTTTGTAATATCGTTGGCCCCTATACCACCACATAAAACCAATATAAGTTACTCTTATCCATTCACTTAAGCATTAAAACACCACTTATACACTTCACTAAGAAACTCACTTCCCAAAATAGCCCCTACCTAAGAAAAAACCCTTTTTTACCACTTTTCCTACTACATCAAATGGGTTAACCCCATTTTGGGATTAATGCATGTTATAAAACTTTGTGGGCCTAAGTTGACATAGTTTGAGACATAACAACTATATTTCCCACCTAATGAAGTAATTCAGGCTGATTGCATCAACTAAAATCTTAGGAATATTTAAGGTCAACCCATTACTACATATACCCGATTTCAGTTCATTTATAATAGAGGATAATTTAATTGTGCATCATTATGACTCATAAATCTACTTATACAATCAATAGGAAGTTTCATTACTTAGGTCTTTGCCTTAGATATGTATCACTTGTCTTGTGGAGGTCTTGGATGCATAGGAGAAGTCTTGTAGCCTAAAGATGATTTGCTCTCCTAATCCTTACAAGCCCACAACAACCTCTTGCAAAGAACCATTGGCCAAGGGAGAGATTGAGGTATGATGAGTTCAATTCAACAAGGTAAGTATATTCCTAGCCTTCATATTTCAATAAGTAGATGTTGTAGAGTTAATATATATTTAATTTTATCTCTCCTTGCTTAGATCATTTTTATATTGTAAATATATTTATCTTTGCATGTTTATTATCTTCCCCATTTGTGCCATAATATTTGGTGAGCACTAGATTAGCTTGCATAGTTAATTAGTAGATTAACTTGCTTAATAATATTTACAATCATAAGACGTAGCTAGGGTTATCACAAAATGGCATTTGAATAGAGACTTTGGAAACCTCTCATTTTTTATTGTGTGATAAGAGATGCCTTAGTGTAGGTTTAATAGATCTATTATTGTTCATGACCCTAATTTAAACATATTGCCAAACATACTTATTAGTTTATTACCTTCTCCAATCTTAAATATTCTTGAGTAGGAAAAGTTATAGAACTATCTAATTTCACTTTCATACATTCTAGTGAACTTGATGTGAATCTAAACCTTGTAGATTTATAATTTTTCTCTACAGAAAACTAGATCAACCCTATCAACCCATTTAAGACTTTGTGCATAGGTTTTCATATTTTTTTGACCCTATCGACTTATTTCAGCTCCATGTGTAAGTTTTTATGGATTCATCAACCCAGTCGACCTAGTTAGGGCATATTTTTGTAGGTTTTCTGATTGAGATGAGCTTGTCAAAAAAATTCAATTTTTTGTGCATGAAATTTCTAATATTTGAAAACTAAATCAATCCAATCAATGTAATTTCTCCTCCCACTTTTAAATATTCAACTAAATTGATCTGTTTGATTTCTTTATTTTTTGTATTTTCTATTTAAATAACTAGGTCGATCCAATTGACATAGTTTTATTTGTTTTATCATTTACTAATTTATTTATACTAAGTTTACTAACTTGATTTTGTCTAAATATTTTATCTTTTATCTCTACAAGTTAAAATTTTCATCTAGACAAACACATTTGAAAATAAAAACTCAACATCTTTAGAAAAATCACTAAAACTTAGTTGACTCTGTATAATTTACCAAGTTCACTCTAACCAAATCAATGATTTCTTTTTTATCAAAATTTAAGGAAAATCATTTTACCACTATTTTTAAAAATTAAAATTTCATTATCATTTTTACAAGTTTTCTAGTTTTATAAAATTGTACCTATATAGTTAACTAAGTCAACCAACTTGAATTATTTCTATATCTAATTTCTATCCATATAAGTAAGTTGAATCAATTGACTGTGTTCATTTTAGACTATTTTTCAATAGACTGAGTCAATCAACTTGACTCTATTCTATTCTATTTGTACAAATGAGTGGACTAGCTCAACTTTTTCCTATTTATTTTCTCTTAGTTCAAATAAAGAGAATTAACCTACATTGATTGTAATTAAATTAAATTTACTTTTCATTTGGTTCCCTATTTATTTACTTTCTAAAAATTATAAATTATCTTTTGAAACTTGATTTTCGCTCTTATTTTTCACTTTGTTTGGTTTTTCCTAGAAATTTTGTACCGATGGTTTTCAAACTACTTAGCTATTATCATGAAGGGATACTCAATACTCTATTTACAATCCTTGTCTATCATTTATAGGTATCATGGCATAAGTGACTTTCCCCAATAATCATAGCCATAGTACAACGTTAAACATAGTCTTTAGTTTTTTCCTTCCTCACTGTATTTTGGAACACCTAGGGTTTCCTTTTTTATTTAACCTTAGGAATCTAACCATCCATTTTTTTTTGGGTACATCAGTTAGTGTTTAGCATTGATAAGATAATTATATCTTACACTTGAAACTAGGTTTAGTGGGATATAGAAATGGTACTACCTCCATAGTTAGTGCTTTAAAACATTGGGCTAACACTATCCAATAGACAAGTATCTTTGAAAGCTTGTACTTTAAATCTAAACATTTAGTACTTCATGATCTTCTTTTTTAACAATTAGTTAGCTTCTAAATTTCACTATTGCTACTTTTTATTTACTATTTTATGTTTTATTAAACACTAGTATTATCCAACATCGATACAATATTTATTACGTGTGTTGCATCTAGATTGACCAGCATGACCTAGTTACCTATGTGTTTAGTTCTCTTATCTATAAATAAAACCAACTCATCCAGATTCAGATCATTTCAAAAAATTCTATATTAATGATCTAAGTCAACTAGTTTGACCCAATCTATTTTTTTGTCCCCCAAAAATATCACTCATTTTTGGGACAACATTTGAACTATTTTGGTCTTACAGACCAAAATTGTCTCTTCCCTTTTCAAAATTTGTCCTAGGCATTCAAATTCCTCATTTTTTTCAAGCTTCTCAAAAATCTATAGACTCTGCAGGCTTAAATCTACGGACTCTGTAGGCTTAAATCTATAGACTCTATAGGCTTAAATCTACAAACTCAGTAGGAAGAGAAAATCTACGGACTCAATAGGAAGAGAAAATCTACGAACTCAGTAGGAAGAGAAAATCTATGGACTCGACAGGCCAAGTTTAATGGGCTTTATAGGTTAATTTCTATAGACTTGATTTCTACAGACTCTACAGGCAGGTTCATTTCTACAGGTTCAAAGGCTTCTACAGGCAGGTTCAACCAAAAGAATCAGTTTCTTACACTTGGTCATTTTTAAGATTGGTTCAGTGCCTTGGTTCAATCAAAAATGTTTATCGGCAAGCATTCAAGCAAAAAAGGCTTGAACCACTGAACCATTGAACCATTGAACCACTTTGGCTCAAAGTTTCAATGAGTTCAAGGTTCAATTAGTTCAATGCTTTCAGTTAAATCAGTTTGTTGGCTTTATTTAAACCATTTAACCAAAACTTGGTTCAATAGCTGGTTTAATGTCTTTTGGTTCAATGGTTAGTTCATCACTTCAGTTCAATCAAATGAACCATCGGCTTGAACCATTTTGATTCAAAGCCTTGGTTCAATGAAGAGGTTCAACGTCTTGTTGTTCAATAGAGCGGTTCATCGACTTGGTTCATTTAATTGAACCATCAGCTTGAAACATCAGCCTGAACCATTTTGGTTCAAAGCTTGGTTCAACCGATTGGTTCAATGAAGTGGTTCAAAGATGGGTTCAGACACATGGTTCAAAGGCTTCGTTTGAACCTTTGAACCAAAACTTGGTTCAATGGTTGGTTCAAACAAATGGTTCAATGACTTAGTTCAATAGCTTGGCTTAAAGGAGAGATCTAATGTAAAAGTTTAAAGAGCCTCTCGAAGGACAAGTGCCCTTGCAGAGGGCACTTGGTCGACAAAAACACCCTTCGGAAGGGTCATTTTCGAAGAAGGCCACAAAGGTAAATTCCTTCAAAAATTTTGTATAAGGTAGACAGTCATAATTCTTTCAGACTTTTATCTAAAGGAATTCCTTCAGATAAAAAGTCTAAAAGAATTCAAGAAGTGGTTACAGGTAGAAAGCCTAAAGAAATAACCAAGGCAAAAGTGATAGGAACATTTTCTATGGAATTTTTGTCTGTGAGAAATTTCCACAGACATTTTGTCCACGAGAATTTGTCTAGGGAAAATGCCTGCAAGAAACCCATGAAAGGCCACCGAAGGACCCCAAAGGGCAGGTGCCCTTGCAGGGGACTCTCAGCTGTCAAATAGAAGGACACTTCCTCAAAGTCGAAGGGTCACCTTCCCTTCAGGAAGATGTAAAACAAGAAGCCCGAAGGCCATTCAAAGACCACCCAAAGGGCAGATACCTTGCAGGGAAGCAGATCATTTCTTAAGGCCCAAATGGACATATTCTTTCTAGGAAAGTGCCAAATAGAAAATTTGAAAGAGGACCAAAGGGTGACATGCCCGAAGATGTCAAGTTCAACACAGTGAACTAGCTGTTGAAAACATAGTGACGGGCACGTGAACGTCAATTTTAAAGTTCATAAAATAGTCATTGATCCTTTGAATCTATAAACCCGAATGCATTCATAGACATCAAGGCCAAGACCAACAGAAAGTGAGGAAGGAACAGAACAGCAAATTGAATCCAGGACCTGATTTAATTAACCAAGAAAGAAGGAATGATGAAGATAGGATTAGATCACCAGGTGGATATTGAAAGTTGTAAACTTTCAATAGCGTGACTTGTTTCTCTATATTGATAAAATAAAATGGGTAAACACCCCTAAGTTCTACCCTATCTTCTTAACAAATTTCAATGCAACATGTTGTTTTATTGTTCTCGAGTCCTTCTTGAAGAGGCTATATAAGGGACTCTCTTCTATTGTAAATGGATCTCTTTTTTTTGACAATCAGAACAAAACTTTGCCCAAATTGAAAGGCACTTCTGAGACTTTGAGCTCAATTTATTGATCATATTTTGTTATTGGAATAAGAAAGCAAGTGATTTTTCAGACTTTGTCCTGTGATATCTTTGTTGTTGAGGAAACTATTCTTATGTCTTTTTCCTTGATATCATTCTCTATTCTTTTAATTCAACAAGCAAGATTAGTGAAATTAGTCAGGAAGGTGTCCTAAAGAGTCAACTATGGAGAGAATTTGTGCCCCCATAATTGACTTTCAGTGTGTTTTCTTTTATTTATGTATAAAGGACTTTGGGAAGACTTTGTGCCCTCATTGTCCTTCATATCTTACTCTTGAGCAATTCAGGTGGAGACTTTGTGCTGCATCTCGATTTGCTAGTTATTACATCTTTTGCTACATTTTTCTATTACTACCTAGAGTATTCTTGTGGCTTGATGAATAATACTTATGAAAGAAGAGGAGTGCTTTCTGTCATTTTCCTTGAGTTTTTCCTATGATCTGCATGCATCATCTCTGAATAAAGAGAGATGGATGGTTTGTCCTACCCTTGAGTATTATTTTCTGTTAATATATATATATATATATAGCATACCTACAGGGAACCTCCCCTTGATGAGAGGAGAGATCAATCCCCTTCTGATGTGGTAAACCTACACATTTGGATGACTAATCTTCCTACTTTGGTTGATCAGACCTATTTTGTTTATCAGTACGCTAATCAACAAAATATTCAATCAAAAAAATTTGGTGACTCCACTGGGGATATACCCATTATCCATTTATAAACTATCCATTCACCTTCACACTAACTAGGAAAAAACACAGTTTAAAGCCTCAAGCTTTAATTAAAGAAAGGTTAATTCTTTTCCATTTTTGAATCTGGCAGATTCAAGGTATACACAAAGCCAAAGGGTTAAAGGTATTGTTGACCCTATTTTTGAGTTGGTACAACAAAGTGATTTTGATCTATTTCCTTCACCATCTCGTCTCTAACGAACCAAGAGTTTTCCTCCTACTAAAGTCTGATCTCCATTGCCAGACAAAGTATCTACTTCTAATATTGATAAAGCTTTGCTAATAATTACCCCTTTGAGATTTGTTATCCCTCCTTTTCATAATCCTACAATGGCAGTTCAAGGCCCTTGGGGTAATGCTTTTGGTCCTCTCGATCTTACTCCACCTCTACATGAGCTTCCACGCAGTTTAAGGAAGAATTTTCCCAAATTCTATGGTGATGAGAAAGTTCATCTTGATGAACATATTACAGCCTTCAGCATAGCTTGTGGAGTAGTCAAAGTATAATTTGAAGATGTATCAGTCAGGCTTTTTGTAGAGACACTACAAGGTACTGCTGTAGATTGGTTTTATCATCTATAGGCTCGGTCAGTGACTAATTGGAATACTCTCAAAGATAAGTTTGAATCTAAATTCAAACTTGTAAAAGATACACATGCACTTCTGGCTCAACTTACACAGATGAAGAAAGAGACTTATGAGCCTATGAGGGATTTCATAGCCAAATTTAACAAATTGAGAAAAAAAATTCTTATAATTGCTCAACCTATAGCTAAGAATCTCAAATGCTTTTTCATTAATTCTTAGTTACCTGAAGTAAGTTTTCTCTTGAGACGTGTTGGTCAAATAGATCTTGCTACAGCTCAACATTTGGCCACTGAGGTAGAAGATGATCTCATATTAGCAGGGAAGATAAGAAGAGATCCAAATAGAAATAGAGCTTCATCATCTTCTAAATATTCATCTATAGGCACCACAGATCTAATGGTGTAGAAATTGGCAAATGAGTTACTTGCTCTCAAAAAGAAAATGGCTCAAGGAATGTCTTCTGATCCTTCATAAAGAAGGACATTCCCAAATCAATCATATCAAGGTAATGCTACTAGGAATCAAGGGCAACAGAATCGCCTTCCTCCTCCACAAGGGAAACTTGCCCTGCAAGCTTCTCCAACCAATTCAGCAATGGGATATCTTGAAGCAGAATCAAAATTTTCTTTTCATCTTGAATTGAATCAATAAAATGACACTGATCTCCTTGAAGACAATCAAGAAGAATCAGCTGGAAACTCCCACATTGGTTTTCTAAATTATCAAGATGAACCCAAAAGCAAAGAAGAAGATTTTGATAGATCATATGCAGTGTTTATCAAATCCAAGAACCAATCAACCCAATAGACTAATAAAGAGAAGACAGAAGAGCAACCTTAGCCAACAGTCACGATTGCTAAGCATGGAACCATTTTGCCTTTTTAGTCAAAGGATCTGGTAATCACTCAAAAAGCAAATACATCAATTTTGCCTTCCCCTTTTACTTCAAATTTTCAAACCAGCCCACCTCCCATCCCTCTTAAAACTTAAAAAGTTGAAGTACCTTTCTCTGTACCTAGCTCGGTTCAGCCATTTAACATAATCGATCATGTCAAAAAGATAAAAATACAAATGTCTGAGTTCAAATATTTGTAGTCCAATCTTGATCAATTGAATAAGTTGGTTCAATATGTCAAGAACCAAACCATCCCTATAGGACAAAAAACTAAAAAGGCAACTCTTGATTCTCTAAAGAACATGCCTATTTTGAATAATATGGTCATTACTCTTAGAAAAATAGAACCTTTCTATGTTTCTCTATTAATTAATGGCCACAAGCTGAGTAACTATATTATAGACTCAGGCACATCTGATAATGTCATGTTAGCTAAAGTAGCTAAGTCTCTTGGTCTCACATTGACCAAGACATTTTGGAGATATTTCTCCATAGAGAATAAGCAAGTACCATTGTTGGGGCAAATCAAAGATGCCCAATTTGCATTTGCAGCCTTTCCAGACAAGAGAATCAAGATGACTATCTTGGTGGCTGATGTCCCAACATCCTATGGCATTTTTCTTGGATGAAATTTCTACAAGGACATGGGAGGAGAACTAAGCATGGATCTGTCTGAGGCAAGGATCCCTGTCCAAGGTGTAATGAAGAGGTTACTCCCTGAAAAGGAAGCAAAATATGTAGTCACCTAGACATCAGCCCCTGAAGCTCAAATTCTTTTTGAATCTACAGGTATGGGTAACTATTTTCTATTTATAGATAAAGTACATGAAACATCTAATATAATTCTTGAAAAGATCCACTCAGAAATTAGTTCAACTATAACAATATAAGAACTAGTAGGCTACAATATAGATGAAGAAAGATCCTCCATCTCTGATGAAGGAAACTCTAAAGAAAAATCAGTATCAGATGAGATATGGACTTTGGAATTTGATGGTAGCTATTCCTCTACCATTTTAGGAGCTAGGATTGTGTTGATATCTCCTTAAGGAAATATGTTCCCTTCATCTTACAAATTAAAGTTTAACAACACTAATAATACAGTTGAATATGAATCTCTACTGCTTGGCATGAAAGCTACTCAAGAAAAAGGCATCAAGTTTCTTCATGCCAAAGGGGATGCTAAATTAGTGGTTTGTCAAGTGAATAACTTATACCAAACCAAAAATGAAAGATTATGCCACTACCGCAACCTGGTTTGGGACCAAATTGAAATCTTTGATACTTTCAACATTTCTGCTATATCCATAGAGTCTAATGACAGAGCTGATGCTCTTGCTATTTTAGGAAATCTCTTAGTTCTTCATTCAGATTTCAAAGAAGATAGGTATACTATTGAGTTGGTTTATAGACCAAGTGTTCTTGACAATGTTGATTATTGGCAAGTATTCAATGATTATCAGTAAATCATTTCCTTCTTAGAATGAAAAGACAATTTTGAACAATTACGTTTTAAAGGCAGTAAATCTCAGAAGAATAAATCTACCTCTGAATCTAGTTTAGATATTAATAAAGAATTTTTACAGCTGAAAGGAAACAAAATTCCCAAAGGCTTGGTTTCTCTTGAGAAGTTGTTTGATAAACATGATAGATTCATCAAACAACAACAAATAGATTCAAGTTTCTCTCAGGGATTCGAGCAAGTGAATCTAACCACTGAATAAAATCCCAAGATGTTTAACATTGGTAAGTGCTACACCCCTAAAGAAAGATTCAAGTTCACCTCTTTACTTCATCAATACATGGATGTCTTAGTATATTCTTATGAAGAATTGAAGTCTCTCAGACCAGATGAAATCTGCCATGACATTCCTCTCAAGGCTGACTCAATGCCATACAAGTAAAAATCCAGACAGTATAATCAAAAAATATCTGGTACTATTATGTCTAAGATACAAAAAATGTTAAATGCTAGAATCATCTTTCCAATCCATCATTCTACATGGATTGCAAATATAGTGTCTATAAGGAAGAAGAATGGTGAAATTTGCATTTGTGTAGATTTTAGAAATATGAATCAAACATCTTTGAAGGATAATTATCCTTTACCAATTATGGATCAAGTGCTTCAAATAGTGACAGGTTCAAAGATGTTATCAATGCTAGATGGCTTCTTAGGATATAATCAAGTTGAAGTTGGTAAAATAGACCAACACAAGACTGCGTTCACCACACCTTGGGGTGCATTTGCATATAGAAGAATGCCTTTTGGCTTGATAAATGTTGGTGCTACCTTTTAGAGAGCAATGGGTCTGGATTTCAAAGATAAGATTGGTAAATTCATAGTGGTATACCTTGACAACTTGACTGTCTTTTCAAAGTGTCAATCTGATCATGTACGCCACTTACAACAAGTGTTGGAGTGCTGCTGCCAGAATGGTATTTCCTTAAATCCCAAAAAGTCTATTTTTGGAGTAACAGAGGGGAAACTCCTTAGACACATTGTGTAAAAAGAAGGCATAAATATTGACTCGGATAGAGTCAATTCTATTCAAAAGCTTAATTTTCCTACAAGCAAAAATGTTGTTTATTCTTTCTTCAGAAAGGTGAATTTCTTACAGAGATTCATCCCCAAATTTACTGAGAAGACTAGACACATTGTGAACATGATGAAAGGGAAGACCATCTTCAACTGGACTAAAGAAGACAAGTCAGCATTTTAGGATATCAAAACTGCCATTGCTCATGCCCCTACCTTGGTTTGTCTAGATTATAACAAAGATTTCATCATATACAACTATGTGTTTGAACACACTCTTTCAATAGTTCTTGTTCAACAAGACAAGGAAGGTATGGAATCTCTTATCTCTTTCATGATTTTACCTCTCAAAACCCATGAGATGAAGTATTCAAATGTAGAGAGGCTTGCTTATGCATTAGTGAAAGTAGTCAAACATTTTCTCTTTTATATTTTGAATTCACACACTACTGCCTTAGTTTCTGACACTACAGTCAAGTCTATATTAACTCAGCAAGAGTTTGGCACAAAAAAGGGTAATTAGATTGCAAATATCCAAGATTTTGATCTAGATATCAAGCTGACAAAGTTGGTCAGAGGTAAAGGCTTATGCCAATTAATTGCTGACAAAACGCTAGAAGACACACTACATGAAGAAACTAAAGTGGAAAAGACACCAACAGTCCTTTTTGTCTCCACTACCAAGGAGTGATATTCAGGTATCACTCATTTCCTTAATTATGGTGAATGTCTTGCTCATTTATCTTACAAAGAAAGGAGGACTATCAAGTTGAAAGTTTCCAATTTTGTCCTTTGGAACAACGGATTGTACAAGAGAAGCATAGATGGAGTATTCCTTCATTGTGTAGACAAAGAGTAGCAAAGATAGATTTTAAAATCTTTCCATAATCTAGCCTATGGAGGACATTTCTCTGCTCCTGTGACTACTCACAAGATTCTGTGAGCCAGGTATTACTGGCCAACTCTTTTCCAAGATACACATAAGTGGGTGAGGAAATGTGAACTCTGCCAACAATTTGTTAGAAGACCCAAGTTAGCTGCTATACCTCTCAAGCTAGTGATCATAGAAGAACCTTTCCAGCAATGGGGACTTGATTTCATTGGGACAATAAACCTATCTTTAAGTGATGTACATGATTATGTCCTTACATCAACTGACTATTTCACCAAGTGGGTAGAAGCAATCCCAACTAAGCATGTTATTTTAGAAGTTGTATGCAACTTCCTCAAAGAGAATATCATTTCCAGGTTTAGAGTTCTAGTCAAAATTGTTACTAATAATGTAGATTATTTCACCTCTAAAGAGATTACACAATTCTATTTCCATTATGGAATTATACTCTCTCACTCTTTTGATTATTTTCCACAAGGGAATGGACAAGCTGAATCCAACAATAAGAACCTGGTAACTATTATCAAGAAGCTAGTAGATGACAATCAAAGGACATGGCATAAAGCATTGGTTGATGCTTTGTGGGTAGATAGAATCACACCAAAGAGGGCAATTAGTATGTCTCTTTTTCAACTTCTTTACAGTATCAATGCTTAGATACCAATCACCTTAGAATTGCCAGCCTTGAAATTGGCAAAGGCAATTGAAGATCAGACATATGAAAGCTCTCTTGATAAAAAAATCATGTTCCTGACTGAGGTGGAGGAACAAAGAACCATGGTGGTGGATAGAATTGCTGCTCATCAAAGTCTGGTAAAGAAACTCTTTGACCAGAAGGCCAAAAATTGTGATTTACAAATTGGGGATCAGGTCTTGCTGTGGGACAAAAGGAGAGAACCAAAGGGGATGCATGGAAAATTTGACTCCCTTTAGAGAGGCCCATTTATAATTCATCATCACATTGGTGAAAAAATATTTCTACTGAAATATCAAGATGTCACACTCTTTTCTCTACCTCACAATGGGCAGCATCTAAAACATTTCAACTCTTGAAGTGTCAAATCATTGCATCTATATATATGTATATTTGTACAAGTTTTTAATTTTATTTTGTTTTGTTTGTTTTTTTTTTTATGCCTTCCATTTTTTGGGTAGCATGACTCCGTAACCCAATGGTATACATGAAGACATTGGAGATTCTAGATTCTACTCCTTTCAATTCTTCTTGTAATTGATAGAAGTTCCCCAACTAGAGCCAGCTATTGTCCCCCAAAAATGTCACTCATTTTTGAGACAACATTTGAATTATTTTGGTCTTATAGACCAAAATTGTCTCTTCCCTTTTCAAAATTTGTCTTGGGAATTCAAATTCCTCATTTTTTTCAAGCTTCTCAGAAATCTATGGACTCTGCAGGCTTAAATCTATAGACTCTGCAGGCTTAAATCTACAGACTCAGCAAGAAGAGAAAATCTACAGACTCTATAGGCCAAGTTCAATGGGTTTTATAGGGTAATTTCTATAGACTTGATTCCTACAGACTCTACAGGCAGGTTCATTTCTACATTTTCAAAGGCTTTTGCAAGCGAGTTCAACCAAAAGAATCAATTTCTTACACTTGGTCATTTTTAGGATTGGTTCAGTGCCTTGGTTCAATCAAAAATGTTTATCGGCAAGCATTCAAGAAAAAGAGGCTTGAACCACTGAACCACTAAATCATTGAACCACTTTGGTTCAAAGTTTCAATGAGTTTAAGGTTCAATTGGTTCAATGCTTTCGATTCAATTAGTTTGTTGGCTTTGTTTGAACTGTTGAACCAAAACTTGGTTCGACATCTTTTGGTTTAATGGTTAGTTCATCGCTTCAATTCAATCAAATGAACCATTGGCTTGAACCATTTTGGTTCAAATCCTTGGTTCAATGAAGAGGTTCAATGTCTTGTGGTTTAATGGAGGGGTTCATTAACTTGGTTCATTTAATTGAACCATCAGCTTGAACCATCAACTTGAACCATTTTGGTTCAAAGCTTGGTTCAACTGATTGGTTCAATGAAGTGGTTCAAATACGGGTTCAAACACATGGTTCAAAGGCTTTGTTTGAACTGTTGAACCAAAACATGGTTCAATGGTTGGTTCAACAACTTGGTTCAAAGGAGTGATCCAATGTAAAAGTTCAAAGAGCCTCCCGAAGGACAAGTGCCCTTGCAGAGGGCACTTGGTCGACAAAAACACCCTTCGAAAGGGTCATTATCGAAGAAGGCCGCAAAGTTAAATTCCTTTAAAAATTTTGTTTAAGGTGGATAGTCATAATTCTTTCAGACTTTTATCTGAAGGAATTCCTTTAGACAAAAAGTCTGAAAGAATTCAAGAAGTGGCTGTGGGTAGAAAGCCCGAAGAAATAACCAAGGCAAAAGTGATAGGAACATTTTCTGTAGACTTTTTGTCTACGGGAATTTGTCCAGGGAAAATGCCTGCAGGAAACCCGCGAAAGGCCACCGAAGGGCCCCAAAGGGCAGGTGCCCTTGCAGGGGACTCCCAGCTACTGAATAGAAGGACACTTCCCTGAAGCTAAAGGGTCACCTTCCCTTCAGGAAGATGTAAAACAAGAAGTTTGAAGGCCATTCAAATATCGCCCAAAGGGCAGATACCTTGTAGGGAAGAAGATCATTTCTTAAGGCCCAAATGGGTAGATTCTTTCCAGGAAAGTGCCAAACAAAAAATCCAAAAGAGGACCAAAGGGTGATGTGCCTAAAGACGTCAAGTTCAACACAATGAACTAGCCATTGAAAACATAGTGATGGGCATGCAAACATCAATTTTAAAGCTCATCATATAGCCGTTGATCCTTTGAATCTATAGACCTGAATGCATTCATAGACTTCAAGGCCAAGACTAGTAGAAAGAAAGGAAGGAACAGAATAGCAAATTGAATCTAGGACCTGATTCAATTAACCAAGAAAGAAGGAATGATGAAGATAGGATCACATCACCAGGTGGACATTGAAAGTTACAAACTTTCAATAGCGTGACTTATTTCTCTGCATTGATAAAATCAAATGGGTAAACGCCCCTAAGTTCCACCTTGTCTTCTTAACAGATTTTAATGCAACATGATGTGTTAGTATTCTTGATTCCTTCTTGAAGAGGCTATATAAGGGACTCTCTTCTATTGTAAATGGATCTCTCTTTTTTTAGAATTAGAATGAAACTCTACCCAAATTGAAAGGCACTTCTAAGACTTTGAGCTCAGTTTGTTGATCATATTTTGTTATTGGAATAAGAAAGCAAGTGATTTTTTAGACTTTGTGCTGTGATATCTTTGTTGTTGAGGAAACTGTTCTTATGTCATTTTCCTTGATATAATTCTATGTTCTTTTAATTCAACAAGCAGGATTAGTGAAATTAGTCAGGAAGGTGTCCTAAAGAGTCAACTGTGGAGAGACTTTGTGCCCCCATAATTTCCTTTTAGTGTGTTTTCTTTTATTTTTGTATAAAGGACTTTGGGAAGACTTTGTGCCCTCATTGTCCTTTGTATCTTACTCTTGAGAAATTTAGGTGGAGACTTTGTGCTGCATCTCAATTAACTAGTTATTACATCTTTTGCTACATTTGTAGTTACTACCTGGAGTATTCTTGTGGCTTGCTGAATAGTACTTCTAAAAGAAGAGGAGTGATTTCTATCATTTTCCTTGAGTTTATCTTATGATCTACATGCATCATCTCTGAAGAAAGAGAGATGGATGATTTATCCTACCCTTGAGTATTATTTTCTATTAATATATATAGCATACCGATAGGGAACCTCCCCTTGATGAGAGGAGAGATCAGTCCCCTTCTGTTGTGGTAAACCTACACATTTGGATGACTAATCTTCCTAATTTGGCTGATCAGACCTATTTTGTTTATCAGTATGCTGATCGACAAAATATTCAACCAACATATTTCATATCATTCTATTTTCCTAGATTACAAAACTAAGTCAACTAATTCAACCCTATCTATTGTAGACCATTTTTTTTCCTTCTTACATAACTAAGTTGACTTGCTTAACCTAGTCTTTTACAAACTATTATGTTTTACTTTTTATAAAAAAAATTCAACATACTTGACCTAGTATTTTATAGATTGCCTTATTTTTTTCCTTCTAAACTACATTGACCTATTTAAATCTATACTACATGGCTGATCCATTCTATTGGATATATGTTTATTTATGCATTGACTTGTCCAACTATGTAGTAATTGATTAACATAGTTATTTGCATTCCTAAATTTTAATTAGATGATATTATATATTATTTGGTCAATTTCATCGTATTCCCATAATTTTCATCCTTAAAGATAGTTTGCACTTTCTTAGTTTTGTTGTTACCTTGCTTAGACATCATGAAATCATCTATCCAAATATTTTTTGATAACCTTAACCTATTTAGAGGATACATGGGTTAATTTTTTTACCTACTTTAGCTATTTAAGATGATAATCACTCATGGTATACTTTTTTCTTGTCTTTTATCTATTGATTACAACATGGTTCAAATCACCCAAATTGATGAGGTGGATAGTTCTAGTCCATTCCTCACTTCTTAGGATACTACCTTATCCAAACTACCTTACTACACTATTAGGGTAATTAATACAAGCTTAATGAATAATCTTATAGGTAATCCTCTAATACTAAACTTCCTTGCCCCTAACAATGGGAATGTTCTTCCTACCAACACTAACACTCCTCCTCTTAATAATCCTAATATTCCATCTTTAAATACTAACAATAAAAATGCATCAATTGAAACTACTCAAATCCTTACACAAATAATCCAATAAATGAATGTTATGAAAAAAAAAAAACACGTGCTAAATGATGTAAATGCAACATCATTTATTACAAATGGTTAATCAACCTCCTTTTATATTACCTCAAAATAATCAAAATTTTATTCTTCCTCCTTTTAGAGATCCAAATGGGAATATCATTATACAACCCCTTATGAATAATAAGATGCTTCAGAATATCTAAAATAAACCTTTAGTTCCTTTCATTATCTCCATTTATATTGGAAACATTTATCCAACTATTAAATAGGATGGAACTAAAGACTCTCCATCTTTTATTAAGGCATTTGGTAATTGCTACAAAGAATGGATCCAAACAAATACCATTTCTACTAGTAAAATTTAAGTTAAAAAATTTATAGATGATGTTTTAGAATGGTATAAATAATTACCTCAACATTGCATCACATAATTATAATATTTGTTTAATACTCTAGTCAACTAATTCCAATAAAATGATCTACCAGAAAATTGTCTTAGTCATTTTATCAATGTTAAGCAATCAACCTCAGAATAACCACATGATTTCATCACATGATGGAAATCATTAGATAATAACATGAATTATGATATCTCTTTAAAAAATTTATAACTAATTTAACACCTTCACCTCAATATAAGGTTCAAACCTTTTCTCTACAAACTTTAAATGAAACATTTGATCAATCTAAAAGGCATGATTTATTTATCAAATAATTTGAGCCACTTCATAGATCAACCATGAAATATTTTAAAACCTTAAATAATGTAATTACAAGTACTACTCATCAAATTAAATTAAGAGTAGTCAAATTAGATAATCAACTTGATTCCCACCCACCATTAATGGTCCCACAAATGAAATAATTATTATATCCATTTAAACCCTTCACCTGTAATATTTTTATACCTTCATGGTTTGACCCTAAATTTTTTTGTTAGTTTCATGTTGATGTGGGTCATTATTTTTGTCACTTGGATCTTTCACCCATTTATTCAACCAGATGATCCAATGGAAATAATGGGATCATCCCCAAGGTGCGGGACCTTGTCTCCTTACGATGAACCTCCAGAGAAGGCTAGCTTCCTTCTTACACTGAATGCACCTTATCTGAGATTAGTTTTAGGCTTAAAACTATGTTAAAGATACCTATATACATCTATAACTATGTTTTTGTCAAGGAAAAGGGAGTATAAATTAAGCTAGAAATAAAAGAGGTGATGTACCAATAGTCTAGAGATCTCCTCCACACGCTCTTAAAGCATAATAAATCCAAAAAACTAATTACAAACTACACAAATCTTATAAAACCTTTAACTTTAACAATACTTTCATAAGTGACTCTGATGGAGGTGGATGTCTGCACAAATACATCATGCAAGGAAGGGTGTAAAAGTGAAAGGAAAACAACACAAGGGAAGGAAACTTCCACAAAATGAAGATCAAAAATCAAATGTTACGCAATACTCAATAAAATTGACAAGATAGAAGAGGAAAACATAAATTTTATTTGATTTAAGGCATCAATATAGAATTAAAAATCTACAAAAGAGTAGAGTCTTATCATACCTGAAAGGATGGATGCTAAACAAGTCATTTTTAGTCCTATATATAAGAAAATGAGATAAGAGAGAAGAAGAGATCACTAGAAGACCTCATAAATGTTATTTTTACTTCATCAATGTATCTTATACAATATTAAAAACAATGGAAAATGGGGTTATACATCCCTCTCCAATGCATTAGTCATGCTCTATGAATCTCTCCCAATAAAGATGGCATAGTGGTGAAAGAGGAGAACTTACTCTTTACTATTTTTGTCCTTAGGGATGCTTTGGGATTATGTATGTACTCCTCTAAGGATTCTATATTAATGGAAAACTCCTAATTTAATTTCTTTAACTCACACATCTCATCATGCATGCATGTTAGAGCTTGTTGAATGGTGGACTTGGAAATTGATTTTAAACACCTATTTAGAGATTTGAGTTGACTTGACATGATTCCCACTCCTTGTAGGGAGTTAAACATCTCTAAGGATAATTCTCAATGCCTCATACTCTTAATGTCCATTTACTCCATTCATATTACCATTAGACATGATGTATAATCATAGTAATTAGCCTTGAAATCCATGTGAGAGTTTGTAGGATATGTTGATAAGCTGGTGCATCATCATGTTTGCCGATGATAACTCTTGGAAAATCCAATAAATTTATATGTACATGTTTTAGGGCTCCATCTTGTCTTATCTTATACCCTAAAAACCTATAATTTTTCCTTCATAACCTCTAAAGACACTTAGAAACTTTTTGTAGGTCTATAAAATAGGTGTTGAGATTATGAAACCTTGCTTTTTATTTAGATAGGCCTACAACATTCATGGAAACCTTGTATTCACCATACTTTCCTTGGAAACTTTGAATATCAAACCAATCATGAGAGATATTTATTAATTCTACCTACAACTTAACATCATGATATACAATTTCTTGGTCTTAAAGACTTGTAACCTTAATCATTTCACCTTTGTGAACCTACAATTTGTATTATAAGGCCTTGAGACATTAATGTCTTGATCTAGATTTCACTTACCATGAATATTTTAAACACACTCTTGTGATATTTATTTGGGTTATGTATTGATCTCAACCTAACGAGGCATGCCTCTAGGCCCTTGAATATTCTTAAAACCTAATAAAAATTACTTGATTAGCTTCAAATCATAAATCTCACCCTATACTAGTAGACCTGTAGGTAGGTTTTATAAACCTCGCACACTCATATCATGACCATTATGATCACCATGGATCCTAAAATAATTATTTTAGGCCTACAAATTTGTTTATGGGAGCTCTAAATTTGGATGAAGACCTCTTGATTAATGTTGTAGACCTAAAACATCATATCCCTATTTGCAAGACCTTATTGAAACCATAAAAATTCATTTTTTGTACTTGTAAGAGCCATGTTTTTCCTACCAAGGAACTTCGAGAACTATTTCAGGCATATTAGTGAGGTGTTTGAGCTCAAAACCCCTTAAAATTTTTGTCTAGGCCTCTTAGTCATTTATAGAGACCTTATAACACTTGCACAAATTGTAAAGCTTGCAAACAACCCTTTGATTAATTTTGAATAAGCTTGTTATGTTTTTTGACCATTCTTGAGATCTTTTAAAACTTAAAGAGTATATTTTCAAGTGAGTTATTGAATCCTTTTCAATGTTTATAGATTTGCAAGTAAGTGTGAATGAGATTTTAAGCTTATATGTTTGTCTTGAGTTTTTTAGACATGAATAAAGACATTTATCCTTTCCTTCAATCTCATGAAAGTATACTTAATAGACCTATATACCTCTCTTTTCACTTGGGACACTGCTAATTATACTTGTAACCTTTATTTTTTAACTTTGTAACCTGTAGGTGGTCTTGGAGGGTGATTGAAAGTGTGTTTGTTCTTACAAGAAGGTCTAGAGTCTTGAAAGGGGCTTATTATAGGTCTCTTGATAGTGTTTGAGGTTCATATAACCTTCCCTTGATTCTTAGAGATGTCTTATCACTTTGGAGACTTAATGCCTTGGTTAGGCTTGTAAGTAAACACTTGGAGTCTAAAACCTATGTGTAATCCTCAAAGACTAATCCTAAAACATTTTAATTTTGATAAACCTTGTTCACTTAAAACATGTTTTATATCCTTTTGTTAGGCTTGATTGAATTCAAGACTCATATTTCCTTCCTCAACACCATAATGGTCCTAGTCAGTCCTACAATACCATGTAAAACCTTGATCTTTAGTTAGAACCCAAAGCCTATCTCATTTCTCCCCTTTTAGGTCTATTCTAAAGGTTTTGAGGCCATGAAACATTTTTGAGTATTCTCATAAGCTTATATAGAGACCCTTGCAACCACCAAGACTTAAGGAACCATGTTGAAAGCCTTTGGAAGATCACATTCTAGCCCTTAAAGACATGGTATATGCGTACAAGTTGCGTTTTAGGTCTCAAAATACCTCTTAGAGGCCATGTGTAATTAAGTTACTTAGCTGCTTGCACAAAATTATTATATATCACATAGAATAAGTAAATATGAGATATCACACAATAATAATTGATAGTAGAGTTTAATACTAGATAATATAGCAAAGCCACTTTGAGGGGGAAATCTCCACAACAATATAATAAGATTATAATACTTCATATGATGATCAATGACTAACCACTACCTCCTATATATAGTCTATTTAGCCATGGTTATTACATAGGCTGACCTATCTAAGAACATAGAGAAATGTAACAATAATATAAAAGAGGTATGTAAGCCATAAGTTGGCTACACATATCCCTAGACATGTCAAAGGTTAAGGGCATAATATGCCCCTCCCCTTCAAAACAATATTGTCCTCAACATTGAGTTAACTCTACATGTTTATGCATAAAGGATTCATCCTCCCAAGTGGCATATTCACAAGGCAATTTTTTCCATTTGATCAGGTACTCTTTAATCATTCAAGACTGTAACTACATAGTACACATTTGAAAGATCACCTCAGGATCAAGAATAACTCTTCCTTCCTCATCCAATTATAGTAACTTAGTTTGAGTAGCAACTCTATGTCTAATGACTTTCTTCAAGCATGATACATAAAATATTGGATGTATACAAGTGGAGGAAGGAAAATCTAAATTTTAAGCCACACTACTAATTTTATGCAAGATCTGATAAGGCCCGTAATACTTAGGAGACTTGTTATCCTTTTTCTATTTCTTCAAGGACATCTACTTATATGGATATAAGTAAAAAAAGACATAATCACCAATGTCAAAATGCCTCTCACTCTTGTGTTGATCTTCTTACTGCTTCATGTGATTCTGGGCCATGGCTAAATTTTCATGCAAACTTGCAAGGACCTTCTATTGATGGTGAATATGTTATTCAACTACACAAACCTTAGGATGGAACTTCAAGGTTGAAGTGATGGATGGAGGGTGGTATCTATATAGTGATAAAAAAAGAGACATTTTGAAAGAACTATGAATAGAAGTATTATACCACCATTCAACAACTGGAAACCAATGAACCCATTTATCCTGTTTATCATAAACAAAAAAATAGAGATATCCTTCTAGAAATTTGTTGACCACCTCAGTTTTTCCATTTGATTAAGGATGATAAGATGAACTATGAGCCAACTGGTGATTAAACATGCAAATAACTTAGTCCAAAAATTGCTAGTGAAAATGGGATCTCTATCACTAATAATGATCTTAGGGGTACCATGCAATTTTTGAAATGTATTGAGAAAAGTAAAAGCTAATGAATTAGTAATAAATGGTTGTGATAAATAAAAAAATTGAGCATATTTACTAAGATGATCCACCACAACCACGATAACATTTTGACCATCAGATCTTAGTAACCCTGTAATGAAATCCATATACACCTATTCCCAATGTTGGCTAGGGATGGATAAAGGCTAAAAAAGATCTAGGGTTTTGATGGTTTCTCCTTTATTTTATTGATAGATCATACATTTAACCACATATTTTTGGACATCCCCCTTGAGTCCTTCCTAAAAAAAATATTACTTGATTTTATGATAGATTTTAAAAAATCTTGAATGACCCCCAATTAGAGTTGAATGAAGTTCCTAAAGGATTTTTTGTTTAAGAAAAGAATTATTACATAGGCATAATTTGTAGTTATACCATAATGCATCACCCTTCCACGTGAATTTTTAAAATCCACCCAAACTTTGTTGAATATTCTAAATCAAATCATGGGTAGCACTATCATTTTCCCATTTTGATCATGTTTCTTCTAGCGAATCTACCTACAGAAAGGTCATATCACATAAAAATGCCTCAACTAATTTATCCTTCTTGGATAGTGCATCTGCCATTACATTATCCTTGCCTTTCTTGTAAAATATGTCAAAATCATAGTGTAACATCTTAGTTACCCATTTATGTTGTTCTTCAAATGACAACCTTTAATCCAAAAAAAAATTGAGACTATCATGATTGATCTTTACCTGAAAGTGATAACCCATTAAATAAGGTATCCATTATTTCACTGCATGAAAAATGGCCATCATTTCCTTCTCATCTATGGGCTTGTGCTAATTTTCACCCTTTAGTTGACAACTTTCAAATGTAAGTGGTCTACCTTCTTGCATGAGTAAAACACCCATACCATACCTAGATGCATCACATTCAACCATAAAAGTCTTAGAAAAATCTAGAGTAGCCAATACTAGAGTGGTGCACATAGCCGATTTCAATTGTTCAAATGCCCTAGTAGCTATATCAATCCATTGAAAGGAGTATTTCATCAACAAAGAGTTGAGTGGAGCTGAAATTGTACCATAATTTTTGACAAACCTATGATAGCAATGATTTAGCCCCAGAAATCCCCTTAGTTGCTTGAGTGTCTTAGGAATCATCCAATCCACCATTGTTTAGTTTTTTCTAGGATCCACTTTCACTCCTTCATGTGAAACCAGATGACCCAAATACTCAACCTCACAAGCTCCAAAAGTACATTTGGAAGGTTTGGCATATAATTGTTGTTGTTCTAAAATTGAGAGTACCTATTTCACATGGTGAAAATGGTCTTCTTAATTTTTACCATAAATGAGGATATCATCAAAAAATACCAAAACAAGCATCCTCAAAAATATCCTAAAAATAGTATTTATCAAACTCTGAAAGGTTGATGGTACATTTGTTAGACCAAAAGGCATAACTAGAAACTCATAATGGACTTCATGAGTCCTAAAAGCTATTTTGGGTATGTCTTCATCACAAATCTAGATTTTATGATACCCAAAACATAGATCTAACTTGGTAAAATAAAGAACACCATTTAATTCATCTAGAAAATCATTAATGACAGGAACAAGAAACATATATTTGATAGTGTAATTATTGATTTCTCTATAGTCAAGGCACATCTTCCAAGTGTCATCTTTCTTTCTCACTATAACAACTAGCAAACAATATTCACTTTGGACATGGTGAATGATTCTTGCATCCAACATCTCTTGTACCATCTTTTCAATTTCACTTTTCTAGTCATAAGGATACCTGTATGGCCTGATGTTGGGTTGTGTACTAATAGGAATAAGTTTGATAACATGATCATGCATGCAACTAGGTGAAAGTCCTTTCAGTATGTCACCAAAAAAAATTGAATGGGCATCAATCACTTTTTGTAGATTGAGAGGTGTATATGGATGAGTTGGTTGAACTTCCATGGAAAATAAGTGAGCTATAAATCCTTTATCACCCTTATAAACAATCTTTGTCATTTTATGGGAGCTAACAAGTTGTGGAGATTTAGCCCTTAATTCCCTTAGCTTAAATGTCCTTCCCTCAAAATGAAATCACATAAATAATTCTTGGAAATTCATCTCAATAGTTCCCAAAGTGGTGAGCCACTATACTCCTAGAACAATGTCATCTATCCCATGGGAATAAAAAACATAAGAGAATACAACAAGTAGTCTCCTATGGCCAACTTAATACTATGGAATTTTCTTGATCAGTTGATATCACCACCATCTGCAATCATGACCTAAAATTATGAAGTAGGATAAATGAAACAATTCAAATAAGTAGCCAACTTATTGTTGATGAAGTTGTGTGTGCTCCTAGAATCAATCAATATAGTGACCTTCTATTTCTCTCAGAAACCCACCACCTTAAGAGATTGGGGAGTACTAATACCTACAAGGGCATCATATGAAATAGTAGGCTAAGAGTCTTTAGATTACTCTATAGGACCTTCTTCATCCTCACTAATTGCCTCCTCATCATCGTCATCCTCATTGGTACCTTCAATGTAAAATAACTTCTTTTCAACATAGTGATGTTCTTTTCTCCATTTGCTATTGTAACCATAACACAACCCTTTGGCTCACTTCTCCTCAATTTATCAAGGTGTCAATTTGACAGGTTGAGGAAATGATGGTGATAGAAAGGTGCGATCATGACTAATAGTGAAAATTTTCTATTTGACCATCTCTTTTTCTTCTACCATTAATGCCTATGTGATATCTTCTAATACAGATATTGGGTTAAAAATCCAAACCTATAATTAGATTCTATATTTTATGCCACCCAAAAAATGATCAGTCAAATTTTCCTCAATGATGTTTTCCACCTATCAGGATAGATTCTAAAATTGATGAATATAATCCTTCATAGTTCCTATTTTCCATAGTTTGGCTAACTAGCTGAAGTAGTTCTTAGATACATTATTTTGATAATGATCCAACACTCATTAATGAAAATAGACCATGTAATACGAAAAAAATTCTTTTTATTTTAATCACACAACTAGCGATACCAAATGAACTACTTAGGTTCCAAATATAGAGATGCCACTATCACCTTCTGAGAACTAGGAGTTTGATATAGATCAAATAAATTCTCAATTTGGGTAATCTAAGTGAAAGGATTCTTACCGTCAAACTTATACATGCCCACTTTTGGAACATCAGTTTCACACCAAAATTAGAGTTGTTATTGTTGAGAGGAGGATGACCCAAATGATGAAGTGGAGGGTTGTTTGACTATAACTGAGATGAAAGGGTAGTCAATTGCATAGTGATCTGATGAAATTGAGTGTAAATCCCATTAATCTCTCTGTGCATCCCTAAAACATGAGTTTGAACTAAAATAAATTTATCATGATATACCAAGCCCTTTATGTTAGCCTAAAGTTAATAAATCAATGGATTTGAAGTTCCAAATTCCATGTCACTGGTAAAAGGAGTCTTAAGAGTTTCTTCCCTTTTTTCCTCCCTAAGAAGGACCTGATATATACAAACCCTAAGAGGGTTTTTGCCTTAAAAATAATTTACCAAGAGATTATATAATTGTGATTGCCTCACCAAGGCAAATCCAATGACTACCTCTACACACTAGGGCAAAAAGTTTAGCACCAAAAAAGTGTACTGATAGAGTATAAAATTGTGATCGTCTCACCAAGATGAATCCAATGACTAAAAATGTGCAAAGGGAGAAATTTTTTATATAATTTTTTTAATATGTAAAAAAAAAGTGTTTCAAACAATACTTCAATGATAAAATAAGAATAATTCTTCTTGAATTTCAAGTTATGTTTTTTCGTTCCTTTCGCTCACAAAAGTCACACTTCACCAGATCTGAAAAACAATGCCATAGGAAACTTGACCAAATTGAAGCTCTGATACCAGTTATAATGAAATTACTTAGATGTTTACATAAAATGATTATATATCACATAGAATAAGAAAATAGGAGAGATCACACAATAGTAATTGACAACATAGCTAAATACTAGATAATATAGCAAAGTTAATTCAAGGGGGGAAACTCCACAATAATCTAATAAGAGAAGAATAATTCATATGATGATCAAATACTAACCACTACCTCTTATATATAATCTAGTTAGCCATGGTTATTCCATAAGCTGACCTATCTAAGAACATAGAGATATATAACAAGAATATAAAAGAGGTATGTAAGCCACAAGTCAGCCACACATATCCATAGACATGCCAAAGGTTAAGGGTGTAGCACCATGTCCCATCTTTTAGGCCTCTTTTGGGGATTATGAGATCATGTTTCCACCTTGAAAATCAAGAATATTTCCCCAAAGCCTGTTACTCCTCTATTTACAAACCTCCCAAGTTTACTTCTTATAATCATGATTACAACCTTTTAAACCCTCTCTCTGAACCTCCTAAGAATTTTATAGAATTAAAAACATATTGAGATGAAATATCTCATTATAGAGACATATTTTAATGCTTGAAACCATCCTACCTCATTGACAAGTCTATAATATTCATAAAACTTCAAGAACTTGGGAAAGGGTTGGCATTATAGCTTTGGAGGGTCTTTTAAGATGTTTGTAGGCCTTAAACTAAGAGAGAAACATCTTGGAAACATGTTGATAAACTCATTATTTTAATTGATTATCTTTTATAGTCTTATAGTAGTTATTGAGGAGCCTATAATCTTCTTGAAACATGTTGAAAACTTCTCTAATACTTGCAGACCTATAGAGAGCCTTATAAAAATTGAAACCTCATGAAAACCTTGACATTTTATCTTGATAATTCTTAATAAACCTTGCTTGATCCTATGGACCTATAATTTTTGTTCCCACAACATCTAAAACCTCTTGTCTTGGTATTATAAGATAAGAAACCTATGTTGCAGGACCTTGCCTTTATTGAAGGAATCTTTAAATTTGTAAAAAGACTATGGGAAAATTTTAGAACTACCTAAAACTTTCTACATGAAGGTTTTGACACTATGAAATACATGTTTTATGCCTGAATACTCTTGGATCCTACTCCAGACTCTTGTGTCAACACTACCTTACCATAAAACCTTGCATGTGTTACTTCCAATAGTCACAACAATTTTTAGAAGACTATCCTAGATCTTTGTAAGGGTTTTGAGAGATGATGATAACTCTACCACACCATTACAACATCATGGGGGATTTCAAACATTATTATGGACCTATAGATGGTAAAGAATATCCTACAGGGTTGCAAGCTCTCATACTTCATTAGTAGACCTATAAATGAGTTATTGCAACTTGAAGTCTTTGAAAACTACCTTGCATCCTTCAACTCTTCTTAGGAGCATGATTTGGGATATTTAAACGTCATTTCAAACCTTATGAAGATATTAACAAAGGCCTTTAATATCATTTAGATTATCTTTAATATTGAAAACTATCTAAGAAGTTAAAACATAGTCCTAGGGTTTTAGGGAGGTTTTATACTATTTTCTATCTTCCTCTTGAAGTGACATGATTATTCCTTTTCCCCTAATTTGAAAAACATTGTTAGGGTAATTAAAACCTTTTTAACATTCCTTAAGACCAATTTTAACCCATGGATTAACATAACTAATCTAGGACATGACTACTCATGTTTGAAACCCCTCTAAAGTATTCTTGCTTCATCAATCTGATCTTCTTCATTTGAGGGTATTGTTTTAACTAGGGATGATCATATTGCCTTCTTAAAAACCATATAACATCCATCAAAAACACACAAATATCTTCATTATCTATCAATGACTTTTTTTAAGGAAATTTGGAGCATTAAGGTAATGTATAATGCCAATACCACCATGTAAATGTTGTAGAACTAGTTTGCAGGTCTGGTATGAAGACATTTGGACCCTACAATCTTGAAAATAATGGAAATACTATTAAAACTTGTACATCATTCTTGTGGGTTTGAAAATCAACATTCATTCATTGAAATTCTAAAGAATGTCTATAATATGCATTAAATTTTCAAGGAAAGCCTTATCATCTCTACCTTTTACTTTGAAGAGGTCCCAAAAACCCTTTAAAGTCGTAAAAACTCATTTTTATCATGGAATACCTATGTTTCAAGACTAAAAATGCTATTAAAATTATGATATTATCTTCATCACAACGTTAATAATCTTGCAAATCATTCCTAAAAGGCTAGGAGCAAGGGAGGCTACCATGGATGATGGATTGAAGATAGGTAACAATTTAGTCATGAATTATATGCACTCCTCCCATGTTGAGATATTTTAAATAGTATTCAAAGAGATATAAACGAGAGGGAAACACTTGTTATAATACATTCTTTGACTATTTATACAGACTTGAGGGCTTATGAGGAGTCTTAAAATATCAAAGTGACTTAATGAAACATTAAGAATGTCTCATTCCTATGAAATGATTTTAATGAGTGACTTGTTATAGGTAAAATCACTAGGAGGGAGGGTGAATAAATGAGTATAGATATTACAATTTCAATTGTAGTCCTTTAAACTATTAACCAATCAACATATATCAACTTGATCAAGAAGCATTAACAAGAGAGCTCATACATTTAATGCATACACAAGATCAAAAACATAACACATAGTTCCTATGGGAAACCCTCATGGGGAATAAAACCCACTCTCAAGCCTACAACACAAATGGACTACTATCCTATAATAAATTACAAACAAGATACTAATCAACTCCTTTAGACCATCAAACCTTGATCATATCTTCCTAACCAAAGGTATCTAGTGAAACACCTATTTGATAAGGAGCAACTTCTACCTTAGAAATGATGTATTCAACACTTGATGTATCTCTATTTTCTAACCTCTACACAAACACTCTCTATCTCAAACATTCCTCTCACTCTCTATGTCACAATATCTTCACTCAAACATTCCTCATATGCACACTTAACTATCTTCACATAACTTCAAATTATAAGAACACTATGTTATCATTAGAAACATGACCTATAGATCATACACATAGTCCTTAATATTCTCTACTCATCAACCTAATAGTTCGGCACTCTCACTCTCCTCACCTTTCCTTCTATCTCCAATTCTCTCACATAAAATTCTCTCTTGCATGCAAGTCTCACTCACACCTTTCACACAAAAGTCTAGAAATCATCATCTTTGATTTCACTATATATATAGATATCATGATTTATCAACATCTTAGTTGGACATAATACATGGCTTCACCCTCAAGGCATATTGCATAGGTCACACTTAAGCACAATCCACTTTCAAAAAAGGTCTATGTCACTTTTAGGTCCTATGGAAACCCATTCACCTTTTTGATACATAGCCAAACAAAAAAGAACATAAAAACATGGACCCATTATACATGATCTATAGGTCCCCCTTAAGTTCCAAAAACAATCATAGTACCCTTTATCTTAAGCACAAATAGCTAAAACACTTCTTTATATACACAATCTTTATGAGTGAACACATGGTCACCTTATAAGTCTTTTTATATATAGCATATAATTTATCAATCCTTTATAATTCACAAAGAGTATCCTTATGGAGTCTAAAAAACTCCATAATATCCAATACATCATGAAATATCGAAACAACATCTACATAAGCTCAATTATTCTTATCGGGTTACATGCAGAACAAGCACAAAACCATAGTCAAATTTAAATCTCAATATATTTTCTTTCCCACATTTTCATATAATAAAATATATATTTATATATGTGGTTTGGATTCCTGTACCACTTTGATTTTTATTTCATGAGAAAATTCGTCTTCTATCGAAAGATATGGCCCAAAGACCAAACACTAGTTTTTCCCTTGTTAAATTTGAATATTTAAATGACAACGGTCATAATTAAACTTCAAACACGTTATTCACATCTCATATCCTCTCAAATTTCAATCAATCCAACACTGTCAATCTTGTTTGAACTTTAATGCATAGGATTTAATTATCAAGCGTTAAACATGTTATCACTCGAATGTTGCACCAACCAAATTGGAAGGGTTAGTTCAGTGAGATAATGGAAACATCCCCAAGGTTTTGATACCCTTGTGCTTCTTGGGATAAACCTCTAGAGTAGGCTTAATTCCATATATTCTAAGTTCACCTAGTTAAGACTAGCATGTAGGCTTAAAGATAAAAAAGGTAAACTACCACTAATCTAAACCTAAGATCCTAGAGGGAAAAGGTAAGAGATGTTGAAAGTAAAAAAAGTGATGCACCTAGAATAGAGTGAGCACTCCTATTATCATAAACACAATATAGAATTTTGTGGAAAAGATAATATCACAAAACTTTAGCTAAGGATACTCAAGTGTATAAGTGTTTTGCATGGAGGCACAAGAATGTAGCATAACATTGAGAGGGATAAAAAATGTTCTACAGATAGTATCAACACAAACCTAAATATGCACAGAATATAACCTACAAGTGAGATCCAAGCTCAATGAGGAGGTGTTGGGAATGGACAATGTTGAGAATAATAAACATTACCCACATTCAAGTATCAACAAATATAAATATCACATAGATTATCAAAATAATAGAAGAAGGTGAACTTAATTCTCATTAGTCTACAAGATTTAGCTAATACAAGTTCTTATGAAGGGAAAATTTATCAACATAAGGTTGTTAAAATGTGTCAACCCCTTTTACAATGTAAAACCAATATTTTATCGAGAAGAATCCTATTTTATAATTAATGTACCACTTGGGGCTATGGGTACAACTTTTAATTCCTTTATAGCATCATAACCATGATTTTTGTAGTTTATTTGACAAATTGGTCCTATAAATCATAACATGAACCTTACATGCACATGGGGAGGATGAAGATTTCCCTAAGAATATCAAAGAGTGGCATAAACCTACATTTTTATGTCTTATGGTTGCTTATGCATTTGACTATTCTAGAAATACCTCAAGATCCTACATATTAATGTCTCATTCATTAAAGAAAGATATCACCATTTTTATGAATCTGATAGAGCCATGGAAACATCTTGTTTTAGGATGCTACTTTATAAAGATATGGCATAGATGCTCTTCCATTAATTATGCACATCTACCTTTTCTTTGAAACCTAGACCTGAGCTAACTATAGATGGAAAAAAATCTAAGATCATTGGTTTTCCTATATTTTATATAGATGGCACTCTGCTCGATGCCTAGTCCTTTTGTAAATCATGATTCAAATTATGTTGAGATCAAGCTTAGTTTCATGTGTTTTCTACCATCTTGATTCCATTCATTTACTTTTCCCAAGTATTTCATTCCATCGGCCTTAGTAAAAAATGTCCTAGCTCAGTCCTTTGTTTATTGGTTGTCAGTAAACCAACTCTAGTTCCATTGATGTTGACCCTCACTCAAACCACTGGATCTCCTTTGATGGGTTGAATACATGCCATTAGATCTTTTTCTTGAGCTAGCATGATGTTAACACTTAGCACCCATGTCCTTGGATCTACTCATTAGTCTAACTACTCCCATACTTATGCCACATGGTGGCCTCTAAGCCCCTATGACCTTTGACTTTCCAATGTGCCATTAGATCCAAATCTATGATTAAATTTAAACCATTGATCTACCTAGGCCCATTAAACTATTGATCACCACTCATCATTGGTCGTCTGCTTAATAAACCTATACCATAGGATCTTTTCATTTAGATTACAATGGATATTTCACAGGGCTTAAGATTGACATATGTAGGGATGTTCAAATCAAAAATTGTATGGGTTATTTCTTTCAAACCTCTTTCTAGACAATTTCTTAAATCTTTATGTGGAACATTTTTCCTAAAGGAATTTGTTTGACTTATACTTACCTTGATTGATTATTGCAGACAAAATGTTTAAAAGAATTCATGTCTTGGTCCTTTGCCCTTTAGAAAATTGCCATTTGGAACTTTGACTTGGTCCATCTTGTTATAGAAAGATCCTTCAAAAAAAATATAGAGGACACTTGCCTAAAAAATTGACCCTTTGAAATTTTTGCATTAGACCCTCTTCAAAGAAATGACCCTTCGGGGAAAGTATTTTGGAAAATCGACACTTAAACAAAAAATATGAAACACAACTCCCAAAAGAATTCTAACACTTATCCAAATAAAGTGGGACAAAAATCCTAAAATAATTAATCTTTGTACACTTTTTGTGGGCTTTGTGTCTTGATCACTTTTCTTGAAAAGATATCCTTCGAGAAAAGTGTTTTGGACACTTGGTCTAAAAGTGACCCTTTGAAACTTTTGCATTGGCCCATTTTTTGAGAGAATGATCCTTTGAGATTTTTATTTTAGATAAAATGTCTAAAGAAATTCCTAATACTTATCCCAAAAAACCCAAAATAAATCTCTCAAAATAAATAACACTTACCGCCTTTTGATGCAAACAATTTCTCTGAAATAAATGTGTTCGAAAACTTTATATCGAACAAATTATTTGAAGAATATCCAAAACTTAGCCAAAAAAGGGGGCCCAAAAGATCTTGAACTCAAAAAAATAAAAGGCCAAAATAAATCTGCCAAGGACTTGATCAAAACAAAGGTTTTGTACCTAGCTCTTTTGAAAGCCTGTAGGCCCCTCCAGACTTGTTCACAAAATTGTTGTTTGACCTTCAAAGATCTAGAACTTTTCTCAACTTGTCCATTTAGGCACAAGCTTGGTATGTGGTAAAAATGGCCAACATTTTTGGTGAATCATAGGTAAGTATACCTGCTATGCTTGAGAACCCAAAACATGAATAATATATTAGGCATGGAATCATAAAAGCATCCAAAACTCCTCATATTCTAAAAATACAAGATAGTTACAACCTGCCTAGCCTTGCACCTAAGCCAATTTTTTAAAATTGAAAGCACACCTCCATAAAAAAAGGAAATAAAACAACATGAGATGTTCCATAAGCACTTAGAGGAAGGTACCAACTACTAAATCTATTTCTAATGTGCATGTAGGCACTTGGAGGAAACAAAAACATCTAACCTACCCTAAACTAACCAACAAAAAGGCCATCTAAACAAAGCCATTGATTTGCTATACAAAATAGTTTCTCTTTATTACTAATCTAGTATTCTTTACATACTTGAGGGAAACCAACCAAATATGGAGGAGTGTATTTTCAACAAATTTTTGATACACTTCTCCAAAAATAAAAACATAAATAAACTTACTTACCCAATTCAATTGGTGAAACATAAAACTATTTTAGAGTCGATAGGCAAGTTGATCCTTCTCTTTTTGATGCTCAATTTTGTGCTCTAAATTAATCACAACATGTGATGGTTCCTTTGTTGGCTTATAATTAGGATAGATACTTGATTGGGCACCCTCTTTTCAAGATAAAGTTTGAGCAATCAGAATTTCCCTCCCTTATACATTTTACTTATCCAATATTCTATTGATTAGGATGCACCTGCCCAAGTGATTAAGTTGGGAACACATCTGATTTCCCTATTATTTTTGTTAATAATGGTTTTCCCCTTTAATGGATGAATATTTAATGTCAGTGCTTAAACAAAAGTCCTATAACTCATCAAAAAATAAATCTTCTTCCAACTGCTCTTTAATCTTCTGCATGAAAGGCCTCATTACAACTTCATGATCGAATTCATATTCTTTCATATTGAATGGAAGCTTATTTATCCAAGAGATTGCCTCATCATCTCACCCCTATGCACTACCCTACTACTCTAGCTAATCATGTTAATTCTCTTCCTATAGTAGAACTAAATTTTTTTATTTAGTGGTACAAAGAGGGCTGCCAATGATGATTTACTCATCATACTCACTTAAAATATCCTCCTCCTCATCCAAATGGTCTTCACTTGCCTTCCATACAACTTGTCCTCCTTTGAAAAGGGAGATGGTGGGAGGGCAAGATGTTTCAACTAGCGTACAGGAAGGAGGTTTTATAAGGTTGGGCATTATGAAGCAAGGTGCATGGTCTAAGAAGGTTGCCATGATTTCATTTGGGGTTTTTGAGGAGGAATGAATGTAGTCTATTTCAAGGAAAGAGGGCCTCTAAAATTTAGAACCTTTAAATCAAGGGATTTACTTGAAATCATAGAATATTTATCTTGCTTGAAGCTAGGAAAGGGAGGAGTGGAGGTAGTTAGTTGCGATTCAATTTCTTTTATCTACACAAACAACTTATGCGTCTGCTCTTCCTTAGCTATGATATGCTTGGCTAATCACTATTGTTCACGTCTGAATTATCCCATTACCTCCTAGTACCATGTGTAATTTTGATAAATAAGCTCTTCCTACTACCTACTATACTCCTCTCTTTCAATATCCATCAGTTGTCTTTGCAAATCAAGCTATATATCTCTAATGCTCTTTTTGGGTTGATCCAGAGGTTAATGATGTAGATTGGGAGAAAGGTATCCTTCTTGATGCTATTCATAGGTGCAAAAAAGTTTCCAATAAGGTTGAGGTGGTATGGGAGGGAGGAAATTATTATTAAAATGAAGATATCTTGCTGTGACATGGCTATTTGGGATAAAACCAATAGCATTTTTAGTTTGATATGGA
This sequence comes from Torreya grandis, assembly GCA_037957365.1. Lineage (NCBI taxonomy): Eukaryota > Viridiplantae > Streptophyta > Pinopsida > Cupressales > Taxaceae > Torreya > Torreya grandis. The sequence goes on from JARHVA010008096.1 coordinate 318,509, forward strand.
TGGTATGAAGGCATAGAAAATGCATTTTGACAAAGATGGGGGGAAGGCATATTTTTCATGATAGCTTGACATATTAGAATGTTTGAACAAGTAATAATCAAGTTTTCCCTTTCAATAAGAAACACATACCAACAATGTCACTAGGTGCTTAGATTAATTCAAAAGAATGGAAAAGACCATGAATATCACCTAAAAATTAATCTTTGATAATATTTAACTACTTGGACTACTTAAAATAGTATATTTGACCTTTAAAATTGCCATGGTGTTGAATAATCTACCCTAAATGGTGAGATGCACTGAAGAATACACTAAAATCCTTTAATGAAAGATGTAAGTATCATCAAACCATATCCCATTGGTAATGCCAAAAATTGTTATCACTCAAACCCTGTACCCATTAAATTGGAAGGATTGGTTCAGTGAGATAATGGGAACATTCCCAAGGTTATGTGACCCTTTCACTTCTTTGGATGAACCTCTGTAGTAGTCTATACTCCTATTCTAAGCACACTTGGTTAAGACTAGTGTGCAGGCCTAAAGATTAGAAAGGTAAACTACTGCTAGTCTAAACCTAAGATCTTGGAGTGAAAAGGGAGGGGAAAGGTAAGAGATGTTGAAATTAAAATGGTCATGTACCAAGAATAGAGAAATCACTCCTATTTTCATAAATATAATATAGACTTTTGAAGACAAGACAATATCATACAACTTTAGCCAAGGATGTTCTAAGTGCATAAGTGTTTTGCATAGTAGAAATACAACATAATACTAAGAGGGATGAAAAATGATCTATAGATAGTATCAACATAGACCTGAGCATGCATAGAATATGACCTATAAGTTAGTTATAATTTTGATGAGGAAGCACTAGTAATGGACAATAATGAGAGGGGAAATTATTACCCATAGTCAAAGATCAACAAATGCAAATAACACATCGATTATTAGAATAACAGAAGGAGGTGAATGTAATTCTCATTAGTCTAAAATATTTAGCCAATACAAGTACTCATTGAGGGAAATTTTAATAGCATAAGTTTGTTAAAAAGTGTCAACCCCTTTCACAATAGAAAGCCAAGATTTTATAGAGAACAAGCTTATTTTATAATTAGTACACCACTTGGGGTTATGGGTACAGCTTTTAATTCATTTCTGGAATTGTAGCCACAATTTTGATATTTTGGATTACAAATAGGTCTTATAAATCATAGTAATAACCTTACATGCACATGGGGAGGAGGAAGATTTCCCTAACAAGATCATAGAGTGGCGTAAACCTACATTCTAACATCTAGTGGTTACTTATGCATTCGACTATTTTGGCAATACCTTGAGATCTTATGTATTAATGTCTCTTTCACTAAAGGATGAGATCACCATTCTTATGAATCTAATAGAGTAATGGTGATGTCTTATTTTGGGTGGTTACTTACTGAAGATGTGTCATAGATACTCCATTAATTACACACATCTACCTTTATTTTGAAACTTAGACCTGAGCCAACTACAGAAAAAAAACAATCTAATATAATTAGTTTTCCTATATTTCATATAAATGTCACTCTAATCAATGCCTAGTCCTTTTATCAATCATGATTCAACTTAGGTTGAGCTCAAGATCAGTTTCATGTGTTTTTCACTAGCTTGAGTCCATTCATTTGCTTTTGCCAAGCAAAACTACTCCATTGACCTTAGTCAAAAATATCCTTGCTCAATCCTTTGCTCATTGGTTATCAGCATACTAAATCTAACTCCATTTATGTTGATCCTCTCTTTCACCATAATATCTCCTCTAATAGGTTCAATGCATATCATTAGATCTTTTTTCTGAGCTAATGTGTTATTGACACTTGGAACCCATGTGTTTGATCCTTGATCTACTCGTTAGTCATCTTCTCTCATGCTTATACCATGTGGTGGCCTCTACACCCCTTTAACCTTTGACTTGACCATGTGCCATTGGATCCAAATCCATGATTAAATGTGAACCATTGATCTACCTAGGCCCATTAAACTGTCGATCATTACTCATCATTGGATTGTCTACTTAATGAACCCGCACCATAGGATCTTTCTATTTGGATTATAATGGATATTTAATGGGGCTTAATATTAACATCTTTAGGGTTATACAGATCACAAATTCCATGGGTTATTTATTTTGGACCTTTTTCTAGATAATTTCTTCAGGATTTATGTGGAACACTTTTCTTGAATGAATTCATTTGCCTTATACTTGCCTTGATTAATTTTTGTGAGTAAAACATCCAAAATAATTCATGTCTTGGTCCTTTTCCCTTTGTAAAAGTGCCCTTAGAAACTTTTAATTATCTCATATTGATGTATAAATATTCTTAAAAGAAAATTTAGAGGACACTTGCCTAAGAAACTAACCCTTTAAACTTTCTACGCTGGACCCTCTTCAAAGAAATGACCCTTTGGAGAAATTATTTTTGACAAAATGTCTAAATTAATTCCCAACACTTAAACAAAAAGGCCAAAACACAACTCTCTAAATAATTACAACACTTAGACAAATAATGTGGGACAAAACTCTCGAAATAATTAAGCCTTGTACATTTGTTGTGGGCTTTGTGTCTCAGCCACTTTGCTTGAAAAGATATCCTTTGAAAAAAGTGTTTAAGACACTTTGTCTAAAAGTGACCCTTCAAAAATTTTGCATTGGACTATTTTCCGAGAGAATTATCCTTTATTATTTTTGTTTTAGACATAAAATTTTGAAACAATTCCTGATACTTAGCCCAAAAAACCTAAAACAAATCTCCTGAAAGAAATAACACTTACCCCCTTTTGATGTGGATAATTTCTCTAAAAGAAATAGTTGTTTGGAAACTTTGTCTCAGATAATTTTTTTGAATAATCTCCAATACTTAGCCAAAAAATGGGGCCCAAAATATCTTGACCTCAACAAAATAAAAGGCTGAAAGAAATTTGCCATGTAAAGACTTGATCAAAACAAAGGTTTATACCTAGCTCTTTTGAAAGCCTGTAAGCCCCTCCAGACTTATTCACAAAATTATTATTTAACCTTAAAAGCTTTATAACTCTAATCAACTTGTCCATCTAGGCACAATATTGATATGTGTGCCAAAAATGGCCAAAAAAACCTTGATCACTTTGACCTTATCTTATGAAATCTAGAAGTTTTGACTTAACATGCTTTGTTGATCTTCACAGATTAGTCAATTCTTTAACTATCAATGCTCACCATTATATCAATCTTTACAAATGCCCACTCATCATTAGATCCTTATTCCATACCTTTTCTTAATTTTTAAACATCATGCACTTCATTCTATCTTGCTCAACACATACCATTAGATTATTCCTATATGATTGCTCGTACACTATTGGATCTTCATTTGGTCCTGATCTTTAACTCTACTAAATAGATGTCACATTGACCCATTTAAATCTACACACATTGTAGATATTCATTATAAAAACTCTTATGAGCCATTGGATCTCCATTAGGTATAGATATTTAACATCATGCAATTTGACTAAGTATAGGGACCAACTGTAATATGCCTCGAAAGCCTACTTTTCATAGATATATCTGTCACCTTGATCAATTTCATGACCTCACATTTGTACCATATAAACACCTTTCATAGGGGATTCCAACCATGTCACAAACTAATCTTGAAACCTTTGTGCATGCAAGATATAATTCCATTAAAATGCCTTCTCAAAAACTTGTATCACATAGCCAACTATGCTTAAAACTTGCCTAAGAGGCCAACTTTGCTTCTACATAACTTTTGTTGTGCTTTAGTTCATGACCTAAAATTTAGTGCAAATAAACTAGCCTCAAAACTTAACAAACCCATATGATCATATTATTCTAAAATGTCCACACATGTAAGATATGACATCATCAAAATGCTTACTCGTCTCTACTTGAACCCTTTACAAATTTGGCTGAGTATGGGAACTTAGTGAACTATGCCTGAGAATCCAACTTTGCACCCTCATATCTTTGACCATGTATTGAGGTCAACATACCCTTATTTCTGAAAATAAAAACCCTTATGTTAAAATTGTGAAAATTTATACTTTAAAATTGAAAATTCATTTGATCAGAACATCATTATGATGTTTGCACATTCATTTTTGAAGATTATCCACACCATGTTCTAGGTGGTCTACTTGTTCATGGCTCTGGTTTAACCTTGTCTAAAGTTTACTAACTTTAAATCTTCCTGTTTTAGGTTACAAGTCTAATAGATGTCCATTTTAGGAAGGCAATGTTTGGGTTTCATAATCTAACCTTTTACTAGACTTTGGTCTATTGAAAGTTAAATTGAATCCATGTTCAAGCTTCTTGAAACCCTCATTCAAAAACCCTAGCTTATCCCCCTCATTTTAATTTCAATTTATTATGAATAAAATTACATAGGAACTTTTTTATATGCTATGAACTTAGTTTTTTTTTCATATATACTAAGGCTTAGACATGTTTTTCAACATGACCAAACCTTAGTCTAAAAATTATGTATTAGATCCCTTTTATATCTTGAGCCCTTTGTCCCCTTTAATTTTAATATGGTTAAACCTTGATACGCAGGGTCATTGTCATATGTTATTAACTTAGATTAATGTCTTAATCTTCAGGCCCCATTCATGTTTATTAACACAAAGAAGACCTTATTATTAAGACTTTATCCTAAGTCTTATATGTCTTTGAGCCCTGACTCAAACCATGTACACGTTTGTAGGATCAATGACCTACACTTAATCGAGTGAAATTGATAAAATGGAGCAAGATGAACCCAAGATGCCTAAGACCTTAACTCATAAAACCAATTATTCTTGGCTCCATAGATTGATATCTATGATCCACGTTCATGTAGATGTTAAAGATCCAATAGAGTGAGATTATCATGGATCAAAATGGGTCCCTTTTTATTATAATGTAGACTTAGCCTAAGTTTTAACCTAAGGTTTTTATTGTATTTATCAATAGGATGAAACCTTAGGATAAAACTTATGTGATGACTTTAATTATTGGAAGGATCTTCATTTTTATTATGTTTTAAGAACCTATGTTAAAGACTTATGTTTTTCTAAATTCTAAATGGTCTCGAGCTCACTTAATCCCTTTATGACTATAAAATCCAATGATACCCCACTACCTGGATCATAATCTATTACCCACATTTGCTTAGGCAAGATCAATCAAATGAAGTGAATTAAGTCAAAGTTTCTATGGGATTTGAATTTGATGTTCTCACACCCATCATTTGACATCTGTGAGGATTTCATCAAAATCAGTGAGACTATCAAATTTTAGTCCCTATGGTTAATTATGTGAGCTTTAATTTTACATTCTCGTGACCATCAATTGACGTCCATGAGGTTATCATTGATGTCCATGATACCATCAAAATTCAATCTCAAGAACCAATCTCACTTAAATGAATTAACATGTTTTTATTCTTGTTGTAAGACCAATGGGACCTCATTTAGAAAATAAACTTGTTTTGGGTCTTGTACCTTAATGCTAAAATTGATCTTTCATCAAACTTTGACCTATCATAGATTAATTGGATCTATTTGAAGCCATGTTTCAACTTAAGACCTTTATAAATAAATTTAAATGTGTGTGGGAGTAATCATAAACACCATAAGACTTAGCTTAAAATTTATCATAAGATTTAATTATGTTTTTAAACATTTTACCAAACCTTAGTCTAGAAACCTATGCTTAGTCCCTATATGCCCATGATCTTTTGGTCTATTTTATTGGCTTGATCTAATAAATACAATGTCATATTGTTATAAAACTTAGATTAGAGATTTTACCCTAAATTTTTATCATGTTTGATAATACAATAAAACCTTAGGTTAAAAACCTTACATTAAGTACCTTTTATTATTTGGGGTTCCCCTTTAACATGTTCTAAACCTAGCTTAAATATTTTATCTTAAGGTTTATTTCATGTTTATTAACATTAAATAAAACCATAGTCTAAAGTATTTAACCTAAGTCTTTACATGTCTCAATACTAACTTAAACATTGTGTATCTATGCATGATCTACAGCTTGTAAACACCTAAATCTGACCACTAATAACCTCCAATCAGACTTTTGGCCTATTTTCACCCAAAATGCACAATTTGGCCTAAAAACACTAAGACACACTAAATGATGTGAAAATTACATATTCAAGTGCTGATTTTGGCCAAGGTGTCCCTAAATGGGGTAATGCAATTTATGGGCCAGATAACTTTGATCAGATCATTTTGAGTCAAAATACCAATTTTTCACCTGGGTGTTCTATATTGTTCTTTCCTATCAAATCTCTTGCACAAAAAATGTGCCTTTGTTATTTATTTTTGGCAACATCCTTAATGAGACAATGGATCCAACACATATAACATTGACTTCTAATTCTAACCCAATCAAATTTTGGACCAATAATAAGGCATTTTGATCAATTTGGGTAATTTGTACACAATGTGCTTAAACATGCCTAAGAGATAATTAAACTAAATTAGAGACTAATCGAGAAATCCATGAAAACTTGTTGAATAATTCATTTTGTAAACTAATATTGAATATCCACATCATTAGGTGACCTCATTTCTTGGGAAGACATCCCTAGGCCATAAATGCCATAAATATCAAGATTCATGCCTCCCATGTCTCATCAAAGCCCTCCATGCCTCTTAATTGCTCCTCTATCCCAAATATTGATGAGCCTATTTATCAATTTTAATTATAAAATTGGATTAATCCTTAGCCACACATATCAATCTTGAGATGGATGGTTCAGATTGATTTTAATCAATCTCAAAAATATATAAATAGGAGGCCTTACCACATTATTTTCAATCTAAATTTGTACAAAGTTATAATACAGGATTGGTTCCAAAAGCTTCAAGAAACTAGTGTTACCATGCCAAATTGATTCCAAGCCAAGCCAAGCCACAAGCCAAAGGTGACAAGGAGAGATAGAGGTAGCCAAGATTCCATTTCTAAGGACTTTATGAGCACAAAACTGAGTAAGCCACTACAACAAAGGCATTTGAAGCATCCATGGAAGGTGAAGGAATTCTTTTGTTTTATTCCTTACTTTTTAGTTGTGTTTGTCATTTATTTTTGTTATCAATCTCACCTTAGTAACTAGGCATGAAGGTGTTATCTTAGTGTGTTCTTTTATCAATTTGTTTTGTGTATTTTGTCACTAACACAATACTAATCTCCTCTTTTTAGTCAAATTCCTAGTTCACATATGGCATACTCGGTGGGATTAGATGCATCCCACACATGAAGAAGATAATTATGCAACTTTAAAATCTTCATTTGGATCATTATAACTCTTTCAATTTGATTTTATAACTTTGTTTTATCATTTTTTCTTCATTCATGGGTTTACATAGTAACTGAAGTCACTTAATAAAACTATCATTCATTGGATAGCCATCATCAGTCACTATTGGTATAACCAATGTTAGTTATATAACCATCATTAGTTAGTAAGTGTAACCATCATCGGTTATAGAACCAATGTTGGTCACTGTGTTTTTCTTAAAACACAAACTCAAGAGCTCTTTTTTTAAAGTTCATTGTTTCAAACCCAAAATAACTTCAAGGCTAAAGGAAATGCTAACATTTTTTTTGTAGGACCAAGCTTTAAATTTTATAAAAACATGATTAGATCACCTTTTGCATGCTTAAAAATTAATTACGAACATTATTTTGGTGCTTTAAGTAACATTTAAGGTGCTTAAATAAGTGTTTTTAGAATTAGTTTTCAAATTTACAACTAAAGACCAAGGGGTCAAATGAACACTACCTCATTTTTTGAATTTGGGCTTAAAAATGAACTCACCTTTCTAAGATTTTTGTATTCACTTAGTTGTTTAAATTAGATTTTTAATTGGCAAAAAGAGGGATGTTGTGTGTATGATATTCCATTTGTTCCCTTTAGGGAACCCTTACAATCAAAAGCACCATTCGTATTGCAAATAGCCTAGTCAAAGGATTAGAAATAAATTCATCTAAAGCACTCCCCAAAAACTCATCAAAGTTTAGTTGACCTTGAAAATGACCCTAAAGTCTTTCTATTTCATGCTTTCTTTATTTTTATGCAAACTTGGCTTACGAGGGGGACTTCATCACCTCCCATAAATTATTTAGGGAAGCTTTGACCTAGGATTTCACCTCCTAACATTGACTTCATTTAGATCTTAATTAGAGTTGCACATGGGATGTAGTGGCACTTTAGACATCACACTACACTGAGCGAATAGTAGAATGTAGTGGTTGCAAAAAGGACTAGACTTTTTTACAACAAGCCAAGTGATATGGACCCAAAATCCATGATTTTATTTGACATTATTTTGCTTGAAAATTATTATGAAATTTATTCCCATAAAATGTTTGAAAACTTGCATATCTTAGACAAAACCCAGCTTGCCACAGAAGTATTGTTGGTGCAAGGTGTGCCTCAAGGTCCATGTCATAGTACTATCATTTGAGACAAGCAGGGTTGTAAAAATCCTACTATATAATGCACATTTACTTTTAGATGAACACTTAAAATCCTCTCAAATGAAATATATTGGTAGATTCTAACAATACAAAGCAACCTTGTCAGTTTAGAGTCTATGAGCGATTAATTAGTTGGTTTTGTCCTATAATAAAGTCTTGTTTAGAGTCAAAACTTGGTGTAAACAAATGATACAAACCAAAACACATGGTCCTCATTTTCCTTTGAACAAAGAGGCATTATGCTGCCCATGTGAAGTCATCAAATTTTCCTTGTTCAAATTCCATCAAAACTTGGAAGTCATATCATCCACTTTGTCACAGTTATGCTACCTAGTTGAGTCTAGAATTTTTCCAAAGATGTTTAAGTCCTTGATTTATAATATAAATTCAAAATTTCACCTTTATAAGTTCATAATTTGATGTGTTAAGTGGGCTTTCCATTTTCACTAAACTTGAGGGAACTTAGGTTCAATTTCCCATTTGGGTTGAAGGTCATTTTAGACTCAAGATCATTATCGCCACTTGATATACTTAGGCCATTTTTTGCTAAACACTTGCACTTTCAATCTATGTACCACAACATTTTGAGTTAAGAAAAGTAGTGTTATGCTATCAAAATTATGGGAAACTATCTTTGCCTGGGAGAGTTTTTGAAATAAACATTTAGCCACACCTTTTGGGTAGTGTAGCATCATTAAACTACCCAAAACATTTCAAATATTGTTTCATAGACCATCTTGCATAAAGTTCAAATTTTTTCCTACATTTCAGACCAATCTAAGTGTACTTTTGTGATCCTTTATCTAGCATAGTTATACCTTTCACTTACTTCTAGCTTATTTGTCAAAAGAACTAAGTTTTATACCATTATTTGTGAAAAAATAAACTATCTCTAAAGTGCCTTTTGTTTCATACATTATACCTATTTGATCGAGTTTATGTCCAAGAATAAAATGCCTAGTGTTCATTAGAAGTGTTTCAAATCTGTTAGATTAAAACTTTCATCTATTTCAAAGTCTATATTTTGATACTGTTTTGCCAAGAGTCTTAGAATATGCCTTGTTTGAGCCTATTTTTTGATGCCACGTTTGGCCAAAAGACCTAGCAACTTTTAATTTCTTAGATTAGACTGATTTGAAATACTTCAACCTTAGAGTTTGGCATTTTGATTTTTAGTCTATTTACTTGCTCATCTTTGTGTGAATAGTGAGACATTGGACACTTAACACTATCTTTTTTCCTAATAAATCTTTGCATAAACCTTTTTGATCCTTTTTGATGAATCTAGACCAAGTTTGAGCATCATCTATTTTAGAGATTGCCATTTTTAGAGTTTGTAGAACTCTCTTTCTATTGCAAAGCATTTACTATGGATCCTAACATATATTCTTAGACTCATAGTGGACTCATGTACAATCCATGGATTAGTAATGTGGTTGCACAGGGAGAAATGGTACAAGACCCCTATGTGGATGATATTGCTTATGAGATGGATTCTTATCCCTCTTATAATACTCAATTAGGGGCACAAATATGAGATCCATTAGCTAATTATTTAGTTAATACACCACCTTATTCAAAATAAGACCGAGAACAAACCACACAATACCTAGCTATAATACCCACAGCTGATGAGCCAATTCTCCAATAGTCATATTCTACTAATATAGCTTCCACGTATGATCCATTTTTATTTGAGTAACATTTATTAGAGAACAAAGATGAGATTTTGGTTAGAGCCATAGAGGTAGGGTCCAAGTTTCTAATAGACTTCCTCCATGAAAATTTACCAACCCTAGTAAGAGTGCCCCACAACATAATTTATGATCAATAGGATTCTTCTAAAAATCCTTTATCTTTAGTCCAAATAACATATCAGGACCCTAATCTACCTAATAGAGGCAAAAACATCATGGAAGACCACTTTAACCAAATGCAAACAACATATCAAACCTACCTGAATCTAGCACATAATTTTAATCAAATAAACATGGTGAGCAAACCTCTTATTGACTTAGTTCTTTCAATAAGAGTTTTGATAGAGTTAACTATTCAAGATAATCAAAGTTTAGGCCCATTCATGTAAAAAACTTAAGTAGACAACTTTTTGCATATGCCCATTATTGAATAAGTGTCTTTTACTTCTATGTAGAATAATGAGCAAAATATAGTGGATAATGTGCAAGCAACATCCAATCCAAATCAAAGTGGTACTAATGCATAAATAACTAGTCAAAAACATGTACATATAGTTAATACCATGAGTGGACCATCATACTAGGGAGTAGGAGTTTCTGCATCTCAACCTCAAGCAGTTGCTTCATCAAGTGTGCAACCAACAGGATTAGGTAGTCAACTAGCAACCAATGTCACACCTCAATAGCCAAATGTGATGAATCCTACTACTCTTCAACAAGTGATGATTATTATTCCATAATAGTAGGTACAATATAGTGTAACAACATAATAGAGGCCAAATATATTGCAACCTCAACAAAGGGTAACTAATGTTCCACCTCATCAGGTAGTGGCAAATATACCTCCTCAGTCGTAGACCAGTGTACCAATCCAAAACCAAATTTTGATTAGACAACAATGTGTAAATACTGGTCAATGATAGATTTCAAATATTCAACATGATTTTGCTTCCCAATGAGGATTCATGCAACAAGGAGGCTCTCATGTTTTTCAAGTATCGACTAGACCACAACTAGTTCAAAGTGTACCATAAGTTTAGAGACAGGGTCTTAGTCCACAAGTTCCCACTCAACAACAAGGTTTGATTAGTTAGTAACATGTCCCTTTTCAACCATAGTAGAGATAGTATAGCTATATCCATCCATTCCAACTAAAAAATCCTCCAAGTCAAACCTTCATAACCAACCCAAACTAGAATATCACACAACCAAATGTGTAATTTCAAGTACATCTTAATCCATGTATGCATATTCTTGGTCTATTTCCAACTAAGCCAATATACCCCAATAGATATCTCCATCATACCTTGGTCAAAGTGTCCCACTTGTGACCTCCCAACCATCTACCCAAAATAATATTCCCCCTCAAACCAATGTTCCTTCTAGTTTCCTATCCCAAGAATTGTAATAGATGAAGGATGAAATTGCTTCAATTCAGGATAGGAAATATACTAAAATTTTTAAGTTAGATGATGTGTGTTCTTATCCATTCAATATGGAGTATTTGTAGTTACCATTTCCTCCAGGATAAGACCCACCAAAATTTGACAAATACAAAGGGAAAGGTGACCCTAAGGCCCATTTAACTGAATTCTTTGTCGCATGTCAACTAGTGACATATAGCGATATATATCTTTTATCGTCATTTCTTGGGAGCTTGGTTGGAAAAGCCTTGGAGTAGTTTTTAAAGTTTCCCAAAAATTTAGTAATGGATTTTGATGACCTTTCTAATAAGTTTGTACAACACTTTTTCTATAATCTTGAACATGATATTTCATTAGTGGATTTAACATAAGCAAAGCAAAAGGCTGGTGAGAGTTTTGCAAGTTATCTATAGTGATGGAGAGTCCTTACAAGCTATTTCACCCATAGTTTACCAGATAAACAATTAGCCATTATGTTTACTAAAAATTTGCATAGTGAGATAGCTTATCATCTGGAACTACAACATACACATACTTTCAAGGAGATCATTGATAAAGGTTTATTGATCGAGTGATCACTAATCAATAAAGGAGTCATCAATCTTAATTCAAATAATTAGAATCAAGGTACCAATTAGTAAAATGGCTAAAATCAACATCCCATTCAAGTGTAAGTATCACAACCAGCACATGCTAATAACCAAGAAATATCGAAGCAATTCAACCATAATAGGAATGTTGAGGGAAATGGAGTAATTGAATCATGCCATGTCCAAATGATGCAAACATCATCCACACCACCTTTTCATCTAACTCTTACCCAACAACCTCTCCAACCAATACTGCAAGCACAACAACCAAGACCTATATAATAAATATAGTAGCCTTTACCATTACAAACCACTCTTCTTAAGAGAACCATGCCTGTACATCATGTCTTTAATGACCTAGGAGAACTTATTGAATCTATATTTCACAAACTTGCCACTACTAATATGATTAACTAGCTTATACCAAAGCATTATCTACAAGGCATTTCATATCCTTATTGGTACCATGAAAATGAATTCTATGAATATCATCAAGTTAATGGGAATAATCTATGAAGATGTGTTTAAATCAAACATTTGATTGAGAATATGTTGGAGAAAAGGGAGATAACATTGGATAATGGTGCTTTAAATTCTAATCAAACTCTTAGGATTTATCAAAACCCATTTCCCTAACATAGTAATTATGAACTATAACAACAACACTAGCTAGTGCAACAACAAAATCAATAGTATCAAAATCAAAGACCAAACTAATAGAACTAGTAAAATCAACAACAGAACCCACAAAGATAGAACAATGAAAAAAACCAAGGTTAAAATGATAACAACCAACGAGCCTACCATGTAGTTGCACATGACTACAACAAGGTTATAGATCATATTATAGGGGGTAGCATTAATACCATTTTCATTAATCTTAGACCAAGCGTTAATCAATCTAGACCATTGCTAAACAATAAGACTCAATCAAATTACATATATAATCCTTCTTTCATGTAGGACTACATATAGGCAAGCCAAAAAATCTAAATTCCCATTTTAGACCTTATATCAATAATTCATCCTTGCCACATGACCACATACAAGTGTACCGATAATCAAGACTTATCTTATCTGGCCCCACACCATTCCCAACATTTGTTAGAGATCATGGTCTAGTATCTAATCTCAATTGTGCAATCATAACTCTAAGGTCAAAGATTACTATCCCAAGCCCAAAACCATCTACCACTTTACCTGTTATCCAACCAACCATTTAGCCTCAGAATAAACCATTCAATATTAACCAAGACAAGAAGTTTGATATTGTGGAACAATTGTAGAAGACACTAGCACAAATTTTTATTTTAGATTTACTCTGAATGTCATTAATCCATAAGAACATCTTGAATGATTTGTTAACTCAATCCACTATTGTTAGTGACATATCTCCTGATAAATTTCAAGTGCTAGTTGGACACCTAGCTCTAACCCAACAAGTCACATTCAACCAAAATGATATGTCTGCCCTTGGCCCACTCTGTAATAACTTATTATACATAAAATTTTATACAAAGTGGCATAAAGTGAAGTGTGTCCTTATAGATAATGGATGAAGCCTCAACATAGTGTCTCTAAAGCTCATCAATCTTCTTGGGTACATAATGGTAGACCTCCATTTGGAAATGATAACCATCAAGGCTTATGATAATCAAGAAAGAGAATCACAAGGCACCATAATCTTACAAAATATCATTGGGCCTTTGACCCATGATACACTTTGCCATGTGCTTGATCTTGAATTATCATATAATATTCTTTTAGGTAGGCCTTGGTTACATGAGATTCATGTAGTCCTGTCAACATTGCATCAATGTATCAAGTTCTCTCACTTAGGGATGGAAGTGAATATTCTAGGATATTTACACCCATATGAACATTGCAAACATCTTGAGGTCAATTTTTAAATTTACAATTACCAATTCGACATGAATCTAAGTTCTAAACAAGATAAAGGAAAGTCCATACTTACTTATCTACCATAGAATAATTGCATAGATCATAATACCTTAGATTCCCTTTCCCACATGCCACCTCCTGAAGCTTCCAATCATTTCACCATTTTAGATAATGGATCGAGAGAGTATGTGACACATGATACCTTTTATATTTCCAATATTTCTTAGAATCTGAAGACATTTGGGTGACCTAAAGTCACCCCACACATGCATTGGCAACAAAAGAATAAAGATAAGGGACATGTCATATTTGTACCAACATTTGGCCTAGAGTCAAATCCTCTTAAAAGGGATGAATCATGATTATACAATGACAGCCAAGTTGATTGCTATAAAAGTGCAAAGTATCCTATTCCCAATAGGATCATGGGGCATTAAAAGTATGAAGTAAGAGGCCTTAGACTGAATCAATAAGGAACTATCAAGCTAATTTCCATGACTAAGTATAAAAGATCCTATGGACTTGGATTTAAACCACCTGGGGTGACCCCATATATCTTATTCCAAATCCATCACCAATGACTAATGATGATTATGTTGATAATGAAGTAGAGTCATATCATAGCCTCACCTTTGATGACCTATCTGAAACCAACCTTTTTGATAACAATGCCATTTTTACCCTTACCCCAATCATTCATCATAGCCCATTGCCATTATATTATCCCCAACTGATAGATTGGGACCAATAAGAATCCAATTTATTGATTGATGAGTTTCAAAATGATGAGGCATTCTATGACTTCTTTGGCCTTAGAGACAACATTCTATTTGGAGATCACAAGTCAAGATAATCAATTACATTGAATCCTAAAGCCTATTTTGGAGAGCAGGTGAACACCCTTAGCCAAAAACAAATAAGTAAAATATTGAGGTCACCAAGTGAAAACCTCTTTGAGGCACTTTCTGACCAAGGAAAAAGTAAATATAAAGGCTAGTCTAGTGGTGAAAACCTATTTTAGGCACTATTAGATGGGGGTGTTCATTCTTTTTTAAATTTAGAACAGGAGACCACCAACAATGAACTTGCCTATGGATCCAAGTTCAATTTTGAGAAACAACAAGTATTTGATAAAATTCTCCAAGAATTTTTGACTATTTTTATCACATGGCCAGATCTTCCATTAAGGGACTTAGATTCATCATGCCTAAGAGAAGTTGAAGAGCAAGTCCTAACAGAGGACCCTGATATAATCCAAAAGTTCAAGTCTTTGCCTACTATCCTAGAAGATGGTTCAACCCTTGTAGTCAAAGATACAATAGACATAAGCATTAGGACTCCATCAAACCTAAAATGGATAAAATTAGGTGCATCCCTCATTGAAGAGGAATTTAAAGTCTTTAAAACTTTATTGAGAGAATTTGTAGATATCTTTGCATGGGCCTATTCTGACATGTCAGGTTTAGACCCTACCTTGGTTCTGCACCACCTTATGGTCAATCTTGATGCCAAAATGATAAAACAAAAGCTACGCAATATGCATCCTTGCATTGCTATATTGGTAAAGAAAGAGTTTGAAAAAATCTTAGAAGTAGGATGTATTTGATCTATTGACTACTTAGAATGGATCTCTAATGTGGTACTTGTTAGTAAAAAATTGAAGGGATCAGAATTTGTATTGTTTTTGAGAAATCAAAAAATCTTGTTCTAAATATGATTTTTCATTGCCTAATATTGACATGATCATTGACTCCATGGTAGGTTATGAAATGATTTCACTCATGGATGGATTTTCAGGATACAACAAGATCATAATAGCACTAGAAAACCAACATAAAATAGCATTCACCACTCCATGGGGAATATTTTGTTATCAAGTAATGCCATTTGGCCTTAAGAATGCTAGAGCTACATATCAAATAACCATGACTATCATATTTCATGATTTGATAAATGATATTATTTAAGACTATGTTGATGACATATTAGGAAAATCCAAAACTAGAGCCAACCATCTAGTAGTGTTGCATAAAATATTTGAAAGATTATGGGAGTATAAATTCAGACTCAATCTAAATAAATGTGTGTTTGGTGTAACCTCAAAAAAATTAATTGGCTTCATCATGTCTCACAGAGGTATTGAAGTCGATCTAGATAAAGTCCATGATATAACTGAGCTGCCACCACCAACCAATTTAAAGCAACTCCATAGTTTGTAGGATAATATCCAATCAATCCAATTCTTCATCTCTCAGTTAGCAGACAAGTTTCATACATTTACACATATTTTGAAGAAGGGATTTGCATTTCACTAAGATGGTCACTACCAAACAAATTTTCAATAATTTAAAGACTATCTTGTTAATCTACCTATTTTATTACCTCTTATGCTGAGAAAGCCATTCTTGTTATACCTATCAGCTATCGATAATGCTCTGGGGGCACTCTTGGCTCAACATGATAATGGAAAAGAGCATGCCATATACTACCTAATCTATACTTTGGTCACATATGAACATAACTATGCACCTATTGAAAAATCTTGTCTAGTCATGGTCTTCATAGCTCAAAAATTATGTCATTACATGTTGAATAATAATACCATGGTCATTTCAAAAGTAGATCTACTCAAGTATCTACTATCCAAAATAGATTTGTAAGGTAGAATGGCTAAATTGATCATGTTTCTTAGTTAGTTTGACATAGAGTATGACAATCAAAAGTTAATCAAGGGATAAGTTCTTATAGATTAACTTGTTGAAGCACCTCTCATAGACACACAATAACTCACATTTTAATTTCTTGATAAATCCATAATGACCATCATTGGCACACCCCTTGAGGAGTAGCCTAGGAAGTTATATTTTGATGGTTCATTTACTGCACTTAGATCAGGGGTAGGCCTATTTTTTATTAAACCATAGGGGGATCTAATCCCTAAATCATTTATAATTAGATTTCCTTATACAAAAAACATGGTTGAGTATGAAGCACTTGTTGTAGGACTTCGACAAGTAGTGCATTGGAACATATCTCATCTCCAAGTTTATGGTGATTCTTAGTTAATCATCAATTAGGTCACAGATCATTTTTAGACCAAAGATGATGAACTAGTTGCATATAAAGTCATGGTCAACACTCTTAAGAAACTACCAACATTTAATTTGAGCACATACCAAGGGATATTAATAGAATTGTAGATGCCATGGCTACTATCAGCTCTCTGATTTGACAAATAGACAAAGCTAGAGAATATCAGTTCCTTGTTGAGAATTTGTTTGCACCAGCTCATGAACCTTCAACCATTGTAATGATTTGTGATATTTTTGGTCTTAATTCTATCTAGTACTCAAACCTTTAAAACTACCTCCATGACCAACTTTCACCACCTAACTTAACTCACAAACAAACCAAAGCCTTTATCGATCATTCCACTTGTTATACACTACTAGGATCCACCCTTTATCATCATAATTTTGATGGAGCTTCATTGTTTAAATTTGGTAGAGTTTACACTAGCATTAAGAGAAGTTCATGAAGGGGTATGTGGAGCTCATTCTAGCAAGGCAATCCTATCCAAAAAGCTCTTGCATACCATTTATTATTGGCCCACAATAGATGAAAATGTAACTGCATATGTAAGAAAGTGTGACAAATGTCAATGGCATGCTAATTTGATTCATGCCCTAACCCAAACTCTAAAATCAATGTTGACACCATGGCCATTTTCCACATGGGGACTTGACCTCATTGGGAATATCAACCCCACTTTATCTGATGGCCATAAACATATCCTTGCTATCATTAAGTATTTCACTAAGTGGGTTAAAGTTATACCCCTCACATGATTGCAAAGCAAATTTATAAATTCATCTTTAACCATCTCATTTTTTGCTATGGTGTCTACTCTAATATTATATCTGATAATGAAATATCATTCAAGAATAAAGATGTAGACTAGCTATGTACTGAATACAATATCACATAACATTTTTATACAGCATATTACCCTTAAGGTAATGGCCAAGTTGAAGCATTGAATAAAACCATTGTCAATATTCTCAAAAATATTGTCAATGATGCTAGTCATGATTGGCACCTACAGATATTCCCTACCCTTTGGGGATACTGTACCAATCATCATACCCCCACAAAAGCCATTTCATACTCACTTGTTTATGGTACTAAAGCTATCCTTCCCATTGAGGTTGAATTTCCTTCATTGTGGATCTCTTTCAATCATGTCTAGATGATCATGACTATCGATTAGCTTGCCTACAAGAGTTAGACCTACTTGATGAAAGACACATAGATGTGTTCAATAATCTTCAATCATATCAGAATTGACTTAAAGGCCAATGTAATTAGTGTGTTAAGTATAGAACATTTGAACTTGGTGATCTTTTTCTTAAATTAAACCAAAAGAATACCATGGTTGAGAAGAAGCATAAAGGAAAATTCAAACCAAATTGGATAGGGCCTTTTATCATTACTATAGATTATGGATCAGGAGCATATAGGCTTGCCACACTAGATAAAGATGAACTTCCTGAGCCAATGAATATTATTCACCTTAATTATTACTATGCTTGAATGTTAAGGTGTATTTTTTATAAGGACCTTTTTAGTTATTCCATTTTATCACTATTCTTCTTTATACAAATATCATTCTTATCTATCCTCTTAGCTGTATCCATTTTACATTTCTGACCTATTGACCTAGTGTATTCTAAAGCTTAGCTTATTTGACCTTGGTTTTTGCCATTCATTAAACATTTTTAGCATCAAATAATCTGATCAATTTCATTAGTCAAGTCAATTACTTAAGATAGAAAGCATATTTTGGAGAAGTGTGATAGAAGTTTTGGTAATAACATCCTTCATTTGTTATTCCTTTCTTATAACCGATCTTGATACTAATTATAAATGCCTTTGGGAAAATTAGTACCATTAATCTATGCCATTGTGTCTTATTTATAACCACCTATGGGAAAATTAGGGGAAACATTTAATTATTTAGCCTTGACATACTAACTTTCCATTTCCTATGCCACATTGTGCCTTTTTACCAACTGTGCTTATTTTGTTTGAATTGACTGCTATACTAGTCAAATTCCTCTGTTGTAAGGTGAACTAAAATGATTTGAGGTCCTAATTTGGGACTATGTAGGTAGTGCTTAATACTTGTTGAGGTCAACTCAGTCACCCTTTCTATCCATGCTCTTTGAATGCTCTCATTATTTTATGAGCAACCCAAGTTTGAATGCTCTCATCATTTTTTGAGCAACCTAAGTTTGAATGCTCTCACCATTTTACAATCAACCTAAGTTTTAAAATTCTTTCCATTTTGTGAGCTTGAACCATTTATTTTCTTTTCATTCTTGATCGAGTTGAGATACTTTAAAAAAATCCAAAAATATTTGTAAAATCGTTAGAAAAAACCAAACACATTTGACCACTTCTTTGCCTTAAGGATTCTAGAAACCCTTACTAAGTTGAAAGCAAACCACTTGTCACTTAGTTTCCCCATCATTTTTGGCCATTTATCTTATTCACTTTCCATTTTTCAAGATCATTCCTCTTCTTCTATCACATCCATTCTATTTGTTTTCCTTAGTTATCACATTCTTCCCATTCCCTAGGAGAACTACATTTGGACTAAAGTTTTTTATTAAATATTAAATCTATGAAACTATGAAAGTAATGTCCACTTGCCTAGTGTATATGGAGACAACTCATTCACCCCCTTCCTTTTCTTTTATTCCCCCATTTTGTTATTTTGTTCACTTGTCACCTATTTTTAAAGGGCAATGTTCATATGGTTTCTATTGCATTGTTTGTTTGTTTCTACTTATTTTAATTATTTGTCTACTTGTTTATTTTCTTTTAACACTGTTGCCTTAATTCAATTTATATGTGTTCATTGGTTCCCAAACTTATACTCAAATCCATCCATATCCATATGTTTACATTGTCATCATGGTTTCTATCATTGGTGCATTATTTTCTATTGAGTATTGGATTATGGGAGTTAGTCCTCATGCATATTTCAACCAAGTCCTCATGATGTTATACCATGATGCCTAACAACACATGATAAAACAAACCTTAGCTTTAAGAAGTCTATTCAATAATGGTGGCATCTCTTTGGCGCCAACATCTTGATTGAATCCCAATCATATCCCAAACTGAGTAATTAACACTGTTGCCTTAATTCAATTTATATGTGTTCATTGGTTCCCAAACTCATACTCAAATCCATCCATATCCATATTTTTACATTTTCATCATGGTTTCTATCACTGGTGCATTATTTTCTATTGAGTATTGGATTATGGGAGTTAGTCCTCATGCATATTTCAACCAAGTCCTCATGATGTTATACCATGATGCCTACCAACACATGATAAAACAAACCTTAGCTTTAAGAAGTCTATTCAATAATGGTGGCATCTCTTTGGCACCAACATCTTGATTGAATCCCAATCATATCCCAAACTGAGTAATTAACCACAAAAGAATTTCAACCTTTATTAGTTCAGAAGAGCATCTCCCTACTAGTAGGTAGTTCCAATTCACCATTACCCTATATGTTAAGTTATCATCATCCTTGAAAAAATTTATTATGTTTTCCATTATCAAGGTCCAATGACTATAGCCGCATATGGGCAAATCATTGCACACCATCCCACCTATATTTCTCAATATTATAACCGCCTTTGGGAAAATCATTGTGTTGTCACCACTTCCTATTTTCTACCCATAGAGGGGCATTTTTTTATCTTAATTATTTGTCATAATTGGGGTATCTCCATCTTCTTAATGATTATAATCACCTTTGGGCAAATCATTGTGTTATCATACCATGTTGCCACTATCAGGGTACAATGCTTATAACTGACTCTAGGCAAACCATTGTACACTATCCCACTTGAATTCTCAATGATTTTGACTACTTTTTCAATATAATTGTGTTTCCACCCCATCATGTTTCCTTTCTTTAGTCCCCTCATTTCACTTCTTTCTTTTCGAGGGACTGTTTGATGACTTACTTGTGCCAACCATTCCCTCAAGGGGGCATCATACAATTAGTTTATCATCATTGTAGTTGTAGGTATGAAAGACATTTTCATTATTTGAGAAGATTTTACTATGTTTATAGCTTGTAATGCCTTCCCAAATAGGGGCAAATTGTAGACACCTAAATCTAGCCATCGATAACCTCCAATCAGGATTTTGACCAATTTCTACCCAAAATGCACAATTTGGCCTAAAAACACTAAAACACGCTAAATAATGTGAAAATAACATATTCAAGTACCAATATTGGACAAGGTATCCCTAAATGGGGTAATGCAATTTATGGACCAGCTAACTTTGATCAGATCATTTTGAGTCAAAATGCCAATTTTGCACCTAAGTGCTCTAGATTGTTCTTTCCTATCAAATCTCTTACACAAGACACGTGCCTTTATTATTTTATATTGAAAACATCCTAAATGGGATAATGGATCCAACACATATAACATTGACTTCTAATTCCAACCTAATCAAATTTTGAACCAATAAAAAGACATTCTAATCTATTTGGGTAATTTGTGCACAGTCTACTTAAACATGCTTAAGAGATAAATAAACCAAATTACAACCTAATTGAAAAATCTATGGAAACTTGTTGAATAATATTTTTAAGAAATTAATATTGAATATCTACATCATTATGTGACCTCATTTCTTGGGAAGACATCCCTAGGCCATAAATGACACAAATATCAGAATTCATGTTTCCCATACCTCATCAAAGCCCTCCATGCCTCTTAATTACTCCTTTATCCCAAATATTGATGAGCCTATTTATCAATTTTAATTGAAAAATTGGATTGATCCTTATCCATACATATCAATCCTAATATGGATGGTTCAATTTGATTTTGATCAATCTCAAAAATCTATAAATAGGAGGCCTTACCACATCATTTTCAAGCTAAATTTGTGCAAAGTTATAATGCAAGATTGGTTCCAAAAGCTTCAAGCAACTAGTGTTACCATGAAAAATTGATTCCAAGCCAAGTCAAATATGCCAAGGAGAGATGGAGGTATCCAAGATTCCATTTCCAAGGACTTCATGAGCATAGAATTGACCAAGCCACTACTATAAAGGCATTTGGAGCATCCAAAGAAGGTGAGGGAATTCTTGTGTTTTATTCCTTACTTTTTAGTTGTGTTTATCATTTTTTTATCAATCTCACCCTAATAACTATGCATGAAGGTGTTATCTTAGTGTGTTCCTTTGTCAATTAATTTTTTGCATTTTGTCACTAACACAATACTAATCTCCTCTTCTTAGTCAAATTCCTAGTTCACATGGCTCATGCTCACTCGAGTGGGATTAATCTAAAAAAGTGAGGCCAATTCAAGTTTTCAACAAAACCTCCAAGATAGTGAGAAGGTGAAAAGTTTCATGGTCATATCCAAGTAACAACAAAATCCAATGGCATCCCATCTTATAGATCATAATCAATGGCCCATATTCATTTAGGTGATTATGATCAAATGGTGTGAGATGAGGGAAGAATTTTCAATAGAGCTCCTAACAAGCATGGAATCCCCATGTGGTGAAATCATAATAATTAGTAAATTTGACAATGTATAAATCTCAAGAGGCTTGTAATACTGCCAAGTGGAACAACCTTAGAGCCAACAATATATAGCGACTAATGGCATTAAAATCTTAGGATCAAGATCAATGACTTGTATTGATCCATGCAAAAAGATTTGATGGCTCAAAATAAAAGGTGGATTTTGAATGACAATGGTCAATTTTCAAATCATTAATGAAACAAAGTGCCATGAAAAGTACCATAATGATGCCACATGGGTAGAAAGTGACAAAACTAGAGATTTTATGGGCTTAGAAAATCAAAGGTATAGATTCCAAGGTCCAAATCAAATCTAAGGCACAAACTCACTCAAGTGTAAAATCCATTGCCATTAAATCTCATGAAAATAAAACTTGTACAAGAACCCTAAGCTCTACAAAAGCCCTAATTCAATATCAAATTGACCATAGTCAAACCTGAAAGATCCAAATTGTCACTTGAGCAACTACAAATTGATCCAGGGCTGAATTGTAAACCACTAGTGAGAAACTTGAAAGAACTCATAGTCATGGTGGTTAGAAAACAACATTCAGAGGACACAAAACTCTATCTGACCACATATTCTAAAGGGAGAGTCTTTAAAGATACCTAATTTAATGATATAGCCTTGAACACAAGTGATAACAATTGGTCCAAGCTTTTTTGGACCATTAAAGAGCTACCAACCATTACAAGAGAGGAAAAAAATATTGCATCAATTAGTTAGAGATACTATAACTTTGTCACCATTCAAATGACAAGTCTTCATTATGCAGCAACAAAGCTAGAGGTACTACATTACATCAATGTTATTGATCCTATTTTTAAGGATTCTAAAATTGATCAAGATATGATAGTACATGAGTGTAGATTTAATAAAATTGTTTATACCTCCCCTATTGCCTTCAATAATTAATACAAGCTACCTAAACTTTAGGTGGATTTACCCATAATAAGATAATGGTAAATTAAAAATGACCTTAAAACCATCCTTACCCCATGGTTATATTCAATAACCCAAGTAGTCTTTGACCTCAATGTAAGGATCTCAATCACCTAATTTAGGTCTAGCATTAGGATGTTTTTGACATTACTAAACAGATTGTCTAGAATCCCCTCCACCACCTATGTTAACAAACTTTGGGTCGCTTTTGTGTCTTTCGTGGTTGAGAAAGGACTTACTTCCCATCTTGGATAGATGATAAATATTTGTTTGAAACAAAAATTATCTACAATAAAGAATAAAATTGGAAACCATTTCTATATGATGTCTTATATTTTGGATGCCTTTCTAGGCACTACTAAAATCCCCAACATAAAAGAATAGTCACCTGATGGGAGACAAATAGTCTCTTAGTTTTATTTAAAATTATATATATTCAACTATAGGGACCATATTTAGTTCATATGTGATTATGTATACTCAACCTTAGTTGAAACTATTATAGGGATCCCTATGATGAGGGTCAACCCTTTGATCAATAAGTATGTTGAGTTCATTGGGGACATTTGGCTCTATCTATATTACACTATAATCCAAATATAAGGAACTATGAGCCAACCCTTTAGGTTACCAATCCATGTACCCCCAAAGTTGGTGGAGTAGGAGGTTACATACCAATTATTCCATGGCATAGATAACATGTGTAAAATCAAAAGGAAAGGACTGCTCCATTCCTTTCCTTTAACTATTAGTAGGATTGTGTTCTAAAATTGGGACCATGTAGAGACTATCTCCTAGCACAAGTCCTCCTTCAATCTATAGATAGATGAAATGATAAAATGGGACCCCTATGAAAGGGTTGTAAAAAATTTTAAGGCCAAGCAAATCAACATGAATTATGAACATTACCCTGGAGTCTATGATTTAGTGTACATCCAAGCTTCCTCATTCATAAAAGTATTAGCTAGATTAAAGAAGCATAACATCAAACTCGAAGCTAGACTATTAAGAGAGCAAAATCAAAGTGAGGATTTATGATAAATGGGGCCTAAGAAATATCATTTGTTACTAGGACCATCTTCTAGACCTCCTCCCATGTAGCCATACCCAAAGACACAATATCCCAAAGCACAAGTTTCATAAGGACCAGATGAAAAGAAACCTAAAGAGAGGAGACTTGATGAAGTAGCATCATATTCAACATTTCTTGAAGAACCAAAGGCACAAGTTGAAGAAATGGACATAATTTCATTGGATCCTAGGGAGATAGTAGATGATGCATTAAAATCACTAGTTAGTGCTTATGAATCAGATGAAAAAGAATAACAAATGGAAGAATATCAGTCCCAAACAAAGGAGGAAGCAAAGGAAGAAAAGGTAAAGGAAGAATCTCTATAATTGGTCTTATTTGTATCCCAACCCAAAAGGAAATCTAAGTTGGCTCTAATCCAAATAGAGGGAAAGAAACCCAAGCTGACTTTCACTCATCCTTAGAGTGAAATCAACTTTTCTAGTGAAGACAATCCAATTTATGGCCCTTCCATTCTGGAATAATTCATATATGGTAAGTTTAAAAAGGTTCTAACCATGCACCACCATTGGGTTATTACAAATTATTCTAACATCCATGTGCATTATGAACTCAAGTCCTAGATTGTGACCTTTTAACAATAAGAAAAAGAAAGACACATAGCTACCCTTGGAGAGTCAAGTGGAACATAGGTGGATGCTAATGGAACTTTAAGTGGAGTATAAATTGAGATCCATACTCCCTAAGTGAAAGAATCATCACTAGGAGTTATGTTTAGCCCAAAGATATCTAGCATGGAGAGAGTAATTAAGAAGAAAGCCATGGTTAGAGGTAAATAGTTTACCTTTCAAAAAATTGATCCTTTTGTTGGTCTAAATCTAGTGGCAGGGTAGAAGCTAGGACAAGACAAGACGTTTGAGGATAAGATCCTTGAAGTGGTCCAAGATCAATGTGATCAATTACAAGTAATGATCACAAGCATATTAAAAGAAAACAAGAATTTGAAAGAGTCTGCTATCTTATAAATTGATGAGGATAGATTCAAGGAGTTTGAGGATCCATGGTTGACCTATTTATCTCTTTAAAGGTAGTCAAGACAAGACAAATATAAATAGATAATAAAATCTCTAAAGTAACAAGCCAAGTTGGCCAGTGGCAAGATGTAAGTATTCAGGTGAAAGACATGATTAAGGATTTATCCAAGAATCTAGTCAATAATTTTAGAACTATCAACAAAGCACATTTGAATATGGCCATATACATATTGGTTGACAAGATTGAGACCATGGACAACTGGTCCAAAATAATGGACATTTCTAAGGATTTCAAATAAGAAGAGGATAAGATGTTGCACATCATGGATAGATTGATTAAGGATCCTACCTCACTTAGTTCTCTAGGCCTTATTATAGATGAGGATTTCAACCTCATAACTACTCAATTTATGCAAGAAGTGAGGAGCCAAATATAAGGTAAGATAGGGGAAGATAACAAATGATTCATTGGCCTACTGCTATCATCCAAGGAGAAAATGGGAGATGCCAGGGGCATCAAATGAAATATAGAGAAGGCTGAGAAGAGTCTCAAAGACCTATGTGTCTAAGAGAGAGAAATATTCATGAGATTAATTGTGGATGTGTAACTTATCAATGAAAAACATTCCAAATTGAAGGTTCTCCAATAAAAACAAGGCACTTCATCAACACATGATCCACAAATTAGTTAGGAATACTCTTTTTCGTAGAGATTTTTAAAATTTTGAAAATATAATATTCTTTGTAAAGGCTGAAATTTTTAAAAGTGCATTGCCTATAGGTTAGTTCATTTTGGAAAGTTTAGTGTATTTTAGAACTTTTGTTAAAAGGACAATTTTCCTTACACTTGTATACTTGTAAATGGATATGAATGACCAATATACTACTCTAGAATTATATAAAAGGAAGTATTACCAATTGTAAAAGGGGAGAGAGTTTTTGAGCTAATAAATAGTGTAAAATTTGACCAACTAATGCAAGCAGAGAATTCTAAAAGGATTATCTCATTTTGTTTGTGTGAATTGTTACATGGATTCTCTCTCAATTGTCTATTCTAAATTTTAGATTTGAATTGTTATTGTGAATTCTTGTTGTGTACCTTTGAATGTAGAATTGTTAACTTGTGTTAATGATAGGTTAATTTAAGGTTCTTTAGTTTACTTCATTTTATTTTCTTTGCATTTGTAGATGTGCATCACCTATCTGCATAAAGGAATAAATCTTTAAAGTAAGCTTAGTTCTTATTTGCATTATTTCTTATCTCCCTTAGAAGTTTGCCTGATATATCTTGTGATTTGAGTTTAAGATATTTTACTTCATATATTGGTTTTAAGTGCATACCTGGGAAACATTTCAACTTTTTCATGATGTCTGAGATAACGATTAGTTACATCTTTCTTCTCTACCTTACCATGCCCTTCTACTTAATTTTTTTAACCTAGTCACTTTAGTTTAAATTCCATTGTAAATGTTCACATAGATTAGTATTTAGATTAGGGTTTGATCACAATTAACTAATATTAGATAAGATTTCTTCATTATTTGCAAAGATATAGGCCAAAGTGGCTCCCAACCACTAAAATTTATATATATATTGAAACAGATCACTTGCTTTGCCTCTATTTCACCATTGGATAATAAGATTATCACAACCTACAACTCATGCATTGAATTCTAAAATGAGAAGTGTTCTTTAAAAACATTGATAACTTATGATACAAATTTAGGCATCAATAAGTGGAGATTTGATGGCACTAGAAGGAGGGTCATTCTTTTTAGATTTATGGTATTGTTACTAGTTTTTTTGAATTCTTCCAAAGATCACTTTACTCTTTACATATTGGTGTTTCTTTTAGCATAATTATGTAAAGGTTGGTGATCTTCATGGTTTTAGACCAGTCTTTGTGCTTATTTAGACAAAGATTGACATTCTTTGAAGACATATATTGAATTGTGGTAAAGATAGCTTTAGATATGTGAATTCCATAGGTTTAAGGTTAGGAATAGTTGTTTTGATCAATGATTCATAAATACTTTGCAATTTTGAGTCCATTTAGACTTGGACATGTAAATATCATTCACATTTGCATATTTGGACACTTCATTGAGTTAATTAGTTAAATATCATTATCTTTATCATTATTTATATGAATCTATAAAAAATTTGCTTAATGTACAAGTCTAATCATCATTATTTGTAAAGATTGGTTTGACACATCATATTTTAAATAGGATTCAAAGATCATAAGCTAGAATTACCTTGAATCAAGACAAGGTCACATTTAGAAACTATAGAACCTCTACTTGAATTAGAATTCCATAGGAGAGCTAGGTGGGACAAAGGTAAGCATCAACTTTCAAAGTCTTTTCCAACTTCACCAATTCAATTTGATCTTGTGTTTGATCCTTATCAAAGTATGGCTTGGATAGGTGGATCTTATATCAATGTGCCAAGTGTGGTACATGATCTTCCATGTAACCCTAAGAAATATTTGCCAACATTTAATCCTAATAACAATATAACCATAGAGGAACATATTAAATATTTCAAATTTATATTAATATTTCTAAATTTCATCTATGAGGATGTAGCATGTAGACTATTTCCTTTCACTTTTAAAGATGTTACATATAAATGGTTTTTAAATTTACCTAACAATTCCATTAATGGTTGGGACCATTTTAACAATGTTCTCATTGACCAGTTTGGCAAAATTATTAGTCCTTGTGTCTTGTACCAAAAATTCACCATGATCAAAAGGGATGCAAATGAACCTATAAGAACCTTTAATGCTAGGTTCCAAAATATGTATAGCCAAACCATATATCCTTACAATCCTAATGATTCTTTAGCTCTAGAAATCTATAAGGATGCCTTGGATCCCATGACCTCTATTTTCATAAAGAGAACCATTGGGCATATGAATACTCTAGCCTTAGCCTATTCTGAAGCATGATCATTAATGATCAAATTGAGCCCCAAGGTCAAATAAATTACTCTATTCCCAATGTCAACCCATAGTTTCCTAACTTGAATGTCTTCCCTAATAACAATAAGAACATACCTACTTTAAACCAAATCCCAACTTTGAACCAATTACCCTTAAGTCATGCTCATCCTACCCAAAACTAGGGATTCTTGAACACTAATACAAATGCATTTAGTCCAAGTGATCAAAAGGCTTTAATACTAACCACTAGTACCAATAATAATTAGGTTCATAATTATGAGACACCCAAGAGTGAGGATAAATCTATTTTTAAAATGGTCCAAAGTTAAGCACTGATTTTCTTCAACTACAGAAGTAAGTTGGAAATATTAGGAAGAACTCTGGTAGTAATTTTATTTTCCAAAGGTTCAATATACCCAATAATAAACTCCATAATGATGGCTACAACAATAATAAGAATAGTGAATCATCTTATAATAAAAATGTGCTTGATATAAATCTTATTGATGTTGATTTACCTAATTATTGTAGAGTATAATGCACTTCTAGACATGTTGAAATATATTACATTAAATTCTGTAAAGATTTTGAAGCCTTTTAAGAGTATTTAGATACTTCTGAAGTGGTACCTAATAAATATAATAGTAAAAAAGAATTAGGATCTAAATCTAATAACCAAACCTTCATAGTGGAGATGTTTGACTTCACTTTCTAGGAAGATAATAAAACTAATGATATTCCTAAAGAGGTCCATACTTTTTAGTAGTTCCTAAAGGAGACCTACCCTCTAAGGAATAAAGAGTATAAGTATCCCCTGACTACTTTAAAACCTCCAAACAACTTCAACACTCCTTTGGATACTACCTCAGATAATAACTCAGAACCTGCAAATGAAAGTACTTCTAAGCATAATATTGATGCATCTAATTCTTCCAAAAGGATTGAGTATAACATTATGGAAGATATGAATAAAATTAAGGCTAAAATTACATTTCATAAATTGATGTATATCACTAAGCAAAGAGACTTGTTATTAGAGTCCTTATCTAATTTTTTTGGCAAACCAGCCAAAACTAACAATGCCAATGTTGTTATGTATAAAGCTAAGATAGAGTCTCCACCTTTTCTACTTACTATCAAAATGTTTGGTACGAACTTGAATACTTATTTATTAGATTCTAGTGCATCCAAAAACATCATGCCAATAAGTATTTGTAAACAACTTGGTTTGACTCCTATTAAATCTGATAGAGTTGTTACCCAATTAGATGAGACTAGAGTCAAAGTAATTAGGGAATTATTAAATCTCCATATGCAGCTTGCCTCTAAGCCTAGAGTCCAAAAATTTATTGATATCCAAATAGTTGACATCCTTGATGCTTATGGACTATTGTTAACCAGAGAATGGACAAAGGCCCTGAATGGATATACGTCTATTGACTATCTACATTTGTGGCTACCATGGAAAGGAGTCTTAAATAAAATTAGAGTAGAAAGGGAACCTCAGATGATGCACATGATCACTGAGTATATTTTGTGAATGAAAGAGTCAACATGTTAGATTCAGATCTAGGTGTCTGGAGTCTTGACACCCTTGAGGTATGTAATTCTAAGACTTCTCATGCTTTTCTTGGAATTTAGAAATTATATGTTGATGGTGCTAGGTGTAAGTCTAGATCTAGAGTAGGAATTTTTCTTAGCAATCTTATTGGGAAGAACTAAAAGTTTCCTATAGACTTTAGTTTCCTTGTACTAATAATCTTACAGAGTATGAAGCTCTAATTCTAGGATTGCAATTTGCCATTAGGCATAGGTTAAAAGAGATCTTGGTTCATGGTGACTCAAAACCTGTATTTAATAATGTGAGGAGTAAATACAAGTGTAAATTGTCATATCTCAAGAGATATAAGTTTAGAGTCTAAGATTTACTATAATATTTTGATGTTTTCAATATTGTTTCCATCCTCAAGGAAGAGAACAAGGTTGCTGATGAGCTTGACTTAGATACAACCAATATTATGCCAAACCATGACTCTCAAAACTTTAGTATTGAGATATTTCCATACCCTTTAGTCCAAGATAACATAAACCATCTATAAGTTTTTAATGATGACCAACGGATCTTGGATTACATTACCAACTTAGGAGTTTTTGAGGCCCATGTCATAGATGAGGCCAATGAGAATACTCTTGAAGGGGATGGCAAATTTCATAACAAAGTCATTTAAATGAATGACAAGAAAATCTCAAAATGCATGATTACCTTGGAAAATTATGACAAACTAGCTGAAAACACTAGAATACCCAAGGCAAGTGGGAAAGATTATAAGGTAGTTGATCTTGGAACCCAAGATCAACCTCATCAAGTTAATATTGGGACAACATGTATGAGAATTAAAAATGAAAGGGCAAAAGACTTTTTAACAAATTATAAAGACATAATATCATGGTCCTATGATGACTTGAAGATTTTTTATGCAAGAATCATAACCCATACCATACCTTTGAAGGAAAACTGCAAATCTTTGAGACATAAGCAGAGGCTTGTTAACCCTATATTAGAACCTATGATCTTTAAAGAGGTCAATAAACTCCTAGATGCTAGGATTGTATTCCCCATTAGGCACTCTACATGGGTTGCCAATTTGGTGCTAGTCAAGAAAAATAATGGTGAAATAAGACTGTGCATTTATTTTAGGAATCTAAATAGATCATTTGAAAAAGACAACTATCTTTTGCCTTCTCTAAACCAAGTTATACAAAGTGTTTATGGTTCTACTATGATGTCTTTTCTTGATGGTTTTTCAGGATACAACTAGATGTTGGTGAATAGAGAAGATAGGATGAAAACTATTTTTACAATCAAGTGGGGCACATTTGCATACAAAAGAATGCCATTTGTGTTTATCGATGTATGGGCCACATTCCAAAGGGCCATGGATCAGGTTTGGTAGGTAAATGTATTATTATATACATGGATGATCTTATTATTTGCTCTAAAAATAGAGAAGACCAAATCATGTATTTACAATAGGTATTTGAAACATTCCAAAGGTATGGGATTTCCTTCAACACAAAGAAGATTATTTTATATGTTACTGGGGGAAATTTGTTAGGCCATGTCATTAATAAGGATGGAATCTCTATAGATCCTAATAGAGTAAAATCTGTATCTAAAATAGAGCCTCCTAATAGTAAGAAACAACTCAAATCATTCTTTAGTAAAATTAACTTTGTAACAAAGTTTATTTTGGCTTTGTAGATATTATCAAGCCATTGAATGTTATGTTGAAGAAATATGTCAAAATCACTTGGAACAAGGAAACCAAGAAGGATTTTAAGGACATCAAGGAGGTAATTGGTCAAGATCCAATCCTAATAATTTTATATTTCTCCAAGGATTTTTACCTTTATTCCTTTATTTCTGATCATGCCATTGTTATAGTTTTAACTCAGAAAACTAATGGATGTGACCATCCAATTGCTTTCATGAGCATGAAATTTAAAAATGATGAGTTGAATTATTCTTTGATTAATAATCAAGCATGTGAATTAGTTAAATCAATGAATAAATTTAGGAATTACATTCTTAGGAATAAAGTACATGTCATTCTACCTGACCCTAATACAAAGCTCATGCTTAGCCAAAATGAATTAAGAGAAAGGAGAGGTAAGTGGATGTCTGTTCTTAAGAAATATGCATTGAGATGAAGACTACAAAATTGGTAAGGTACCAAGGTTTGATTCAAATGATTACCAATGCTAACCCCAAATTAAATGTTATGTAGGTTGAAAAAAAAAATTTCAATCCAATGATTGGTATGATCCAATTGTCCATCTACTAATCAATGACACTTGTCCTAGAAGCTTGACCAGGGAGCAAAGAAGATCTCTAAGACTTAAGACAACCCACTACCTAATTAAATATGGAGTGTTGTTTAGGGAAAAATTGAAGACATTTCCCTAAGGAGTGTATCCAAAGAAGTAGCTGAAATCATGAACACTTTTCATGAGAAGTTGGGAAGTAGACATCCATATAGAAGGACAATAGATCACAAAATCCTTAGAGATGGTTACTATTAGCCCACATTCTTCAAGGATTCCCATAAACATGTACGGTAATTTCATTCATGTCAACTCTTCAGCACAAAGGAGCCCAAGGTAGCCATGTTACTATAGCTAGTGATGATAGACAAGCCATTTGCCTAATGGGACTAGATTTCATAGGGGTGATCAATCCCAACTCATCAAGTCATAGGTATGTTCTAACTTCTACTGATTACTACATCAAATAGGTTGAAGATGTAGCCACTAAGTACAGTGTAGAGCTGAAGAAGTGATCAATTTTTTTAGAGGAAAACATATGCACCATATTTGAGACATCGATATCTCTAGTATGTGACAATGGATCTACTTTCATATCCATTGAAATGAAATAATGGGCATATGATGAAAATATTATTCTCAAGTTCTCATCCAACCATTATGCTCAAGATAATAGAGTATCTAAATATACTAATAAAAACTTGATGAAGGCAATAAAGAAGTCTATAGTAGATAAACCCATAATGTGGTACAAGCTTCTCAAATATGCCCTTTGGGTAGACAAGATAAGGATCAAGTAGGCTCTCAAGATATCACCATTCTTGATGGTATATGGCCAAGAACCTATCTTTCCCATCACCCTCAGGTTACCAACATATAAGTTCATGTAAGAATACATAAAGGAAGATCAAGAATTGGAAACCTTAAGGTTGTTGGACATTATCCAAATATAAGATACATGAGAAGAAGCATTTGCTAATTTTAGCAAGCACCAAACCATGGTGAAAATATGGTTTGATAAACATTCCAAGATAAAGGTATTCAAGCAAGGAGACTTAGTTCTTCTATAGGAAAAAATATCTAAACTTAAGGATAAACATGAGAAGTTCACACCTTTGTGGATAGGTCCCTATAAGATTTTAGATTCATTTAGAAATAACACCTTTAAGTTGAGGGACCTACAAGGAGAAGAATTCATGTTGCCCACCAATGGGCAGTACCTCAAGCAATAATTTTTTGCTACTCCACTTGGTATCTTCATGGAATGACTATAAGACTAGTTTGAATTAGAGTAGGTCAGATATATTAATTTATTTATATTCTTTCCTTCATGTCCCTTATTTGTAAATAAGTTTGTGTATATTTGTTTACTTTCCATTGATTTTTCTCTTTCTTTGCTTTATGTTTTGTGTGTTTGCTTTCTCTGCATTATTCCTTTCTTTTAATAAGTCCTTTTAGCCATTAGTTCAATGTTCAAAATTACTCAAGAAACCTCATAGTTTAGAAATATAGGTATGAATCTCATATGTATGATGACCATGATTTGAAATATAGATTGATGAATTAGTTTAGAGAAACTGGTAAGGACCAATATATAAGTTAACTATTCCATAGGATCTTAAGAATTATTTTGATCTAAAATTGATTTTAAGAATAATTTCACATATGGGATGGAAGCTTAAGTTGTTGCAACACAGTCATGTTTCCACTTAACAAATATCCTTACCTAGGATGAAGGTTACAACCATAGGTCATTATCTAAGGATCAAACATCTGATCAAATCCTTAAACCTAGATAACTTGGTTCCCAACCTTTTCTAGAAGGAAAAAATGATCTAAAAAGTACAAAAATAAGAGCTTATTACAAAATCAAAAGCCTTTAAAGAAAAGGTAATTCTATTAATCTCCACCAAGGCTATGGATGCCTAGCTAGTAGTGGAGAAAATCCTTGAGTGGAGCCAAAGGCATCTCTATTGGGGCTATGGATGTCTGGTTGGTAGCAAAGCAATGCTCAATCCTTCTCTAAACTAAAGCATGGTTCTTAATGGATATGTAAACATGTTATAAGTCTATGTTAATAGTTAAAAATATGAAACTTAGAAGTTGATCCCTAAATCCCATGGTAAATAGTATGTGGAATCAAACCACATAAACAACATGGCTATGTTTTGATGTTTGATCCTAATTCTATAGGTGTAAGTCTTGTTTTAAACATAAATTGATCTTAATAAGGCAACTGATCAAATGGAATAGATAATATAGTTTTTGATCTAAATTAGAGTCTTTAAATTCTAATATACTTATATGTTTTCCCTAAAAGTCACCATTTATTGAGGTCAACATACCCCCATTTCTAAAAAATGAGGACCTTTGTGTTAAAATTATGCAAATTTATACTTTAAAATTAAAAATCCATTTTATCAAAACATCATTAACATGTTTGCACATTATTCATTTTTGAAGAGTATCTACACCAAGTTCTAATTGGTTTACTTTTTCATGGATCTAGTTTAACCTTGTCTAAATTTTTCTAACTATGGATCTTCTTATTTTAGGTTACGGGTCTAATAGATGTCCATTGAAGAGATATAATGTCTGGGTTTTATTGGGTGAATATTTTGTTAGCCAGATAACTAGTGACCAAAATAGTTCCTATCATGACAGCATAGGGAGATTGGTCATCAAGATGTGCAGGTTTACTGCATCTCAAGGAGACAAATCTCTCCTCTCATCAAGGGGAGGTTCCCTATTAAATATGTAGAGCTATATACAATAAAAATAGGTAGAAAATAACACATGGGGGTGGGACAAACCATCCATCTCTCTTATTTTAGAGATGATGTACACAGACAAAGGAGAAAATCCTGGCTATAAATGTTGAAGGCACTTCTCTTCTTTCAGAAATGTCCTTACAAGAAACAGCAGGCATTTCTTTCAGATAGTGAAATAACTAGTGATCAAAAGGGTGTAGTAATAGTAGGATGAAATAGAGTGCAAAGTCTCCACCTCAACTACTCAAAGAGTATATCACAAAGAATAATGGGGGCACAAAGTCACCCTAGAATCCTCAACACAAGAAAGAAAGAAAACACAGATTGAAATCAATTATGAAAGCACAAAGTCTTCCCACAGTTGGTTTCAGGACACTTCCTTATTACCTTCACTAATTATAAATAACAAATTAAATGAGTAAGGACACCTTTAGATGACACAAGTCAGAACAGCACAAAGTCTGTGAAAAACTTGCTTTCTCATTCAGATAACAATGGAAATGAAATTACAACCTGAGCTCAAAGTCTCAGTCTTTCTCTTTCAAAATGGGCAGAGTTTCGCTCTTGTAAAGTGAAAATTCTCCCTTACAAATGAGATAATTAACAAACTTATAGCCACTATGCAAGGATTGGTGCCTTTTTCCATGGGATGGCCCATGCTGCAGTCAATGTCTTTAATGTGTCTCTAGTTTTATTTGGAGAGACCATGCTGAGAACAGTGCGCTACCATAACTATGGCATGTCCCTTCATCTAACATGTCTCTTCCTTGGTATGGACTATTTGTTCCTTTCTCTGATGTCTATGCAGCTATCCAATTTTCCATTACTTCATGGAAGAAAAAAAAATAGGCTTGCATCCTTGGTTTGGTGCGCTCAGAAGTCTACTCAATCCACTGTTTCACCTACTAGAAATAACTCTTTCAAAGATATTTCTGATCCTTTGGTCTCATTCCTCTCTTCACTACTTAAGCACTTCTTTGCTCTTTATAGCCCTCTTACCTAAGTCTTTGGGGGGTCCTTTCTGCATCTTTGACAAGTGGCAAGTTTTGTTGTTATGAAACTCATTAAAAACCTATAGAAAATGGGGTCCATGACATGTTTTGCCCGAACAACTCCAAAAGGGGAACACGGATGCAAACACTTGTCACTTTCCACTAAGTCATAATAGGGCACGTGACGTATTCCACTTAACTTATAGAAGCTTTAGAAACCTTTGTGGGTCCTGCAGAAGATGACACATGGCGGCTTTCACTCTGCTTTATAATGGACACGTGGCAGCTTCTGCTGCACTTTATCTTTTTCCATCAGGTGATTTTCCATGGGATTTTCTCTTCAGTCAAGATTTTCCTTTGCTTTATTTGGGCTCTCTTCCTGAGTGAATTCCTTCAGATAAAATGTCTGAAGGAATTCCTTCAGATAATTTGTCCAAAGGACTCTACTTTGCCTTTTGCCTTGTTCATTTTTTCAAAGGAGTTTACTTTGTTTATTTTGGCTCATGGCCCTCTACAAGGGCACTTGACTTGATTCACAACCCTCCACAGGGGCATTTGTTCCTTCAGCTATGGGGCTGCCCCTTGAACCTATTGATTGAATCGATCGATTGAACCAACTTTGGTTCAATGGTTCATTCTTCATTATTTGGCCAAGTCCTTTGTTCTTTTACACCAAGCGCGTTGAACCAACTTGGTCATTGAACCCATTAAACCTTTGAACCAAAGTGGTTCAAAGTTAAATGGTTCAATCCTAAGTCCTTTATTATTTGCCGATTGAAATCCTTTGATTGAACCGAGGTACTGAACCAATCCTGGAAATGATTGTGTTAGAAGCTTGTTCTTTTGACTGATCTTGCCTGTAGAAGCTTTTTTAACCTGTTAAACTTATGGATTCCCTTTACGTAAAAAGCTTTAAAATGAGGAATTTAAAATCTTAGAACAAATTTTGAGAAGGGAAGAGAGAAATTTTGGTTTGTAGGTTGTCCCAAAAAATGAGTGGCATTTTTCATGGACAACAACTAGCTCCAATTAGGTAACTACCTTCAGTTGGAAACTTGAAACACAGCTGAGGGGAGTAGAAACTAGAATCTCCAGTGCCTTAAAGTGTGCCATTGGGCTATGGAGTCACGCTACCTAAGAAGAAAGTTTCCAAAAATGAAAATGAAATGAAAAAAACAAAGCAAAAGACAATACAAATACACATATGTATAGGGGGACTCATCCTATACTTCAAGAATTGAAGTACTTCAGATGCTGCTCCTTATGAGGCAAAGAAAAGAGGATGCCATCCTAATAAACCAATAGGAAACCATTCTATCCCCAGAAATGATGACGAGTGAATGGAGCTCTCCACCAAGAAACCAATTTTTTGCATCTTCCTCTTGACTCTTTCTTCTTCTTGCCCCATGGCAAGATGTGGTCTTCAAACTAAAAACCATAACTCCTTGCTCTCTCTACGAAGAGTTCCTTTAGCTGACTTTTAAATATAGCAGTATGGTCCTCCATCATAACTTGTTATTCTGTTGGTTCAATCTAGCACATGCTTTGATTGTTAGCGTTAAACTCCTAACAAACCATCAGCTCAACATCTCCTTTGGTGTGAAGGAGTTTGACCTCTTCACCCTGAGCAGTTTTCAATCTGAGCAACAGAGATCCACATCCAGCTATGGAAGAATTACTACCATCAGATTCTAGGATCCAAGCATTATCAGAAGCTGATCTTCTATCAAATTTCTCTTCATGGGAGATGGAATATCCTTCTTGATTTGTACTACACCCTACCAATTTTTTTGATGCCTTGCTTGGATGAAATCCTGGATTGCTAGCTACAGGACTTTCATCAATTCAGACATGGGCATCCTCTGTGGTTAAGAAGTAATTACCCCTACCTGAAGGCTCAAATAGAATTTGAGTAGTAGGGGCTAACGATTGGGTAACCAAAATCTTTGCCTCAGATAGGTCTGCACCTAGTTTTCCACCAATGTTTAATTGCTCAAGATTGGCTTACAGGGATTCAAACTTAGTCATTTGAATTTTGGATTTCTTGACATCATCAATCATGACAAATGACTGAGATGGACTTGGAAGAGAGGATGGGATTTCATTCTTTTGGTTTTTGGGAGGGAGAGGAATGATCTATGAATTTAAAGTAGAAGGTGTAGAGATGTTCGATGTACTTAATTCTTTAGCAATCACCAGGTCCTTTGACTGGAAAGGAAGAGGGGTTCTCTACTCAATAATTAAAATTGTTGGTTGGGGTCACTCCTCTGTCTTCTCTTTATCGGCCTATTAGGCTAACTGATTCTTGGACCTGGTGAATACTGCGTATGATCCTTCGACTGCTTCACCTTCACTCCTAGGTTCATCCTGGTAATTTAGGAAACTAATGTGGGAGTCACCAACTAATTCTTCTAGATCCTCCCTAAAGAGATTAGCACCATTTTCTTGCTTGAACTCAGGTTGGAAATAGGAAACATATTTTGTTTTCAGTTATCCAACTACGGAGCTGGTTAGAAGTGCTTCAAGGGCAAGGTTCCTCTATGGGGGAAGAAGATGATTTGGTTGCCCTTGACTTCTAGCAGCATTGCCTTGATATGTCTAATTCTGAAATGCCCTCCTTAGCATATCCTGATTAGGAGGAGTAGACATACTTTGGGCCATTTGCCTTTTCAAGGCTAGCAATTCATTTGCCAGCTTTTGTACCATTGGGTCAATGGTGGCTGTGGGTGAGTATTCAGAAGATTAAGAGGGTTTACCTTTGTTTGGGTCTCTCCTTATCTTTCTTACAAAGATAAGGTCATCTTATAGCTTACTAGCCAAGTCTTGAGCAACCTCAAGGTCTATGTGTCTAGCTTGTCTCAACAGAAAACTCACTTCAGGCAGCTGTGAGTTGATGAAGAAACACATGAGATTCTGAAGTGTCATCTGGGCGATCATGGGAATCTTCTGCCTCAGCTTGTTGAACCTGGCAATAAAATCCCTCATAGGCTCATGAGGTTCCTTTTTCATATGAGTGAGCTGGGCCAACAAAGCATGTGCATCCTCTATAGGCTTGAACTTGGCTTCAAACTTGACTTTGAGTGTATCCCAATCAATCATTGATCCAGCCTACAGATGGTAAAGCCAATCTGCAATAGCACCTTCTAGTGTTTCCATGAAAATCCTGACTGCCATGTCTTCAAATTCCACCGCTATCACACCACAATCTATGTTGAAAGCTAAAATATGTTCATCAGGGTGAACTCTCCCATCACCAAAGAATTTGGGAAAATTCTTTCTTGAACTAAGTGGTAGCTCATGTAGGGGTGGAGTTAGATTAAGTGGGCCAAAAGAGTTATCCCAGGGGCCTTGAACTGCCATGATGGGATTATGAAAAATGGGGATAACGCATCTAGGTGGAATGGCTAGATTGTAAGACAAAAATGGAAAAGAACTGGCCTTGCTTCAGCTTGAGGCTTGAGGCTTCAGACTGTGCACTCTTTTCTAGTGACTCTAGTTTTATAGACCAAGTAAAATAATGGAAACAGAGATGGAGGATGGTAAGGCTAATGATAGTGGGTAAGACATGGAATGGAGTCACCAAACTCTATAATGGATAAGGGTTATAATGATTATGGGTAAGACACATGTGATGTTTCAATTTGAAACTTGAGATTCCAAATTGCACAAAATTACTGTGTCCCCAGTAGAGTCACCAAAAACTGTTGGGTGAATATTTTGTCAGCAAGCTAACTGGTGACCAAAATAGTTCCTATCACCATAGCATAGGGAGATTGGTCATCTAGATTTGTAGGTTTACTGCATCATAAGGAGACAAATCTCTCCTCTCATTAAGGGGAGGTTCCTTATTAAATATGCAAAGCTATATACAATATAAATAGGCAAAAAATAACACATGGGGGTGGGACAAACCATCCATCTCTCTTCTTTCAGAGATGATGCACACAGACAAAGGAGAAAATCCTAGCTATAAATGTTGAAGGCACTTCTCTTCTTTCAAAAATGTCCTTACAGGAAATAGTAGGCATTTCTTTCAGATAGTGAAATAACCAATGATCAAAAGGGCATAGTAACAGCAAGATGAAATAGATCACAAAGTCTCCACCTCAACTACTCAAAGAGTATATCACAAAGGATAATGGGGGCACAAAGTCACCCCAAAATCTTCAACACAAAAAGGAAAGAAAACACAAATTGAAATCAATTGTGAAAGCACAAAGTCTTCCCACAGTTGGTTTCAAGACACTTCCCTATTACCTTCACTAATTTTGCATACCAAATTAAATGAATAAGGACACCTTTAGATGACACAAGTTAGAACAGCACAAAGTTTGTGAAAAACCTGCTTTCTCATTCAGATAACAATGGAAATGAAATTACAACTTGAGCTCAAAGTCTCAGTCTTTCTCTTTCAAAATGGGTAGAGTTTCACTCTTGTAAAGTGAAAAGTCTTCCTTACAAATGAGATAATTAACAAACTTATAGCCACTATGCAAGGATTGGTTCCTTTTTCCATGGGACGGCCCATGCTACAGTCAATGTCTTTAATGTGTCTCTAGTTTTGTTTGGAGAGACCATGCTAAGAATAGTGCATTGCCATAACTATGGCATGTCCCTTCATCTAACATGTCTCTTCCTTGGTATGGACTTTCTAGTCCTTTCTCTAATGTCTCGTAGCTATCCAATTCACCATTACATCATGGAAGAAAAAAAATAGGCTTGCATCCTTGGTTTGGTGCACTCAGAAGTCTACTCGATCCACTGTTTCACCTACTAGAAATAACTCTTTCAAAGATATTTCTGATCCTTTGGTCTCACTTCTCTCTTTACTGCTTAAGCGCTTCTTTGCTCTTTATAGCCCTTCTTGCCTAAGTCTTTGGGGGGTCCTTTCTATGTCTTTGACAAGTAGCAAGTTTTGTTATTATGAAACTCATTAGAAACTTACAGAAAATGGGGTCCATGACATGTTTTGCTTGAGCAACTCCAAAAGGGGAACACAGATGGAAACACTTGTCACTTTCAGCTGAGTCATAACAGGACATGTGACGTATTCCACTTAACTTATAGAAGCTTTAGAAACCTTTGTGGGTCCTGTAGAAGATGACACATGGTGGCTTTTGCTCTACTTTATAATAGACACGTGGCGACTTCTACTGCACTTTGTCTTTTTCCATCAGGCACTTTTCTGTGGGCTTTTCTCTTCAGTCAGGATTTTCCTTTGCTTTCTTCAGGCTCTCTTCCCAAGTGAATTCCTTCAAACAAAATGTCTGAAGGAATTCCTTCGGATAATTTATTCGAAGGACTCTACTTTGCCTTTTGCCTTATTCATTTTTTTGAAGGAGTTCACTTTGTTTGTTTTGGCTCGTGGCCCTCCATAAGGGCACTTGACTTGATTCACGGCCCTTCGCAAGGGCATTTTTTCCTTCGGCCATGGGGCCACCCCTTGAACCTACCAATTGAACTGACCGATTGAACCAACTTTGGTTAAATGGGTCATTCTTCATTATTTGGCCAAGTCCTTTATTCTTTTGCACCAATCATGTTAAACCAACTTGGTCATTGAACCCATTGAACCTTTGAACCAAAGTGGTTCAAAGTTCAATGGTTCAAGCCTAAGTCCTTTATTATTTGCCGATTGAAATCCTTTGATTGAACTGAGGCGTTGAACCAATCCTGGAAATGACGAAGTGTTAGAATCTTGTTCTTTTGACTGATCTTGCCTACAGAAGCTTTTTTAACATGTTGAACCTATGAATCCCTTTTAAGGAAAAAAGATTTAAAATGAGGGATTTGAAAGCTCAAAAAAAAAATTGAGAAGGGAAGAGAGAAATTTTGGTCTGTAGGTTGTCCCAAAAAATGAGTGGCATTTTTCAGGGACAATAGGTTTCATAATCTAAAATTTTACTAGCTTTTGGTCTGTTGAAAGTCAAATTAAATCCACATTCAGGCTTCTTAAAACCCTCATTCAAAAACCCTAGCTTAGCCCCCTCATTTGAAATCAAATTTGGTAGGAATAAAATTATGCCAAAACTTTTTTATATGTTATGAACTTAGTTAAATTTTTATACTAAGGCTTCATCATGTTTTTTAACATGACCAAACCTTAGTCTAAAAATTATTTACTAGGTCCCTTTTATATCCCAATCCCTTCATCCCCTTTTTTATTTTAATATGGTCTAACCTTTATACATAAGGTATTTTTCATATGTTATTAACTTAGATTAATATCTTAATCCTAAGGCCTTGTTCATGTTTATTAGCACAAACAAGACCTTAATCTTAAGACTTTATCCTAAGTCTTATATGTCTCTAAAACTTGACTCAAACCATGTGATTGTTTTCAAGATCAATGAATCACACTTAATTGGGTAAATTTGATCAAATAGAGTGAGATGAACCCAAGATGCCTAAGACCTTAAACCATGAGACCAATCCCACTTAGCTCCACAGATCAAGATCAATGATTTGTATTAACCTAAATTTTAAATATCTAATGGATCAAGATCATCATGGGTCAAAATGGGTCCCTTTTTATTATAATTTAGACTTAGCCTAAGTTTTACCCTAATATTTTTATTGTATTTATCAATACGATGAAACCTTAGGATACAGCTTATGTTATGACTTTAATTACTCTAAGGATGTTCAATTTTATTATGTTTTAAGGACCTATGTTAAAGACTTATGTTGGTCTAAATTATAAATGGTCCCAAGTTCACTTAATCCCTTGATCATTTTACGAGCCAATCATGCCCCACTACCAAGATCATAACCTACAACCCATGTTTACTCAAGCAAGATCAATTGAATGATGCATATTGAATAAAATTTTCTATGGGATTTGAATTTGACATTATAGTACCCATCATTTGACATCCATGAGACTATCAAATTTTATTCCCTATGGTTAATTATGTGATCTTTAATTTGATGTTCTTTCAACCATCAATTGACATCTATGAGGTCATCATTGACGTCTACAAGACCATCAAAATTCAAGATCAGGAACTAATGTAACTTGAATGAATGAACATGTTTATCTTCTTGTTACAAGACCAATGAAGCCTCATTTATAAAATAAAAATGCTTTGGGTCTTGTACCTCAATGTTAAAAATTATCTTTCATTAACCTTTGACTTATCATAGATTAATTGGATCTATTTGAAGCCATGTTTCAACTCAAGACCTTTCTAACTAAGTTTAATTGTGGATGGGAGAAATTTTAAACACCATATGACTCAACTTAAATGTTATCATAAGATTTAGTCATGTTTTTAAACATTTGACCAAACCTTAGTCTAGAAACATATTCATAGTCCTTATAAACCCCATGATCTTTTGGTTTACCTTATTGGCTTGATCTAATAAATCCAATGTCCTATTGTTTTAAGATTTATCTTAGATATTTTACCCTCAATTTTTATCGTGTTTGTTAATACGATAAAACCTTAGGTTAAAAACCTTACATTAAGTCCTTTATATTATTTGGGGTCCCATTTTAACATGTTTTAAACCTAGATTAAATATTTTAGTCTAAGGTTTAATTTGTGTTTATTAACATGAAATAAAACCATAGTCTAAAGTCTTTAACCTAAGCCTTTACATGTCTCAATACTAACTTAAGAATTGTGCATCTATATAAGATCTACAATTCGTACTCACTAAAGAGGGATTGATTTGATAAAATGAGGTCAAGTCAAGGTTTCAACAAAAACTCTAAGATAACGAGAAGGTGATAAGTGTTATGGTCTCAACCAAAGAACAAAAACCAATAGTATCCCATCCCATAGATCATAATCAATAGCCCATGTTCATTTGGACAACTATGATCAGATGGTGCGATACCAGGGAAGAATTTTCAATGGAGTTCTTAGCAAGTACAGAATCACCACATGGTGAAATCACACTAATTGGTAAAGCTGACAAGGAGAAAATCTTGAGAGGTATGTGAGACTACCAAGTGGCAAAACCTCAGAGCCAAGCATATATAACAATCAATGGCATTCAAATCTTGGGATCAAAATCAATGACCCACGTTGATCCATGCAAAAATATCCAACTATGTAAAATAAAAGGTAGATTTTGAATAATAATGATCATTTTTCAAAGCCTTAATAAATAAAGTGCATTAATAATTTGCTTATATCTCCCCTACTGCCTTAAAGAATTACTACAAGCTACCCAAAACTCAGGTGGATTTACCCACAATAATAGAATGGTCCAGTAAGAATGACCTAAAAACTATCCTTAACCCATGGTTATATTAATGAACCCAATTAGTCTCTGACCTTAATGGAAGGATCCC
This sequence comes from Torreya grandis, assembly GCA_037957365.1. NCBI lineage: Eukaryota > Viridiplantae > Streptophyta > Pinopsida > Cupressales > Taxaceae > Torreya > Torreya grandis. The sequence continues at coordinate 363,139 of JARHVA010008096.1, forward strand.
AATCACCTAATTTAGGGCTAGCATTCAAATGATTATGACATTGCTAAATAGATTATCTAAAAAACCCTCCACCACCTATGTGAACAAAATTTGGGTCCTTTTTGTGTATTTCATGGTTGAGAAAGGTCTTACTCCCCCTCTTGGAGACATGATTAATATTTTTTTGAAATAATAATTCTCTATAATAAAGAAGAAAACTAGCAACCATTTATATATGATGTCTTATCTTTTAGATGCCTTGTTAGCCACTACCAAAATATAGAACATAAAATAATGGTCACCTAATGGGAGACAAACAATCTCCTAGTATTATTCCAAATTACATATATTCAAGTACAAGGACCATATTTACTTCATATGTGATTGCATATACCCAGCCTTAGTTGGAGCTATTATAGGGATCCCTATGATGAGGGTCAATCCTATGATTAAGAAGTATGTTGAGATAATTGGGGACATTTGCCTCTATCCATATTTCATTATAATATGGATAGAAGGAACTATGATCCAACCCCTTAGGTTACCAGTCCATATACCCCAAAATTTGGTAGAGCTGGTGATTTCATACCAATTATTCCATGGCATAGATAACATGTGTAAAATTAAAAAGAAAGGACTACTCCATTACTTTCCTTTAACTACTAGTAGGATTGTGTTCCAAAATTGGGACCATGTAGAGACTATCTCTAGGCATAGGTCCTCTTTCAATATGTAGATGGATGGAATGAGACAAGGGACCCATCTGAAAGGGTTGTGAAACATTTTAAGGCCAAGTAGATCAACATGACTTATGAACATCACCCTAGTGTCTATGATTTAATGTACATTTGAGATTCATCATTCATAGAAGTCTTGGCTAGATTTAAAAAGTATAACATCAAACTCGAATCTATATTTCTAAGAAAGAAAAATGAAAGTGAGGATTTACATAATATGGGACCTAAGAAGTATCATTTGTTACCATGACCATATTCTATACCTCCTCCCATGCAGCAACAGGTAGAGACACAATAAATTGAAGCAAAAATTTCACAAGGGATAGATGAAAATAAACCTAAGGAGAGGAGACTTGGTGAAGTAGCATCTTCTTCAACACTTCCTCAAGAACCAGAGGAACAAGTTGAAGAAATGGATATAATTATATTAGATCCTAGGGAAATAGTAGAGGATGCCTTAAAATAACTAACTAGTGTTTATGAATTAGATGAAGAAGTAAAAATTGAATAATCTCAGTCCCAAACTAAGGAGGAAGCAAAGGAATAAAAGGGAAAGGAAGTATCTCTAGACTTGGTCCCAATTTTAATCTAACCCAAAAGGAAATCTGAGCTGGCTCTAGTCCAAATAGAGGGAAAGAAACCCAAGCTGAATTTCACTCATCCTTGAGTGAAATCAACTTTTTCATTGAAGATAATCCAATTTATGGCCCTTCCATTATATAATACTTCATATATGGAAAGTTTAAAAAGTATCTAACCATGCACCACCATTGGGCAATTACAAAATCCTTTAACATCCATGTGCATGATGAAATCAAGTCCTAGATTGTCGCCTTGTAAGAACAAGAAAAATAAAGACACATGGTTACCCTTAGAGATTCAAGTGGAGCATAGGTGGATGCTCCTGTATCTTCAATTGGATCATAAATTGAGATCCCTACTACCCAAGTCACAGAATCATCATTAGGAGTTTAGTTCAACCTAGATATAGCTAGCATGGAGAGAGTAATTGAGAAGAAAGCCATGGTTGAAGGTGAATAGTTCACCTTCCATAACATTAAGCCTTTTGTTTTTCTAACTCCAATGGTAGGGTAGAAGTCAGGACAAGACAAGATGTTTGAGGAGAAGATCCTTGAATTTTATAAGATTAAAGTGATCTATTTCAAGCATTTATCAAAGTCATATGGAAAGAAAACAAGAATTTGAAAGAGTTTGTTGTCTTATCAATTCATGAGGATAGATTAAAGAAGTTAAAGGAATTCATGGCTAACCTATTAATCTCTTTAAAGGTAGTCAGGACTAGACAAAGATAAATAGAGAAGCAAATCTCTAAAGTAACAGGCCAAGTTGGCCAGTGACAAGCTGCAAGTCTTCAGGTGAAAGACTTGATTAAGATATTTTTTAAGAATCTAGTCCCAAATTTTAGATCTATCAACAAGGCACATTTTAATATGACCATGGCCATATTGGTTGACAAGATTGAGACCATGGATAACTGGTCCAAAATAATGAAGGAAATTAATAAGGATTTCAAATAGGAAGAGGACAAGATGTTGCACATCTCGGATAGCTTAATCAAGGAGCCTACCTCACTTAGTTCTATAGGACTTATTATAGATGAGGATTTCAACCTCATAAGTACTCAATTTATGTAATAAGTGAGGATCCAAGGACAAGGTAAGATAGGGGAGGATAACAAGTGAATCATTGGCCTACTTCTATCATCTAAGGAGAAAATGGGAGATGTTAGGGGCATCAAATGAAATATAGAGAGGGATGAGAAGAGTCTCAAGGACCTGGAGATCTAAGAGAGAGAAATATTCATGATACCAGTTGTAGACCTATAGCTTATTAATGAACAAAATTACAAATTGAAGGTTCTCTAATAAAAATAAGGGACTTCATCAACACAGGGCCCATAAAGTAGTTAAGAATATTCTTTTTTTAGAGATTTGTAAAATTTTGAAAATATAATATTATTTGTAAAGGCATGTGCAATTTATAAATTTGCATTGCCTATAGGTCAGTCTATTTTGGAAAGTTTAGTGTATTTTATAACTTTTGCTAAAAGGATAATTGTCCTTACACTTGTACACTTGTAAATGGATATGACTGACTAGTATACTATATTATAATTATATAAAAGGAAGTATTACTATTTGTAAAAGGGAACAATTTTTTTGAGCTAAAAACTAGTGTAAACTTTGAGCAACTAATGTAAGAAGAGAATTTTGAAAGGGTTATATCATTTTGTTTGTGTGAACAGTTACATTTCTTCTCTCCCAATTGTCTATTCTGAATTTTGGATTTGAACTATTCTTGTGAATTATTGGTGTATACCTTTGAATGCAAAATTTTGAACTTTTGTTAATGTTAGGTTAATTGAAGATTCCTTAGTTTACTTTATTTTATTTTCTTTATATTTGTAGATGTGTATCAATTAGCTACTTAAAGGAGTAAATATTTAAAGTAAGCTTAGTTATTATTTTCATTGTTTCTTATCACCCTTAGAACTTCACCTAATATATGTTGTGATTTGAGCTTAAGTTTTTTTACTTCATATATTGGTTTTAAGTTCATACCTAAGAAACATTTGAACTTTTCCATGATGTCTGAGATAAAGATCAGTTACATCTTTCTTCTCTACCTTACCCTACCCTTCTACTTAATTTATTAACTTGATCACCTTAGTTTAAATTCCATGGTAAATATTCACATATATTAGTCTTTTGATTAGGTTTTGATCATAATTCACTAATATTAGCTAAGATTGCTTCATTCTTTACAAAAATACAACCTAAGGTGGCTCCCAACCACTAAATTTTATAAATATTATGAAATAGTCCACTTTATTTGCCTCTATTTCACCATTAGATAACAATATTATCACAACCTACAACTCATGCATTGAATTATTTGAATTCTAAAATGAGAAGGGTTATTTAAACAATCTGAGTACCTATGATACAAATTTAGGCATTAACACCATGATTCAACGCATGACTTGAGATCTAGTGCATAAAAACTAGGGACTAATGTGATCAAAACCATATGACCAACTCCCCTTGACTCATCTACACATGGAAATTAAGATGTCATCGAATTACCTACTCAGATTTTCTACCACTAGACCCAAACTATCTAGATGAAAACTATGGACTAGAAAATAAACTCTAGTTCTACACATAATCTGTCCAATCATATAAAACATCTTAGAGACCTATTTCACATCTTAAAATCATCATACTCATCCATAAACATCCTTAACCAAGTTAAAACTAAAGATCAACCAAGCCAACTCCAAGCACACCAGGACAAGCACATTACACACTTTGTCATTGTCACTTAGGCTATCAAAGCACTTAATCCACTCACAAGGAAACCTCCATGACATCACTAAAAAATCTCCAACAATCTTCCCCTTTTTCATTGATGTCAAAAACCATCATATATAGCAATATACAACTCACCTTCTCTCTCTCTTCAAGTACTCTCACAATAAGAACATACTCCCCTTTTGACATAATGATAAAGTGTGCACCAATGGATCCTGAAGACCTAAAAATAATACCAATTATGATTACACCATATTATAAATATAGTACACACTACCCCTTACCTTGAGCCTACCTATTCTTTCCTTGACAACTTCCTCTTGCTCCATGCCAATACTCTCTTCAACAAGCACTGCAACCCATCAAGAAAGAATACAAAAGAATTAATATAAACTAATAGAAACTCATCAAGATATATGATCCATTACATCTTCTGATGATCTTTATATCTCTATATACCATGAAGAACCACCACATATGTTTACTAGCCTTCTATCTCAAGCTACCATAAGGACTACCAAATAAATTCATGCTACTCACCAAATAGGAAATATGCACCAATCCAACCTAAGAACTATTTTTAAAAAGATAAAACCTTTCTCTTTTGGATAAATTGAGCAAAAATCACTTTTCTTTAAACTAGGCTATCTAGCCTTCTTTTAGTCCTACCTAGAATTTGTAAATCCCAAATTTTTAAGTAGACACATCTTCAGGACCTAAAAATCCATATATATATATATATATATATATATATATATATATATATATATATATATATATATATATATATATATATATATATATATATATATATATATATATATATATATGGATTTTTAGGTCCTGAAGATGTGTCTACTTAAAAATTTGGGATTTACAAATTCTAGGTAGGACTAAAAGAAGGCTAGATAGCCTAGTTTAAAGAAAAGTGATTTTTGCTCAATTTATCCAAAAGAGAAAGGTTTTATCTTTTTAAAAATAGTTCTTAGGTTGGATTGGTGCATATTTCCTATTTGGTGAGTAGCATGAATTTATTTGGTAGTCCTATGCACCAATCCAACCTAAGAACTATTTTTAAAAAGATAAAACCTTTCTCTTTTGGATAAATTGAGCAAAAATCACTTTTCTTTAAACTAGGCTTATCTAGCCTTCTTGTAGTCCTACCTAGAATTTGTAAATCCCAAATTTTTAAGTAGACACATCTTCAGGACCTAAAAATCCATATATATATATATCACTCTCATATGCCCCCTCAAGCACACCAATTTGAAACAACTAGCTCAACCTATGAAATATACTTCCTTCGCAAACCAATTACCTAATTAGTCCTCCAACTTGAAAAAAATTTGAATAACTTGAGAATCACAAACCTTCAATTCTCTTTGAAAATTTATTTTACCACCCATTTGGCCCATTAAACATATTAAAAATCCTTAGACCTTAACTAATAATGTAGACCACTTTTCTAACAGAGCCCAAAACTCTAGAATCACAAAACAAACAAGGTCAACACAATATCTTCTAGTCAACGCCCACCTCTAAAAGTTCTTATACACCTAGAGACAACCATTACTCACTTATAAACCAAGATTTGATCTTCCACACCATTTGGAACCTTGACTTCCTATAACCCATTTTAGGACCTACAAGCTCTTAAGCATAAACTTGCAAAACCAAGAGCTAACAAAAATCTCCAAATTGACTTCAACATGCCTTCAGATCACAAAATCACCTGGATAATTCTATAATAAATTAAATATACCTTTATATGCAAAAATATCATCTTTACAAATCAAAAATCCTCCTTTTCCATCTAGGAACCTTCAATTTGACCCTACAGACTACTCCATATATAGTTATCAACATCATGACATCACCTCAACATATTTTCCATCTAGACATACATGTTCCAACTATGAACACTCAACTATGGACTTTTAGGACCATCTCAAGAACACCACAACAATACTTGCTTCTCCACCGAAAGGAGTCTCTTTAAGAAGCATAGACAAATACATCCTTTGCACCACTATGCTCTAAAATAAAGTGAAGCCATGAGTGGACCACATCTTCTAAGTAACCAATGGAATCCTCTTATAGCTATAATAATTCTTTCTCTTATTCTTCATTTTCTTATTCTAAACTATGATAACTAGTTATTTTTATATATCCCCCTCCTTTTCTTCAAAGATAGAATTGATAACACATGGAGTAACTATGGAATCTTGACATACCTTTTCATTTGAAGCATCAACTTTTCATCTTGGAACCTCATCATTAGGTAAAAAAATTGATGATCTTTGCATGACTCTTGCTCAATAATATCAGGATATTCATTGGGATTCATACAAACCTTAGAACTAGCCTCAATCAGTATCTTGGTATTCTCCTTGAGATTGGACTCTTTATTCATAATATGAGCAATCAATAAGAGCTCTTAGTACTCTTCACTTTTTGAAGCATTCTCCACCATATAAAATATGTTACTTGGACCTGTAAACTCATCATAACTCCTACTTACCACCTTTGGTCTCTATGAGTTAACTTATCTTCTTCCATGTACTCTAGGAGCCTAATTAAACCTATTCTTACTAATAGGCCTTTACTTACATAATCTTACTTATAGGCCTTTACTTGCATAACCTAATAATGTGACCTATTTGTTCACAGTTGAATCATACCATACACTTTTGAAAAAAATCTTTTTGCCTTTCTATATTTGGACAAAATCTTGCAATGTATCCTATGTCATAACAACTATAACACTAAACATTTCTTCAAGGAAATTCAACATGTATTACCTTAAATGGATAATGTCTTACAAAGTGTCCCACATCATGACAATTGAAACACTCAACCTTGATTACACTTTTTGACTGATGGCCCCCATCATAGTTCCATGTAAATTCATTCTTAATAGGGATTCTACATTCTCTAGCTCTATGCCCAAACTGATAGTAGGTGTAGCAATAACCATTGAAATTTGCATACCTCATGGCATTTGGCTACCTGATATGATTTATATTCAATCTATTTGCACCATCATTCCTTATTTGATGATTTGTCTTCAAAGGGTAATTATCCTTATTCACATTAGTCTTCATCTTGTCTTGAGTTTTAATTTCTAGTTCTTCTTTGTATCCAAGACTAGTTACATCACTTGCATGCTTTTGATCATTCAAAATACTACCTAGATCACTTGAGATCTTTTCAAATCTCATAAATGACATTACCTTACTAGATACATTCTCTAACTCATATTTTAATGACTCATTTTCAATTAGATACCTTGCACATTCATCTTCTTTAGCTTTTAGGCTTGTAGACAATTTCTAATTGACAACTAAGATGTTTGACCATATCTTCATGCTCCTTGGCATCTTCATCCATTCTTGCCTCAAACACACTAAATTGATCTTCAAATTCCTTAAGTTTAGATTTCATCTTCTTATTGATCTTCTTCTCAATCTTCAATTATTCATGAGCATTAGTCAATGCAGTCTCATAGTCTACCTCATCTTGATCATCATTTGATTCACTCCAAGTAGACTCCTTTCAAAGTGATAAAATTCCTTCCTCAACCATGAAAATAGCTCTATCTTTAATAAGACCATAATCTTCATAGTCATACTCTGAGTCACTATCTTCACTCTCATCTTATGAGCTACAATATTCTTTGGTGTAGAGACTCTTTTTGTCCTTGAAGTACTTATTGTTGTTGTCAAACCTTATGAATCCCTTCTTGCTTTTATCAGACCTAAAATATCTCTTACTATCATCACAACCTTGATCATGCTCTTCATCATCATCCTTCATATTCTTATGAGGTAACTTATTAGCAAAATGTCTTATCTCACCACAATTAAAGCATTTGAGGGGTATCTTACCTTTATACTTACCTAAACTTATTCTAAATTTCCTTGAAATCAAAGCAATTAGTTTATCTTCATCTATATTAGGAATGACATTTTCTTTGAGTTTATTACCTCATAAATTCTTCTTCATCTTCATTTCAGTCTTGAAATTTGCTCCCTTCTTTGGTGATATATCATCATTCTTCCTAATTTCATAGCTACTAAGGGTGCCATGCAATTGATCTATCTTCAACTGAGTAAGGTCATGAATCTCTTCTATAATAGATACATTTAGATCAAACTTGGGGGATAGAGACCTTAATACCTTTTTAACAATAGTAGTCTCTTCAAGATTCTCTCCAAGACCTCTGATGATGTTCATAATCTCATCAACTCCTTATAGAAAGGATGCCATAGTATCTTCTTTGTTTATCTTGAGACTTTCAAATTTCCTTCTATGAATCTGCAACTTAGAAAGCTTGACCTTTGAATCTCCTTCAAAAATAGTCTTCAATTTATCTCATATTTCCTTGGTAGATGTGAAATGGATTACTTTGGTGAACTTAATCTCTGTAAGACCACAAGTGATGGAATTCATTTCCTTAGAATTTTCTTCAAATAGCTTCTTATTTGTAACACTAGATGGAGGAATAGAAGGAGCAACATAACCATCCAAAATAGATTGCCATACATCAAACCCTAGGGACATAAGGTGTGTCCTCATCTTAGCACTCTAAAAATAATAATTAAATCCATTGAACATTAATTCTTGCTTAGTAGATAAACCACTTTGCACATTTTGACTAACCATTGTACCTTGGATCAACTTCAAGTTGTTAAGCCTTTACCAAAGGACCTAATTTGATAGTAATTGTTAGAGGTACAATCACTAAGGGGGGTGAATTAGATGAGCCCAAATATTACAATTTAAATTTAAATCCTTTAAATTATTAACATATATCAACTTGATTAAGAAGCATTAATAAGAGAGCTCATACATTCAATACATACACAAGATCAACCACATAACACATAGTTCCTATGGGAAACCCCCATGAGGAGTAAAACCCACTCTCAATCTTGAAACTTAAATGGAATACTACCCTATAATAAATTACAAACAAGAGACTGATCAACTCCTTTAGACAAGCAAACCTTGATCATATCTTCCTAACCAAAGATATTTAGTGAAACATTTGTTTCACAAGAAGCAACTATCCCTAAAGAATACCAAGTCCTTTAGACCCTCCTTTAAACACATCCACCTTATGAATTATGTATTCAACACCTAATGAAGGATTTATGTTTTCTACCCTCTACACAAACACTATCTATCTCAAGCAGGCCTCTCACATAATCATGTCACAATTTCTTTCCTTCTCCACTCAAATAGTCCTCATATGCACACTCAGATATCTTCACATAACTTCAAACTATAATAAAACTATACTACCATTAAAAACATGACCTATAGATCATACACATATTCCTTAATCTTCTCTGCTCATTAACCCAATAACTGGGCACTCTCACTCTCCTTACCTTTCCTTCACTCTCCAATTCTCTCACATACAAGTCTCTATTGCATACAAGTCTCACTCACATATTTCACACAAAAGTATATAAATCATCATATTTTTTTCACTATATATACATATATCATCATTTATCAACATCTTAGAGTTCCACAACACATGCCTTTACCCTTAAGGCATCTTACATAGGTCACAATTAAGCACAATCCACTTTCAAAATAGGCCTAAGTCACTTTTAGGACCTATGGAAACCCATTCACCTTTTTTATACATATTAAAAAAAAAAAACATAAAAACATGGACCTATTTTACATGATCTATAGGTCCCCCTTAATTTCCAATAACAATCATAGTACCCCTTAACTTAAGCACAAATAGCTAAAATACTTCTATGTATACACAATCTTTATGAGTGAACACACAATAACATTCTAAGCCTTTGTTTTTAAAAAATGTGATATATCAATCCTTCATAATGCACATAAAGTATCCTTATGGAATATAAAATACTCGTTAATATCCAATTCATCATGAAAAATTGAAACAACATCTACATAAGCTCAATTACTCTTCTCAAGTCATTTGCAGAACAAGCACAAAACCATAATCAACTTTAAAGCTCAATATATTTGTCATCACACACTTTCAAATATTAAAATCCATATTTATATATTAAAATTGGATTCCTCTACCACTTTTATTTTTAATGTATGAGTAAATTCATCTTTTATCAAAAGATATGGCCTAAAGACCACACACTAGTTTTTACCTTATTAAATTTGAATATTTAAATGACAACGGTAACAGTTAAAATTTTATCACTTTGCTCACATCTCGTGTCCTCTCAAATTTAGATAAATATCACACCATCGATATTATCCAAAATTTAATGCATAGGTAACAATTCTCAAGTGTTAAACCTCCATCACTTTGACCTCATCTTATGTAGTCTAGAAACTTTGACTCAATGTGCTTTATCGATCTCTGTAGATCAGTCAAGACTTTAACTATCAATTCTCACTATTCAATCAATATATATAAACACCCTATTTCTATTATATTCTTATCCTATACATTTTTTTAGTCGTTAAACATCATGCAATTCTTTCCATCTTGCTCAATATGCACTATAAGATCATTTTGGTATGATTACTCATGCACTTTTGGATCTTCATTTGGTCCTAATCTTTAACTCTACTAAATATCTATCATATTGACCCATTTAACTATATGCATATCTCCACTAGTTCCATATCTTTAACATCATGCAAATTGACTAAGTATGGGGACCAACTGCAATATGCCTAGAAAGCTTACTTTACATAGATATATCTTTTGCCTCAATCAATATCATGACCTCTCATTTGCACCATATGAACACCTTTCATAGGGGAATCCAACCATGTCACAAAATTTTCCTAAAACCTTTCCATGTGAGAGATATAGTTCCATTAAATTTCTTTCTCAAAAACTTCTAACATAGAGCCAACTATGCTTGAAACTTACTTGAGAGGCCAACTTTGCTTCTACATAACTTTTGTTGCACTTTGGTGCTTGACCTAAAATTTAGTTAAAATAAACTAACTATAGACTACCAAATGAATTCCACATGTGAACATAAGATCTCCAATCATATAAAACATATTAGGGACCCCTTTCACATCCTCAAATCATCATACTCATCCTTGAACATCCTTAACCAAGTCAAAACTAAAGATTAACCAAGCCAACCTCAAGTACACTAAGACAAACACATTGCACACTTTATCATTGTCACTTAGGCTATCAAAGCACTTCATCCACTCACCAGGATAAGTCCATGACATCATTGATAACTCTCCAACATGAATTAATACTTTTGACCCCTTCATGACCTCATAGGTGCCTTTTAAGACTTTTTTTATTTATTTCACTTTATAAATTGATGAAAGAGACATCTACAAGTCTAACATGACACTAATGAATTATTTTATGACTCATTTGATGAATTTTACACTTGAAAATCATTTCATGTTTCTAACTATCAAATAGGATTTCATTATGCCAATATGAACCTAGGACTTAGAATGCTTGCTAGGCATTTTGGTAATATTTTGAATTAATGAGTAGTTTGAGTACTTTTATACATGAAAATGGGACCTAAAATGGTTAATCAAGACCTTATAAAAGAATCTTGAAACACATTAATGTTGAAAATCACTCCAATAGATCTCCTATAAGACTAATGTAAACCATAACTTTAACAAATGATTTTTAGGCTCATCCAATGAAGCAAAAGTGTAGGTAACCTCAATGAGTTTGGTGTACCTATTTTTTAGCTAGCATAGTGATCATTCTAGTGTTTCAAAGACTATACTCATCTAGTTATGGTATAAAATGATCTATCCAATATACATCATGTACCAAGAGATCAAGGTGACTGGAATAGTTAAAATTTTGGTGAATTCTATAGGCTACTTGTCTACTAAGTAGGGATCCGATATCCTTAATAATCCATTGGTCATAGAGACATATAAGCTTCACTATAAATGATTTTGAAAATGTAACCATGGTTGCAACATGCTGGACTAGCCTTGAAAGAAATAAAAAAATTCCTCAAAAGCACACAATAGAGAAGCAAAGAGAAATAACAATTGTGATAATAACACTCAAAAGAATGAAAAAAACTAATCAACTATGTACAAAACCTCAAAATAAGGTTTGAGGTGTATCCCATGGACTTGGATAGGCAACACTTCTCCATTCAACCTAGATCATTAAAAAAACCCAAAGGTCTTTCCTACTCCTTATATGGACATCATGATATGGTTTATATGGGTGAGTGAAATCTTTATTTAAATATTGATAACATGACTTACCAGCTCTTAAAAATGTGTCTTTGACAATGACCACTAGTCGATCATCTATCTCTTCGATCACCAAGTTCATTTGCTTACTTTCTAATTGATCATCTAGGTCAATAATACTCTCTAGTTTGTAAAACTCCTTTGGTAACCCATTATCATTTATTTGTGTAACTTTATCCTCATGTGCACCTTGATAATTTTATTTATGTTTAAAAAACAAATCATCCTCTTCTTGAAAAAATGAGTAGTTTGAAGATCATTTTCAAGATTTTGCCAACCTACTTGCTTTTTTTGGGTAATAGTATTTACCATTGATTTAACAAGTTGATATTGATCTTCCTTGATGTCTTTGGGCCTATAAAATTGAGATATGACTAATATAACTTCATTGGTATCCTTTTGTTTCTCCTTACACTCCATTGGCTTGATAAAAGCCTCAAAATTTTCAATGATATCTAAATATTTCTGCCATGCCTCATCAAGATCTTCTTGAGGCTTCACAAGATTAGCTAGAATGATTTTATCCTCATGCATATAATAGGTACCTAAACCTAATCCTTCCATTATTTATTTATGTATGTCAAATGGAGCTCCAATTGATGTAAATGCATAAGTGTTTTGGTTCTACTCTTTAGGGATTTTTATCTTGATAAAAGCCTCAAATTCCTTAATGAGCTCATAGTAAAGCTTCCAAGTTCCATCAATATCTTATATAGGCTCCAAAAATCTATCAATATCCTCTTGAGGCTTCAAAATATTTGGTATAATTGATTCCTCTTCAAAGATGTAAAATTTTCCAAATCTTGTATCCTCCACATGATCATATAAATCAAAACCATAGTGCTCATTTTACCACTCATCAAGTAAGATATCAAGAACCTCCTCCAAGTGTGTGGTAGTATCATGAAGGACATCATACTCTTCTTAATAAAACATGGTGTAATTCATGGTAATTATATTAGGATAATATGGCTCAATATGGTTCCTATAAATGGGTTTAACCTTTATTATTTATTTGGTTCCATACATAGTCCTCGAGAACATGCATCACCAATATGAGGATAGAAACCCACCCATATTTGTAGTTAATTATCAAGAAAAACATAGATAAAATTAAGGATGAAGGTTTATGATTGAAACATATTGGGAGATGGAGAGGTTTGGGAAAGCATGTAAGGTAAGGTTCAAGTTCTTAATGATGCCAATGTTTTTGATAGTTATAACATCTAATTAGATAAATCCTTTTGTGACTAGAGTGTACTCTAAATCTAGAATATTAGCTACATTTTTAGGCCTAAATTAGCAAATTACATTAGAATCAATCATAAAATTATGTATAAGGTGCTTACCAATAATAAAGGAGATGTAGAATGGAGGTGGTTTGTTAATCTTGCTAACATCTCACTCTTTTAGTTGGCATAAGTGAGTAGAATCAACTATTGTAATTTCTTTGGTTACATGGATAAGATGGATTAAAGCTTCCTTAAATAAGTCTCTTTGATTAGGAATGGAAAGATCCTCCCACGTAATGATAGTTAGGTTTGTTCTCTTCATTTGCTCAACTATGTTGAAGGTAAATTATCCTCCTTTTTGTAAAAAATTGGAACAACAACCTCTTCTCTTTGATGTTGACTAATTTGAGGATAAGTTTCCCTTTAAAAAAAATTATTTTATTGTGATTTAGGTGGCTCAATAATTTATTTCTCCTTGGTAACTTCATGAAGAACATGGGAGGTGGGAGTTTGACTAATTGGAAGAGATGACTCTACTTCCATTACTCTTTTCTTAGAGCTTGTGTTATAAGCAATTAAGTTTCTTACCTTGATTACCACCTCATTTTAATTCATACCACATAAGTAATTTTCTTCCCAATTCAAGAGGATAGACTCACCTTTCACTTATTCTTGTTGATGTACTTCTCCTCCTTATGAAGCTAATTCACTTGATTATCCTTGAAAAAGTGACACACTTTAGACCATCAAGGCTTGATTGATCACTCCATTTGGACATGTGGTTTGGTTATGATGCTGATTTTAAGGATAAAACCATTCATAATATTGGATTGAGTTACTTTGCATAGGTATAATGTATTTTGAAGTGCTAGTAGCAATATGCTTTTGACTATTATAGGGCCTAGCATGTATGATTTGGCCTTGAACTTGTGAATTTCCTTGATAAGGATGTATGTCATGCTGATATGGTTGATTGTAATTATGATATGGTATGATATGTTGAGCTTGATACCTATTTAAGGATAATAATTCATTTCCAAAGTTTTGTATCAATGTATTCACTTTATGTAACTCATTATTAGGGGTAACGAATTGAGTTGATTGGTTGTTTGCTACTAGAATAGATGGCAAAAGAGGCTAAATGGGTGGAGGTTTAAGACATAAGGGAGTTAGATGTCTAGGGGAAATATTTATCTCTTCAATTAAGATATTTTGAGCCCTTATAACAATTTCATATGCAAATAGTAACATTGTACCTCCCATGGATTATATCATGACATCAATGTCACTATTCATGGAAATCAAGTAGTACAAGAATGTAGTGTTTGGTGTAGGTTTCACCTTGGTTGGGACTCTAGCCAAAGTCTTTTGGGATATAAAATTGAAATCTACCATGTATTCATGATGGGTTATCTTGATGGTATCAAGTTTTTTCCATGAGAGAGAGATGGTCATTCTTGTCTTCAAACTATTGGAAAAGTATCTCTCTCAACTCATCCCAGTTGTATATTATACTAAGTTAAATCCCTATATACCATCAAATATCTCTCACTTTCAATGATGTATCAAGAAGTCTCATGACCACATTATCTTCAGTGATGTGTATTTCATATATGTTGACAATGTCTTGTATGTGTTCTAAGGGTGTGGTATCATCCTCACCAGTGAAATAATAAATTCTATTTAGAGATAAAAATAGAATATCATCAATCTATTGAAGGCCTAAGGGACTTACTCCATTGATATATAAACATAAATGATTTATTTGGGTTGTTATATGATGGATAGGATTTATCCTCCCCCTTGGTCTAGGAAATATTCCAAAAGGATGTATATATATATATATATATATATATATATATATATATATATATATATATATATATATATATAAATCTTGGATAAGAATGTATATAACCCCTATCCCTTCTTTCACAAGACCTTAATAATGGTGTTCTTATTATTCTAAGATATAATAATAATTCAACAAACTAAAAACTAGTACCTATTGTAGAGTCTCTTGTTTCCCTTGGCATTAAAGTGAAGAGTTTATTTGGAAAAAAAATGGATAGAATCATAAATTTCTCTAAAGTGTCTTCAATCTTGCAGCCTGCTAAGGATCAACATTGAGTCCTTAGTTGAATTCTTCAAATCTATGGACCTTTATCCCACTAGGCATGCTATAAATTATTATCACTTATATCTTGCACACATTTATTCAATCAGTTGATCCAATGGAAACAATGGTATCATCCCTAAGGTATGGGACCTTGGATCATTGGGATGAACCTCTAGAGAAGGTTGACTTCCTTCTTAAACTAGATGCACCTGATTTGAGATCAACTGCAAGCCTAAAACTATGTTAAAGATACCTATATACTCCTATAACTATTTTTTCTCAAGGAAAAGGGAGTGGAAATTAAAATAAAACCAAAAGAGGTGATGCAAAAATAGTCTAGATATTTCCTCAACTCACTCTAACATCATAATAAATCTATAGAACTAATGAGAAACTACAAAACTCCTAAAAAATATATAACTTTATCAACACTTGCATAAGTGATTTTCATGGAGGTAGATGTTTACATAACATTCAACCTACAAGAAAGGTTGTAAAAATGATAATACAACAACACAAGAGAAGAAAACTTACACAAAATGAAGATCAATAGTCAAATTTTACATAATATTCAATATAAATGACAAGATAGAAGATGCAAACATAAATTTTATTATATTCAAGTCATCAAGCCACATTATAAGTCTCCAAAAAAGTAGAGTCATGTCATACCCAAGAGGATGAATGCTAAACAAGTCATTTTCAATCCTATATATAATAAAATAAGCTAAGCAAGAAGAAGAGATCACTAAAAGACATCATATGTGTTGTTATTAATTCATACATCCATATTATACAAGAGAATAAATAAGGAAAATGAGGTCATTAATCCCTCTCCAATGTATTAGGCCTGCTTCATAAATCCCTCTCAAGAATTTTGGCATACTGATGTAAGATAAGACTTTATTCTTTACTATTTTTATCCATAGGAATGTTTGAGGATGATGGATGTTCTCCTCCAAGGATGCTATATTATTGTAAGACTCCTTTAACTACCTTAACTCACCCATCTCCTCATGCATGCATGTTAAAACTTGTTGAATGGTTGACTTGGAAGTGGATTTCAAACACCCATTTATATCCTTGAGTTTACTTGACATGATTTCCACTCCATGGAGGTAGTCACACATATCTAAGGCTATTTTTTAATGCCTCATACCTCCCTCATGCTCTTAATGACCATTTACTCCATTCATAGTAGCACTAGACATGATGTAGAATCATATGAATTAGCCTTAAAGTCCATGTGAGGGTCTCTAGGATATGTTGAGAAGCTAGTGCATCATCATGTTTTCCCATAAGAGTTCTTAGAGAAGCTAATAAACCATCATTTTAATTTTTTATGGTACCCTCTTGTCTTGTCTCATACCATACAAACCTACCACTTTCCCTTTATAACCTCAAGAGACTCAGAAACTTGTTGTAGGTCTATAAACTAGGTTTTGAGGAAATGAAACCTTATGTATTCTCTAGATAGGCCTGTAACATTCATGGAAATATTTTATTCACTCTACCTTCCCTGATATCTTTGAAGATTAGAGAAATCATGAAAGATATTTATTAATTCTTCTTGTAACTTGACATCATGATCTATAATTTTTTGGTCTTCAAGACCTATAACCTTCATCATTTCACCTTTGAAAAACTAAAATTTGTCTTATAAGGTGTTAAGACCTTCATGTATTTATATATCTTTCATTTACCATGAAGACATTGAACAAAATGTTATGCTCTTTAGCTAGGTTATGTATTAATCTCAACCTAATGATGCGGGCTTGAAATCCCTTGAATGTGCTTGAAAACTAATGACACTTATGTGATAATATTTAAATCATGGATCTCACCCTGTACTAGTAGACATGAAGGTAGGTTTTATAAACCTTACACACTTTTCCTTAGCATATCTTATCACAATTCTCAAAGGATCATGACCATTATGATCACCATGGATCCCAAAAAAATTTATTTATGAGAGTTCTAGATTTTGATGAATACCTTATAAACAATGTTGTAGACATAAGAAATCATATCCTTACTTGCATGACCTTATCGAAACCCCTACAACTTCATGTTTCATACTTATAAAATACATGTTCCATTACCAAAGAACCTTGAAAACTAATCCAGGCCTGTTGGTGAGGTATTTGAGCAAAACAACCCTTGAAATTTTCCTCTAGGCTTCTTGGTTAGTCATACAAACCTTATAGCACTTTCACTACTTGTAAAACTTGCATACAACCATTTTCCTACTTTTTAATAGGCTAGTTATGTTTTTTTACCATACTTGAGATCTTGTGAAACTTGAAAACTACACTTGTAGGTGAGTTATTGAAGCCTTTAAATGTTTTAAGATTTTCAAGTTAGTGTGAAGGAGATTTGAAGCTTTTCTCTTTGTCTTGATGTTTGTAGACATGACTAAAGACCTTTATCCTTTCCCTCAATCTCATGAAAGTCTAATTAATGGACATGCAAACCTATTTTCTCACTTAGGACATTGTTAATTCTTCTTGTAACCTTTATTTTTTGACTTTGCATCCAGTAGGTGGCATTGGAGGGTACTTGAAAGTGTGTTTGAAATTTTATGAAGATCTATGGTCTTATAAATGGATTGATACATGATTTTAGGTCTCTTGACAATGTTTGATGTTAATATAACCTTCCCTTGCTTCTTTGAGATGTCCTAGAACTTGGAGACTTCAATCCTTGGCTAGGCCTATAAGTAAATGCTTAGATCCTACACCCTATTGGTAATCCTCCAAGACTAATCCTAAAACATTATAATTTTAATATTTTTAACTATAACTTGTTGGTTGATATTAATAAACCTTGATCAATTCAAACATGTTTTGTAGGATTCTCTTAGGCCTGATTAAATTCTAGACTCATATTTTCTTCCTTAACACCATGAAGGTCCTACTCAGTCTTGCACTTCCATGTAAAACCTTGATTTTTAGTTATAACTCAAAGATTATGACCTCATTTATCCCCTTTCAATCTTATAACTTTCATGTAAAGGTCTTGAGACCATCAAACATGTTTGAGTATTCATATAAGCTTAGCTATAGAAATTACAACCATCAAGACTTTTAGAAACATGTTGAAAGCCTTTGAAAGACCTCATTATAGACCATAAATGCATGGTGTAGACCTTCAATTTGGGTTTTGGGTGTCAAAATACCTCTTAGAGATCATGTCCCATCCCATAGGCTTCTTTTGGGGATTATAAAGTCATGTTTCCACCTTGAAAATCAATAATCTTTCCCTAAAGCTTGTAACTCCTCCATTTGCAGACCTTCCAAGTTTGCTTCTTAGAATCATGATTGTAACCTTATTAAAACTTCTCTCTAAACCTCCCAATCATTTTATATACATACAAAGATATTGAGATTAATTGGGTCATTATGGAGACATATTATCATGCTTGAAACTATCCTACCTCATTGGCAAGCCTATAATCTTAATAAAACTTCAATAAATTAGCATAGGCTTGGAATTATATATTTTTAAGGTCTTTTAGGATGTCTTTTTGTCTTCAACTAAGAGATACACATCTTAGAAACATGTTGATAACCTCATTATTTTGCTTTAATATTTTTTAATCATATAGTAGTTATTGAGGAGTCTATAATCTTTTTGAAACATGTTGAAAACCTCTCCAATACCTACAAACCTCTAGATGGCCTTCTCAAACTCGAAACATCATGAAAACATTGACAATTATTCTTGATAATTATTGAGAAACCTTGATTACTCCCATAGACCTACAAATTTGGTCCCACAATCTCAAAATCCTCTTGTCTTAGCATTAGAAGATAATGAACTTGCCTTGTAAGACATTGCCTTTATTGAAGGGGGCTTGAAAGTTGTAATAATACTCTTTAAAACATTTAGTACTGCCTAAAAATTTATACATGAAGTTTTTGAGACTATGAATGACATGTTGTAGGCTTCCTACTCTTGGATCATGCTCAAGACTCTTGTATCAAAACTACCTTACCATAAAACCTTGCATGTTTTGCGTGCAACAGTCATAACATTATTTTTGGAAGACTATTATAGATATTTGTAAGGATTTTGAGAGAATATGAGAAATTTTCCACACCATTACAACATCATGGGTGATTTCACACATTGCCATGGACCTATCGATGGTAAATATCCTATAAGCTTACAAGCTCTCACACTTCATTAACAAATCTATGAATGAGTTTTTACAACTTGAGGTGTTTAAAAACTACCTTGCATCCTTCATCTCTACTTATAAATGTGATTTTGAACCTTAAAAATTAATTAAAACCCTTGTGAAGATATTAACAAGGGTCTTTATTCTTATTTAGATGTTCTTTAGGATTAAAACCCAACCAAGAAGTGAAAACATAGTCCTAGGGTTTTAGGGAGGTTTTAGATTGTTTGCCATCTTCCTATTGAAGTGATGTGATTATTACCTTCTACCCTAATCCAAATATCCTTGATAGGGTATTTAAAATTCTGTTAACTCTCCTCAAGACTTATTTGAACACATGCATTAGTAGAACAAATAGAGGACATGATTGTTCCTATTTGAAACCCCTGAAAAAAGTGGTTTTTGGATATATTATTGCTTATTCAATATGATATTCTTAATTTGAGGGTATTTACTTGATCTAGGATGATCCTATTACCTTCTTCAAAACCCTATAACATCCATCAATAATCACACAACTCTCTTCATTCTCTTTCAATGACTATTTTGAAGGAAATTTGGAGCATGAAGGTAATGTATGATGTCAATATCACCATGGAAATGTTGTAGAATCACTTTTTAGGTCTAGTATGAATACATTTCGACACTACCACCTTGAAAATAATGGAGATATTATTGTTTCTACCTCAAATTCGCTTTTCAGACTAAAAAGAAAGAAACTAAAAGAAAGTAATGGACAAGGCTTGGAAGTACCTGGACTAAAGATTGCGCACCGTAAATCCAGACATTTGTGAGCACTCCTCTTTGGCTGTGGAGGAATGACACCTGCAAAAGAAGAAAACTTGGACAAAAGGATGTTAGATAGATAGGCGGTGGGTTGCCAAGCAAGAGCTTGTTCCCAGAAGTATGAGAACTTCCTTGAGGGAGGTCAACCCACTATTTTGATAAAAGATAAGTGACTGATAAAAAGACAAAATGCTAAAAAAAACTGAAATGATAGCAAACTGAAAGAGAAAAGGAAGCAAAGGCTTACCTGGAAGAAGCTGTCGGCCTGGTCACAGTCGTCGGCGTCGGTGGTCCTACCAGCGTCGGTTGTCAGGTCTGCCTATGTCGATTAGCCTGCCGACGTCGGTGGGGGTAATGATCGGCGTCGGTCGGGGCAATGGCAGGGTCCAGTCTGTGGATGGTCCGGGTCTTGATCTGTGCTCTGTTTAAAGATGGCCAGTGGACGGGTTTGTGGACGAAGGTCTGAGTCTGCTCTGGGCCTGGTTTGAGGATGGGTTTTAGTCAGAAGGACGGAGAGGGATAGGGAGATAGAGGAAGCCAATCTGGGAGATAGGAATCTGGGTCTGGGTGACAGTCGGGTCTGAGGGGGTAGAAGAGCTGAATATAGCTTAAAACATGATAACTAGAAAGCATAAAGAATACAAACAGAGAACATACCTGTGCCCTGCTGAAGAAGGTGTTGTTGTTCCCGCTTGTTGAAGCCCTGTTGCTGATGAAGAATCCCTGTTGTTCACCTACAGAAGATTGCTATGTACCTGAGGGAGAGAGAGTCAGATTGATTGGTAGAGAGATTGATGATACAAGGGTTTGATGCCAAAGATTCAAGAGTCAAGATCCGAGAGCTAGAGAAGCAGAGAAGTCAAGAAAAGCCAAGCGGAACTAGAAGACAGAGAAAACGGTGAAGAAACCGTTATGAAGGGTGCCGACGCCGGCAATATCACCGACGTCGGCCGAAGGCTGACTGACGTCGGTGGCTGAAAGGCCAGAGAAAGGCTAAAAATAGCCTTTCATCCGTTTCCCAACGGCCGGGTCAAATGAATGCCACGATGAAACGGTCGACGGGTGGTTAAATGGGCGAGAGGAGAGGTTGGAATGGGAGTCTAAGACATTAAATGGCCATGTGGGGAATGAAAGGAATCCAAGGAGGGTATCCTAGGGTGGCGAGGTGGCAAGGAGAAGGAAAAGGGTCTTATTTAATTAAAAATAGGTGATTATTTTCAATTAATAAGACTTAGGTAGGTTAGGGATAGTCGAAGTGGCAAGGGACCAAGGGGAGAGAGGAAGACAAAGGGTTAGACACTTTTTAGGTGTCTACATTTGCCCCTTTTTGTCTTGTTGGTTGTTCTAGACGAACTGCAAGACAAAAACAGGGAGTGGTTGCCCCAGGTGAAGGATGATGTGGATTGCCCCGAAGTAAGGATGAGGTATTCCCCCTCAAAGCAGGAGTCGAGGGAAGGAACCTAATGTCGAGTGCTGATTTGACAAAAGGTGAATGAGAAAAAGAGAGGTGAGTGAGAGCGCTGCAAAAGTCATGATTGCACGCATACCACTGCACAAGATGGTCAGGTCAAATTGTCGCATGTCGAGGGTCAAGGAGTGCCAAAATTGAAGTAACCGGGCCCCAGCATTTAGTCGTCTGCTGATCGGGTCACTCAATCTAAGCTGAAGCTCCAAATGGTCATCGTGTCCCAGGTATCCAAGGCTCAGGAAGTGCTCCCAGAAACACGAAAAAGCCACAAGTAGTAGGGATCAACTGGCTCGTGATCCTATACTTGTGAAGGGTCAAAAAAAGTCTGCGGACAATCCTGCTAACCAGCCGTGGAATAGCATACACGCAAAAACAACCAAGGCAACATTGGCTTGGAAGTGGTCGAGGTCGAAGGAGATAGGCATGATCGCCAATGGTCATTGGTCAAGAGGATGGATAGACGAAAGGATGCGGCCGAGCTAACCCCAGAAGACCCCATGTCAACTGAGTGCTGCCTACATAGCCCTGGTGACAGGGCCTCAGGCCGATGTAGTTCTCCCTAAAAGGGAGGGAGGGTCAGAGGGATTGATTGGTCTTGGTCAAAGTCGATGATTGGTCTTGGTCAAAGAGAATGATTAGTCTTGGTCAAAGTCGATGATTGGTCTTGGTCAAAGAGAATGATTGGTCTTGGTCAAGGGAAATGATTGGTCTTGGTCAAAGAGAATGATTAGTCTTGGTCAAAGAGAATGATTGGTCTTGGTCAAAGGTCTATGATTGGTCTTGGTCAAAGAGAATGATTGGTCTTGGTCAAGGTCCAGGTCAAGGTCGCAGAAGAGAAGGTTTATTCATCAAAGAGACGAACAAACGGGGGTGGTCGAGCTAACCTCAGAGGATGTGTTATTTGAGTGCTGCCTACATAGCCCTAGTCGTAGGGCCTCAGACCAATGTAGTTCAGACTGCGAGGGTCAAAATGGTCGATGATTGGATGTGGTCAAGCGTCGAAATGATGAGGATAAAAAGATGAGGATAAAAGGATGCTACAGATGGTGTCTTCTGTAGAAGTGGTCAAGAGTCTTTCATCCCTAGCAAGTTTCCATAGTCGTGATGGATGTATGCTAGAAATGAATAGAAGGTCTATTTATGCTTCAGCAAGTATTGGTTTATGCTTAACATAAATTGGGTCTGGTTGGTAGTTTCCATGTGTATTGGTGTCCATAGAAACTATGCGAAAAGGACAAGGATGATGCCTGATGTCATGTTGAAAATGTCGAGGCTGGTTTGAAAAATGTTGAAGTTGGCTGGGTTTAAGGATGAGTCGACAATTGACGTGGCCAAAGCGTGACCAAAGTGTAGAGAAAAGGTGAAAGGCAAATTGCTCTTTCATTGACAAGGACCAGAAAGGAAGCATAGATAGGGGTTATTAGAACAAAAGCCCCGTTCATGCATTGCGTCGTTAACCAGTGTTGAGTTAGAACGGTAATCGAATCACTTTGACATTAAAGTGAGCTCGAAGTCCCTTGAGCCGGTGATAGGAGGAGGATAGGGTAACCCAGTTTAAGAGCAGGAATAACCTTGCCCCTTTTATAGGAGACCCTGAGACAACTACAAGCCAATGTCCGTGACTCATTTTTTTTTTTTTTGCGCAGACTGATCGATGCGGGAAGCCTGCATAGAGACGTCACTTGATGTAATGGTCATGTTGCGAAGCTGATCGATGCGGGAAGCTTCTAAGAAAAGTGTTGTTTATTGCCAGAGTAGTCATAGCCATCCTTCGAGGGAGTGGTCTATATTTTTGCTTAATAATGTTTGAAAAGTTGGCCTAGCTGTCCTTCGAGGGATCAGTCTAGTAATACAGCAATGATAATACAGCTGTCCTTCGAGGGATCAGTCTGTCTTTTTGATTTTGACTTGATTTAGTGACCATGGATATGTTTTGACATCTTGATTTGGATTTATTGGTAGGAATGAGAGTCACAGACAAGACTGTAGAAGCTCAAGGACGCCCCTTTTTATTAGGACAAAGCATCACTGCATCCTAAAAGGGTTGTAGAGGACTTGTTAAAGGGGAATAGGGTTGAAAGGGATGAGGATTAAGAGGACGAGGATTGCTCAAGGGACGAGCTCAAGTTACGTGTCAAGTAGACGAGTACTCGACTAGCAGAAGAATGGTCGAAGATGCAAGACAGAAAAAGGGGTTTAAGGTCTAATAAGACCCTGGGCCATGCTAGTATGGTAAGGTCCGAGTCAATTGAGAGCAAACCTGCCCCATTTGCCTCTTTCCAGATTGGTCAGGTGTTGATGGATGGATGTGAAGTTGGTTGACATTGTCGTTGGTTGGTTGAGAAAGGTTGAATGCTTGGTCGAGAGGTCAGGGTGATTGATATTTGGTTGAAGTTTGGTTGAGACTAGTCGAATAATTGGTCGAGGGTTGGGTCGGTGGATACTTGGTCGGGTTTTAAGATAAAATGAGTGATTGGTATGTGGTAGAGACTGGGTTGAACCGTTGGTCGAGGTTTGAATAAAGGATGATTTCCCCCAGTGGGTAGGAAGAATGTTTGAAAGGTTGGTTAAGGTCGGTTGAGGTTTAGTGGTCAGATGGACGGTGTTAATGTCGAATAAGGGGGTCAAAGGCGGTAAAGGGACCACAGTCTGGCGTGGAGATCCCGATTTAGGTGATGAGGTTGGAAAGGCATGAGTCGAGGTTGATGTTTTGTCAAAAAGGTGGTCAAGAGGACCCTTGATGAGAAGGGAATCCTTTTTCTGGTGCTGACGAATGACAGCTTTAAGAGTGCAACAACGCTCAGTGTCATGTCCCAGAGTGTGATGATAATGACAGAATTTAGAGTTGTCGAACCAAGATGGCCTTGATCTGAGAGTTGATAAGTGGGGTGGTGTTGAAGGTTTGTTGATAACGTGGTCGAGAAGAAGGGTGTCATTCCCAAGACATTGGCGAATGGCGACCTTGAGGGCATGACAATGCTCCGTGTCGTGCCCAGGCGTGTGATGATATGCACAAATGCAAGTGTCATCAAACCATGGTGGTTTAGGTCCGAGAGATTGATATTGTCTAAGAGGCGGGAGATCGATACGAGACGACTGCAACAAGTACCGTAAGAGCAAGGCATATGAACCTGCTAACGGGTCTGGATGCTTTATTGCAGTGAGGGTTGGTGACGTTGGTTTGAGAGGTGAAAGAGGCATAGGTCGAGGGTTCAGATGAGATGTATGTCTGATGGGATGAGGAAGTAATGGAGGCGATGTGCCTCTGTGAAGGATGGGAGTGGGAAGCACTCCTATTAAAGTGGACGGATGTGAGCCCAAGATTGAAGGTAATGATGAAGGTGGGGGAGGAGTTCTCCGGTGTGGTCTAGTAGCTTTCGTGTGTTTGGGTCGAGGGCCACCGTTGTGCGAGGCAAGGTTAGATGTGGGTTTGGGTTTGGATGTGGATGAAGGTGAGTGAGATGTAACAATCTCAGGCAAAGGACAAGAGGAAACTGCGACTGGGTCTTCCTCGATTGAAATGGGTGGAGAGACTGGTTCTTCTCTTGGTGGAGAAGAAATAGGAGAGTCTGGCTCCTCAAGTGGGCAGAGGGCATGGATGATCGTGCCTTCTACTTGTAGTCGAGGAGTAGGCAAGGTATGGTTTTTGGATGAAGGTGAGCTTAATGGCGTTGATGTGGTCAAAGCGTCCTCCGCTACAAGAGAGGTAGATGGAGGACTAGTAGGAGAAGGAGGTTCCTCATCCTTTAATGGAAGAGGTTGGTCAAGGACAAGAGGCAAGATAGTGCTAATCGTGTGAATGTCATGGTCTTGAGGGTCATTGGTCGAAGTCTGGACGTTGTCTTGAGTAGGCGGATGGTTCGGAAATGGTTGTTTAAAGATGTCGATATGTTGGTTAGGTGGGGCGTTCGGGTTATCTAAAATAAGATCCCCCTTGTCAATCATGTCTTGGACGATGTTTTTGAAAGTTCGGCAGTTGTCGATGTCATGGCCTTGGACGCGATGAAAGGGACAGAAGTCGGCCTCCCTATACCATGTAGGGATGGCCTTTGAAGGGTCAAATTGAGGTGGTCGGATTGGAGGGAGATTGAGGACCCCCTGCTTGAGAAGTTTTTCCAAAACGGAAGCGTATGGTTCTCCAAGTGGAGTGTAAGAACGCTGAATATACCGTTGTTGGAATTGTTTGGTGATGCTGGAAGATGTCGAAGGTTGAGAGTAATTCGTTGTTGTTGAAGATGGTGATCTAACGACCACAGTGTTGGCCACTCCTGTAGATTCGGAATTGGCAAAAGAAGAAGGTCTGGAAGAAGAATGGTTAGTAGATTTTGCGTTGGTATTACGCAATTTGACCTTATCTTCTTCAAGGGCACGGAGTTCAAGCTTTCGAGCCATGATGAAAGCTTCGTCAAAAGTGCGAAATGTCTGAATCCGCAAGGTAGAAGAGATGTGGTTGGCACATGCTCAAGAGAAGAGCTCGATGAGCTCGGGTTGAGGTAAAGAGAAGGAGAGCTGGTTAATCAAGCCTCTCCAACGAGCGACAAAATTGACTACAGATTCGTCGTCAAATTGTCTGATGGAGTAGAGGTCTGTGATAGAGACTTGTTTGGTGATATTGATTGAGAAATGGTCAAGAAATAGTTGGGCGAGTTGGATGAATGAAAAGATAGAGTGTCTGGTAAGAGAGCTATACCAGTCAAGAGCAGGGCCAGAAAGGGACATAGGGAACGTGCGTAAAAGCAACGCATCGTCATGGGAAATAAGATAACAGGCATGTCTAAATGCTCGTAGATGTTGTTGTGGGTCTTCCTTACTCTGAAAGCGAGTGAATTTAGGAAGCTCCCAATGGCTAGGATATGGTCGAATAGGGACGGAAGGATGGATGGGCTCATTGCAAATTTGTTCATATGACAAAGTATTGCTTGAACCGGAAATGGAGGCCTCGAGACTGGACATTTTATCCATCAGCATCTTGATAAGATCTGCTGACGGATTGGCGGGTTGAGCGCCCCCTAAGTTGTAAGGCACTTGGAAGAGGTTAGAGGAGGCGTGCAACATAGTCGGTTGTACAATGTACGAATGACTAGTCGCAGGAGCGGAAGTGGAGGCTAGAGGTGGTTGCGTTACGAAGGTTGAAGGTATAGGTTGACTGGGCACCGCCAAAGGTGGTTGAATGGCGGCACTGGTTAGCAAGACATGTTGATATGATGTAGAACTTGGTTGAATTGCAGGTAGTTGAGGGGGTAATGGAACCCCGATGGAGGTCGGTCTAAAAATAGACGGGGAGGCCAAACTTTGAGTATTGGCCATGATTGGGTTAATAGTCGAGGCGAAAGGCTGAGTCAAAAAGGGTTGGGTGGCGAATGGTGTGGATGTCGTCGCCACGTCACCCGAAAGGTCTCGCGTTGGGTTTCTCGTGAGATAGTTTTGGAGGGCTGCGGTATTGAGGTCCAAGAATCTCTCAAAATCTTGGTCCCCTTCAGGAATGATGGGAATCTGCGGCGGGGTTGGACGGATAGGAGTTCTTTCGATCTCCGAGTTGAACTCATTGTAGGCTTGGTCACGGACGGGGTGGATGGGAGTGGTTGACGGCTAGCGTGGTTGACAAGAGCTTTGGCTTGGCTACGAGTCAAAACCATGCAAGGCAAAGGAGGTTCAGGTCTCAGGAACTGTGTTGCTCAGTTTCAGAAGACCAGGATGGAGTCTTTGACAGAGAAAAGACAGGTTTCAGGTTGTTGGTTTTGAAAAAAAAGGACAGTGACAGAGACCGATGTCGGTTGAAAAACCGATGTCGGTAGGAAATGAGGCCGGCGTCGGTCAGATAACCGATGCCGGAAATAGATGAAGCTGACGTCGGTATCAGAACCGATGCCGGTGACAGGGGAAGCCGACGTCGGTGGCAGAACCGATGTCGGTGACTGTGTTTTCCAGAGAGCCAAAAGGTTCTTGGAAAAACAAAGAAGAAAGCGTCCTCACACACTCAAACAAACAGATGAGAAGAGGAAAACAGAGAAAGACAGACAAGCCTAAGCAATAAATCCTAGGAATTAACCTTAGAAACTTGTGGCTTATGCCTTAGATGAATGTTTGGGGAGATTGGCTGAAAAATGGGTCCTAGAAGAAGGCAGTCTAAAGATGGTTTCAGGTGTTGTTTTAGGTGCTCAAAGATCTGTGTTAGGGTCTGGTACGTGGCCTGGTGCTAAGGAGCAAGCTCCCCTCACTTCACGATTCCAGTGGTTAGCTGGTCTCGCTTAGCCAAGATATACCTCGCCTAGAGTTTAGACTCCGCCAGAGAACGGAGTGGGCTTCCCCCTTGGTGATGAAATCCAAGTAGGGTCACCGGGACGGGTAAGGTATCCGCTGGGGGATGAAATCCCAGTCGGGCCTTGTCTCAGGTAAGTTTTATGTGTGTTTTAGTGCATGTGATTCGGTAGTGTAACATCAAGTGTCTACGGTTTATTCAATATGCGTCTAAGTTACTAGATGTGGACTAATGCAAGCACAAGCAGAAA
The DNA here is from genome assembly GCA_037957365.1 of Torreya grandis. Taxonomy (NCBI): domain Eukaryota; kingdom Viridiplantae; phylum Streptophyta; class Pinopsida; order Cupressales; family Taxaceae; genus Torreya; species Torreya grandis. Next base: position 391,722 of record JARHVA010008096.1, read on the forward strand.
TGAAAGTGCAATATGTTTTAATGCCCAAGTCGAAATGTGATGTTGTTATGAAGACAAGATGGAGAAAGGGACGAGAGTATGATATTTAGACTAGTCTAGAATGCAAGGAAGAAAGGTTCATTTTAGTCCCGCTTATAGTGTCATCTGGAATAGAAGAAAGAGACAAGAAGAAAGGAGCCTAAATGCACCTAAATGAATGAAAAAGAAATAGGAACCCAGGAGGAACCTAGGGTCCCACCGGGCGTGCCAGAGATGTTTCTACCTCAAATTCGCTTTTCAGACTAAAAAGAAAGAAACTAAAAGAAAGTAACGGACAAGGCTTGGAAGTACCTGGACTAAAGATTGCGCACCATAAATCCAGACGTTTGTGAGCACTCCTCTTTGGCTATGGAGGAATGACACCTGCAAAAGAAGAAAACTTGGACAAAAGGATGTTAGATAGATAGGCGGTGGGTTGCCAAGCAAGAGCTTGTTCCCAGAAGTATGAGAACTTCCTTGAGGGAGGTCAACCCACTATTTTGATAAAAGATAAGTGACTGATAAAAAGACAGAATGCTAAAATAAACTGAAATGATAGAAAACTGAAAGAGAAAAGGAAGCAAAGGCTTACCTGGAAGAAGCTGTCGGCCTGGTCACAGTCACCGGCGTCGGTGGTCCTACCGGCGTCGGTTGTCGGGTTTGCCGATGTCGGTTAGCCTGCCGACGTCGGTGGGGGTAATGACCGGCGTCGGTCGGGGCAATGGCAGGGTCCGATCTGTGGATGGTCCGGGTCTTGATCTGTGCTCTGTTTAAAGATGGTCAGTGGACGGGTTTGTGGACGAAGGTCTGAGTCTGCTCTGGGCCTGGTTTGAGGATGGGTTTTAGTCAGAAGGACGGAGAGGGACAGGGAGATAGAGGAAGCCAATCTGGGAGATAGGAATCCGGGTCTGGGTGACAGTCAGGTCTGAGGGGGTAGAAGAGCTGAATATAGCTTAAAACATGATAACTAGAAAGCATAAAGAATACAAACAGAGAACATACCTGTGCCCTGCTGAAGAAGGTGTTGTTGTTCCCGCTTGTTGAAGCCTTGTTGCTGAAGAAGAATCCCTATTGTTCACCTGCAGAAGATTGCTGTGTACCTGAGGGAGAGAGAGTCAGATTGATTGGTAGAGAGATTGATGATATAAGGGTTTGATGCCAAAGATTCAAGAGTCAGGATCTGAGAGCTAGAGAAGCAGAGAAGTCAAGAAAAGCCAAGCGGAACCAGAAGACAGAGAAAATGGTGAAGAAACCGTTATGAAGGGTGCTGATGCTGGCAATATCGCCGACGTCGGCCGAAGGCTGACCGACGTCGGCAGCTGAAAGGCCGGAGAAAGGCTAAAAATAGCCTTTCATCCGTTTCCCAACGGCCGGGTTAAATGAATGCCACGATGAAACGGTCGACGGGTGGTTAAATGGGCGAGAGGAGAGGTTGGAATGGGAGTCTAAGACATTAAATGGCCATGTGGGGAATGAAAGGAATCCAAGGAGGGTATCCTAGGGTGGCGAGGTGGCAAGGAGAAGGAAAAGGGTCTTATTTAATTAAAAATAGGTGATTATTTTCAATTAATAAGACTTAGGTAGGTTAGGGATAGTCGAAGTGGCAAGGGACCAAGGGGAGAGAGGAAGACAAAGGGTTAGACACTTTTTAGGTGTCTACAATTATTAAAACATATAAATCAATCTTGTGGGCTTGCAAAGTAACATGCATTCATTGAAAATCTAAAGAATGTCTATAATATGCATTGGATTTTCAATGAAAGCCTTCTCATCTCTACCATTTGATTTTAAGAGGTCATTTAGATCCTTTAAAGTCCTAAAAAATCATATTTCTCATGGAAACCCTATCTTTCAATCATGAAAATTCTCTTAAAACTATGATATTCTCTTCATCACAACATTAGTAAGCTTGAAAATCATGCCTAAAAGTCTAGGTGCAAAGGAGACTACCATGGATGAGTGCTTGAAGATAGGTAACAGTTTATTCATGGATTTTATGCATTTCTCCCATGTTGAGATGTTTGAAATAGTCTTTAAGTAGAGAGAAAGGAGAGGTAAACACTTATTTGAATGCATTCTTTGATGATTTATACATATTTGAGGGCTTATGAGGGGTCTTCAAATATCAAAGTGACTTTATGAAACTTTAATAATGTCTCGCCCTTATAAAATGATTTTAATGAGTGAATTAAGACATTTGACCCCTCCATGACCTCATGGGTTCCTTTTAAGATCTTTTTTCCTTTATTTCACATTGAAAAGTGATTAAATAGACCTATACAAGGCTAACATGACACTAATGAATGCTTTTTAGAATCCTTTGATTCATTTTACCATGAAAATCATTTCATGTGTTCAACTATCAAATAGGCTTTCATTAGGCCAATATGACCCTAGGAATTAGAATGGTTACTAGTCCTTTTGGTAATATTTTGCATTGATAGATAGTTTGAGTGATTTTAGACATGAAAATCAAATATAATAAGGTCAATAAATACCTTATACAAGACTCTTGATACACATTCATGTTGAAAATCACTCCAATAGTTATCATATAGGACTAATTCAAACCATGATCTCAATAAATAATCTTTCCCATGTACATCATACCTATCATTGTGCTATCATAGTGATCATTTTGGTCTTTCAAAGATTATACTCAACTGGTTTTTGTAGAAAATGATTTGTCCCATGTATATCATGCACAAAGAGATCAAGGTGACTGTAATAGTCAACAATTATCACAAAACATGTAATGGGATTATCAAATTTTTCATTTATTTTATGGTAGGAGACACATTTGACCATGATACTATGATCAAATTATGTCATCATGATTATGTAAAAAATTCCCAAAAAAAAAAGGTTACCAAAACCATAACTTTTAAACCTCAAAAATCTTCTTTTACCCCTAACATAAAACATTCATATGACAATATTTATGCAATTGATGTTGATTATGATCATATTACACAAATTATCTATATAAGAATGTAGCAAAAGTCAATTATATATAAAAACTTGCTCATAAAGACCCTATCACTAAACTTAAGAAGCCTTCCACTGAGGAACAACTAATTAACAATACTATAAATATTGAACCCACACCTTTTAAATCAAATGAGGAAACACTTCCATAACTAGAACCCCAACTTAGCTCTCCTATTATTATAAAAAAACATATACCTCATAAATATCATATTGGTTCTTCCTCTTATAAATTGCATTAGAATTTTTTGGAATAACTTAATTTAATGCCCTATAAAATTACCCTCATGGAGTTAATTCATACTTCTCCATATCATAACAAATTACTTATGTGATAATCACAAGATATTGAAGAACCACCATCACTTAATTCAAAAATCCCTTTTAACAATCCTTAACTTATAGAAGTGCATATAGTTGATACCATTTCCACATCCTCTAAACCATCCATAGAATTTATTGAAGAAGATATGATTAATAATGAAATTATTGTTTGATCTAATGATACACCCCTTTTTATTAAAATTTTGATCAGTAATACCCTTTTTCAAAAAGTCTTAGTACATGAAGGATCATATATTAATGTTACCTCTCTCTGGGTAATACAATAAATTGGATACACCAAATAAAATATTAAACAAACATGTCTCACATATAGATGATTTGATTAAAAAATAAAAAACCACTTGGTTATATTTGGACCCCACTTACTATTAGACCTAAGATAATTTGTACTAAGCTCATGGTTCTTGATTTACCACTATCTTACAACATACTCCTTGTTCACCCATGGACACAATGTATGCAAGGCATTACCTTTTTAGGTATTTAATGTATTAAATTCATTCATAAAGGCAAACATTACAAACATGAAATTGATCCTAATCTATGGAATATATAATTACAATATCGTAAATTTCAATATCAAATTCCACCCATTTCCCACAGTAATAGTGCACCTCTCCCTAAATTTTTTAACATGAATCCTAATTTACATTTTACTCCCACTAATTTAGATGATGAAAAACCTAATGAATTATAAAATACTTATAATACCATTGGACTACCTCCTTATATTATGGAATGGGTTCCTTCTTGTTTACTTCTACATGATCACACAATTCCTCTAATTGATGACATTACTGAAGCTCCCCTCCATACAATGTATCTAAATCTTTTATATACACAATATAGTTTCAAACTTTTATCAACTACTGATACTTTTTATCTTTCAAGAACCTATCAAGTCTCAATCTCTCTGAGTAAATTCCTTAAGGGGTGCACTAGAAAAGGGGTGGGTAGACCATTGGTGCTTTATTAGATTGTTATCCCTTTTACCACTTTTTATCTACACACTTATCTTCTGAAAACCATATCCCTAAGATTGTTATTTTCTATCACATACTCAGTCATTTTCCACATTTTGTCCCCCTTTTTCCTAACCTGAACCCCCTTTTGACTATTTACAATACTAGGTTAACTAGTTTGACCCTGTATTTTTATGGGTAAAATTCATTTAGGGTCGAGGTTAGCTCTTGGCCGACCTAGCCCATGATTTAGTGAATTTTTGTCCATAATAGTACTAGGTCAACTAGGTCAACCCCATCAAATGAAATTATTTTAATGGCTTAGGGTTAAATCTACCTATATATATAAGATCATTTCACCATTATTTAGAGAAAAAAAGAAGTAAGATCTATGGCACATCTTCTTATGTACCATTATACTTAAGGATCAAGCTTAGAGTTTCACACTTTATTTAGAGATATGGATATTATCTTGTGGAAAATTCTTTTTGATGCATTGATAGGTTGTGTAGCCTAGAGCTGATTTATCCTTCTCATGCTTACATACTACAACAACCTCTTATGAAACACCTTGGCTAATAGAGAGATTGAAACTTGATGGGTTAATATTCAAAGGTAAGTATTCCTAACTTTATTTTTCCTTTGTAAGAGTAAATACATATGCATTTGTACTTATCTTCCATGTATTAAGATTTTGTATACATTGACTTAAGCATATGTCTTATATGCATGTTTAATTTTATTGTTTATTTCCCTCACTTTGTGCCACAAGATTTGGTGATCACTAGATTAGACTTTACTTTACTTTTTATTAGTTTAGTGAATATGAAAATATAGGGCTTAGTTAGGGTTATTACATGATTTTACTTGACTAGAGGCTTTGGAACCCTCCCTAGTGTGGTTGATTATGATAAGAGATCCCCTAATTAGGTCTAGTGTATCCCCATATTGGTCATGTTCTCAATTATCTAGTGTATCCCTACTCAAAAGTATAAGTATCTTCTCTAAGTTAGAATTGATTTATATACATGATGCATTTTTTATTGCATACATTCTGGTGAACTTGATGTGAATATAGCCCTTACAAGTTTTATTTCATGTTTTTCATTATTTTATCATTTTATTTATTATTTTTTTATATTTTTGATACTAGGTTGACAATGCTAGTATAATTTCTAACTTTTGTACGTAGGTTTGACATACAGTCACATAAAAATGACTCTATTCTATTTATGTAGGTCTTCATCAAATACAAGCTACAGGGTTGACTAGGTTGACACCATATAGTTTTTCACTTTTAGATAGGCTGCTAGGTCAACTCTATTGACATAGTACACTTCTAGACTTCTAAAAAATATAATAGGTTGATACTATTATGATCTAGGAGTTTGGCTCAAAAGAGAGGGTTAGATCAAGTGTTAGTCTAAACTGAAATCAAATTGAAGATAACACACTAACTAGCACGACATATCTAGGCCTAGACACTAAGGGAGTTTAATAACAAACATACATGTGAAAAAATAACTAAAACATGAAATAAAGCTTCCTTCACCTTGCTTGGATCTTCCAAATGGTTCATAGAGTTGTGCATCAGTGGAGTTTCTTGGCTCCCTCTCTCCTTAGAACCTTTGGGTTGTGATGGCTTGGTCTTAGATTTCAATAATTTGGCATTATAAAACTAATTACATGAGGCTTTGAAATGATTTGTGCATGATAACTTCACACTATCCAAGATTAACATTATGAGCGTGAGGCCTTCTATTTATAGATTTTCTCAAATGATCAGAATGAACCTGAACCACCCATCTCAAGATAAATATGTGTGGCTAAGATATTCAATTTTAGAGGTCAAATTCAATAAATTCCCTCATAAATATTTGTAATAAAGAGGCATGGGAGGGCTTAATGAGATAGTTTATGTATTTATGGCTTAGGGATGCCTTCCCAAGAAATGATGCCACTTGATGATGTAAAAATTCATAATCAATTTCTAAAAATAAATATTTAATAAGTTCCATGGAATTCTTAATTAGGCTCATGATTTTAATTAATTAGTTTTAAACATGATTAGTCAACTTTGATGCAAATCTTGGCAATTGGTACACAAATTAATCAAATTAGTCGAAATGCCATATTATTGGCTCAAAATTTGATCGAATTGGAATTAAGATGTGATGTTAGATGCATTGGGTCTGTTATTCCATTTAGTATGTTTCCAACAAAAAATAACAAAGGCACATGTCTCATACAAGAAAATTGGTAAAAAAGATCAATCTAGAGCACCTAGGTGTGAAAATGTCATCTTGACTTGACATGATATAATCAAAGTTAGTTGTCTCATAAATTGCATTGCCCCATTTAGTGATACTCTGGCCATAATTGGCACTTGTATATGATATATTCAAAGATTTTAGTGCATTTTTCTAGAAATTGGTCAAAATCTTAGTGGAAGGTCATTGGTGGCCACTTTTAGGTGTCTACAGTTTGCCCCTATTTGGGAAGATTTTGAAAATCATAGGTGCAATAATGTCTTCTCAAATAATGAGCAAAGGCCTATATGTCAAAAATAATATGATGATTGAATAAAAATCTCTAAATGGTATTCAAAAACCCTATGATGATGCCCCTTCGAGGGAGTGGTCATCACATATGTGGATAGACGGTCCCTCAAAAAGAAGCAAGAAGAAAGGAGGGATTAACCCATAGTTAAGATTAATCTAAATGAGAAATTATTGCATGCATTGATTTAAAAAGGGGACTATTTTTTCTAAAAGTGGTTATAATTAGGAATAAAAGTCAAAAATAATGATTTACCCATAAGTGGTTATAATCATTGAAATGACCTGAATTGTTTGATAAAGATGATTATGCTCTAGTGAGCATTGATTAGCAAGCATAGCTCAAGGATATAACCTAGAATAAAGATTAAATATGAGTAGGTGAAAACGTAGATGTGATTGTCTAATGACTAGAGAAGACATAAATAACTAGTCATATAAGGATGCACAAAGTGATGAAAAAGATGGATAAAATAATAATATTGATCATTAGAAATGATTCAGTTATACCTACCAATGAGGAGATGCTTATTATTATTAGAAATGATACAACTAGAATGGACAATGGGTTGATTTGATCAAGGGTGGGATGGAGGATTTACCGAGGTGCTGAGGAGATATAGATTTCATCATTGTTAAATAGACTATCAGAAGATGATTTTTGTTATAGCATATGATGATAGGCATCATGATAGAATATCATGAAGACTATCCTAAAATATGCATAAGAACTAACTCTTGATCCAATAAAATCTCAAAAATAATGTACCAATGATAAAAACCATGATGATAATTTCAACATATGAATATGGATAGTCTCAAGAATAATGTGCTTAAAGAATCACCCAATGAAAACATATATATTTAGTTAAAGCAATAGTATTAAAATCAAACACATAGACAAATGAACAAACAAAGAAATAAACAAAAATCACACAAATGAACAAAAAACATAAAATAAACAAACAAACAAAAATCTTGAAAACAAAAGCAAAAGAAAGCATCCTAACAATGACCATGCCCCAATAAAACAGATTGAGGATAAATGACTAAGCTTAGATAAGACAAATGTTTTTGGATTTTGAAATATTTGAATGTTTTTGGAAATTTTAGGCATCTTAACTTATTATATAATGACAATATACCTACTCACAAAATGGGAGAACATTTGGTTTAGGTTGCTCACAAAACTATGAGAGCACATGGAAGGGGGGATTGAGGTGACCTCAACATGAATTGAGCACAACCCACATAGTCCCAAATGACCTCAATTCAAAAATATTTCATCCACATGAAAGGAAAGGAAAAACCAACTAGGTCCCAACAAGTTCCCAAATTTATCAAATAGCTAATCAAATGAAAACAACAATGGCAAGGTGATGTGATAATGCTTGATAAACAAATTTTGCCCCTAGTTTGACCATATACGATTAGAACTAGGATAAAACAAACTAGATCAATGATACTAATTTTCCCATAGGTGGTTGTAACTAGTATCAAGACTAGTGAGATGCTGATTTGCCCTAGTAGGTGATATAATCAGGCTTACATAAACAAACTTGATATAGGATGGAAAATGAAAGATATATTTCTAGATCAACTGCCAAACTACTTTCATAAACTATCATTTAAATATATAATTTAATTTATTATTAAAATTTGATCATAATCCCCTTGTAAAAAGTGTAAGAAGATCCAAAGGAACCAAGATAAAAATAGGATTAGGTAGGATGACTAAAAATAGGATTTGGTCTAGATCAGAATGGAATGATATGATGGCATGTTCTTACTTTAGGATAAAGATGGTTTTTGATAGATTGGATAAAATTGTAAGAGGGTTTCCCCCAAGTGGGAAGGTGATTTTCTAGGATATGTGACAATGGCAAAAGAATATGGAAAATGAAATAGTATGGTAAATGTTTTTAGCCTGGGTGATTGTTGGTTTTTGATGTGTTTGGCATGGGTATGGTAAAATGGCATATGATTATTTGTTGGAGTAGAGATGCACATACTAATCAGCAGATAATACAAATAAAATAATAAATCATGTTAATTTTTACCCCACACCTCATCTAAATAGCTTCTTTATCAAGAAATACCTATAGATTTGGATGTAAAGAATGTTGTTGTGATCTTCATTGGTCATTGATTTTGATTCCTTTAAGTATCAAGACAAGGTATTTTCATAGCCTCTGCAAAGGAAAGTGTGACCATCGATCGTAAATAGGGATAAATTTTGGATGATAAGTTTGATTTGGTGATGTAATGGTGGATGATAATGGAATGTGTAGTGGTTGGAAAATAAATGACGATCAATATTTTTAGGCACACACAATGTTATTGATTTTAGATTTGGATGTGGCAGGGCTGAATACTTTTGAATATTCTCTTGATAAGACCTCAAATTTTTTCTATTATTTGGGTTTGAGAGTATCTACCATCTAATTATGCTATAGATTGGAAGCTATTTTGATTTTTTATTTGATAATGTCTTCATAAAGTAGTGAAGGAATTTTGTGCTTAGCTATTAACACCTCGATGAGGTTTTTACCAATAAAGTTATCTTGATTGTCCTGTAAGGAATTTTGTGCTTAGCTATTAACACCTCGATGAGGTTTTTACCAATAAAGTTATCTTTATTGTCTTGTAGCATCTCCAAGAAGGTTTCACTAGGAAACATTGATTTTTGGATTTTATTGTCTTCTAGTGCCTCAAAAAAGGTTTCACTAGAAGATGGTGAGTTTGAAATTTGATTGTCCCATAGTGCCTTTGAAAAGGTTTCACTAGGAGAGTCTTTTTCTTCTACATGAATTTAATCATAGACTCATTATTCTTCAACTGATATGTCACCATGGAAGCAGTTCAACAAGGTGTGATTCTATCGATCCCAATCGACACTTGTGGGAGGTGGAATGTCAATAACATGGATATGTTGGTTGGTGGTAATGACATGTGGAATGGTAATGGAATGGGGAGAGGTTACACAATCTTCATATAGGATACTAGGAGAAACTATGTTGATGTTGAAGTATTCATCCTCAAAAACCATGGAAAGATCACAAATGTATTCAAATTGATCTACTAGACATGCGTAACCAATGTTGTAACAACCATGAACATATTTTATTTTTAAATCTAATTCTAACTCAAAGAACTTTGAATCCAATGTCAATATTGATGTTGATTCTGCTATTGATGCTAAATTTGATGTTAATTTAAGAATAGAACCTGACATCAATGTTGATTCTTCACCTAACATGGATGCTACTACAATGATATCTTGTTGAATGTTTGGTATTAGATAATCAACAACCTGTGATGGCATAACAGGCTCCACAAATACTAGTTTTTCAAATTAAGACTCCTCAATGATAATAAAAAGGTCAAGAGACAAATCTATAGAGATTATCCTATCACATGGAAGCTCTTGAAAAATAGGCATATGGTCAAGGTAATGATTTGCCCAAAGGTAGTTCTAATAATTAAGAAGTGAATCAATAAATATTGGCTCATCAATATGATGATCCTCTTCTATAGGTATAGGAATTAAAGGTGATTCATCACATGTTGACTTATCATAAATGGGTGTTTCAACCAAATCATCTCATATTAGTTGGTTCTCTTGGCCTTGGTTTCTAGTGAGTTGGAAAATACCAGTTTTGAACATAGCTTGATCTTTGAATGATTGAATTGGTTGAGGTTTTGATGGGATTGGTCTTGGATGAGGAATGGCCTGCAGTTGGATAATGGTAGGGTATTAGGGATCATGATTGATTTCATGATACAAAAGATAAATTACTAAAATGGCAATGATAGGGTGATGTGGAGCTTGATTTCTCATAAAATTTAAAGGACTAGGTCCTAGAATCAGGAAGGGGCATTATGGAGCCTAGTTGCTCACACAAGCTAAAGTATGAGGTCCTAGTAGGATAAGGATAGGGTGTTATGGAGATTGGTTGATCACACAAACCAAAGGATGAGGTCCTGGTATGTAAATGATATTCCTTAGATGTGGTCCTAGAATAGAAATGGTATGACATGGTGGAGCCTAATTGATTGCATAACCAAAGCTTCCAAGTCTTCCTCATAAACCATATCATCCTAGTCAAGGTTTTGAGTTGGATTGTAATATAGTTCTTGAATTTGTTCCCCATATGGATTATTATAGGGAGAATAATAAAACTCCTTAGAAAATCTATCTTTGTAGGGGTTTCTAGTTGGAATTTGTGCAGCCATTCTATCATAACTTAGATTTTATGTGACTCCATCGTAAGTGTAGCTAGACATATCTACATAAATGATGAAAGATCCAAAACAAAAGGCTTAGAGTTTTAAAAACTCTAAAAAACTATGTCCAAAGGATAAATAGTTTAAACTTGGTCTAATTTGGTCAAAAGACGTGGATTTGTATCTCCAAAATAGTTTGTACCAAGACTTGGCATAAAATAGTCTAACAACAAATGTCTAACATCATATTTCATACACACAAAATATCAAGCATCTATATAAAAACCAGCATGTCAAAGTTCTAGGCCAAAGTGTTCTAAACTAGGAAAGGGAAAATATTTTTTAGGTCTTTTGTCTAAACATGGAGTGAAAAGTGTTAAGCATAAAATATACTAAGAGGGAGGGTGAATTAGTATATTATATATCTTTTACTTAATCACACATTCAAGATATGCCATAAAATTAAACAATAATGCATGCACCACATGAGAGAGAGAGAGAGAGAGAGAGAGAGACCAATTTTTTATGTGGAAACCCAAAGTGAGAAAAACCACCAAGAACAATCTCAAGTATATAAATGAGCACCAACTCAAATTACAAAGTTTGCAAGCACCAACTTGCAGGAGCACCAACCCCTTTGTCAAGCACCAAAACAACAACTATTTCTGAGCACCAACCCATAAGAACACCAACCCCTTATAAAGATTTGTGAGCACCAACCCATAGGAGCACCAACCCCTCTTGTGTATAAAACGCAACTATCTCTCAATGTTGCTTACTCAACAAATGATAGAACTTTACAATATCTCTTAATTTTCTCTCCTCTAAAACAAATACAAACCATGCACTCTCTTACATATTATAAATGGCTTATAAAGCCTTTATTTATAGCTTTCCAAATGACCTTTGGCACTCACCCTTTTTGACCCTTCAATACTCGTAAAAAATGGTGCAAAATTTGCATGACCCTTCGTATCCTTTCTTTTGAAAAGGCACATGGTGACCCTTCATAAGAAAATTCATCCTTTAATCTTTTGTCTTTATCTTGGTGACTTTTCGTATTCCTCAAAGTGTCCCTTCATGGAAAAAAGCACCATACCCTCTTTTGTCTTCACATGGTGACTCTTGGAATTCCTCAAGATGAATCTTTATGAGAAAATGCATCCCCTTCTTATTTTATCTTTACCCCATGACTCTTTGACTTGTCCATGGTCCCTCTTTTGACTTATATGCAACCAAAAATATATTTGTTAATATTAAATAAATATTAACACACATTAACCAAGATATGAATATTAAAAACACCATTAAATACAATGGGGCCTTTATCACCAATACTAGACCTTTGACATCAATGACAATATTTCCAACAATCTCCCCCTTTGTTATTGATGGCAACCTCAAACTAAAACTGCCACATCCTAAAACTTGCACTGCACATACCAACCTGCACATACTACCATCTAAAAAATATATAGTAACTCTCCCTTATCATAGCAACTTCTTCCTTGTACCTATTTTTGCACCTATACCTGTACCTATTTTTTTTATTCTCCCCCTTTGACATCAATGGCAAAGGGCCTATCTTGAGGCTAACACTTAGCTCCCCCTCAACTGATGTTGATCCTTAATGGTAAGAAAGTAAAATAAATTACTTCCAAATTTTCCCGAAGATACTCATGTGTCTTTTGGTAGTGCCTTTGTGAAAATATCTACAATCTACTTTGTAGTACTAATATATTCCATCTTAACTTGATCTACAAACTGCATTTTCAAGAAGTGATATCTGATGGGAATATGTTTATTCTTGAATGCATCACTAGATTCTTTGAAATATTAATATCACTTGTGTTCTCAACAAAAAATAGAAATAGGTTCATCATATTTTACATTGATATCTTCTAAATTTTATTTCATCCAAAGCACTTTAGTATAACACAATACCAATGCAATATATTCTACTTCAGCTATAGAAAGTAATATTGAATTTTTCTTTTTGCTTAGCCATGATACTAAGCTATCACCGAGAAAGAAAGCTCCTCAACTTGTACTCTTTTTATCATCCGAGTAACCTATCCAATATAAATTTGTATAAGCAACCAAAGTGAAATCTTTACCTATGGGATACCATAATCCATAATCCAATGTCCCCTTGATATATTTTAATATTCTTTTTACTAATTGAACATGACTATCTTTTAGAGCTAACTGATATCTTGCAACCATACCTACTACATGCATGATGTCTAACCTCGATGCTATCAAATATAAAATACTACCAATCATAGATCTATACAAATATTGATCTATAATAGGTGAATCTTCATCCTTGCTCACCTTATTTCTTATACTCATTAGTGTGCCAATTGGTGCACAATCCTCAAAACTAAATTTCTTCAATATTTCTTTGGCATATTTACTTTGAGATATAAAAATTCTTTTATCTAACTAAAATATTTACAATCCTAAGAAAAATGACAATTCTCCAAGCATATACATCTCTAATTATTTTTGTATATTTTCAAAAAAAAATTATCATCTTTTCAATGTTTCCTCTAAAAATGATGTCATCAACATATACCACAATAATCAATTGATGCTTACCTTCTGTTCTGATGTAGATATTACTGTCAACAAATCCTCTCTTGAAACCTTGATCTTGTAGGTACTTATCAAGTCTTTCATATCAATCTCTAGGAGCTTGTTTCAATCCATACAATGTTTTCTTCAATCTACATACATGGCTACTAATATTTGAAAGATTAAATCCCTCAGGCTACTCAATGTATACCTCTTCTTCTAGATTCCTATTTAGGAAGGTAGATTTGACATCCATTTGAAACACTTTAAATTTTTTAAACACTACATATTCAATAAACATTCTAATAGCCTCTATCCTTTCCATTGGTGCAAAAGTTTCATTAAAATATATTCTCTCAATTTAAACATATCCTTTACATACTAATCTTGCTTTATTCCTGGTCACTTCTCTATTTTCATTCAACTTATTTCTGTAAACCCATTTTATTCCTATCAAATTGTGATCTTTTGGTCTAGGCACTAATTTCCAAGTATCATTCTTTTCTATCTTATTTAATTCTTCATCCATTGCCTTAACCCAATACTTATCATGTCTATCTTCTGAAAAAGTTCTAGGCTAAATTTTGGAAAACAAAGATAAATTAACTTGCTCAGATTCACTTATCATCATTTTTTGGTGTAAATTCCTTCATTTATGTCCCTAATGATGTCACTTTCATTATGATTTTTGTAGACAAATTTAGATGGGGTTTTGGTGTCCTTTTTCTCCTTCTTCTCATCTTCATCTAATTCTTCAAAATTTTCCTCTTTAATGATTTCTGAAATATCTATTAGATCACTGATTCTTTGTGCTCCATCTTCTTCTATCCCGACACTTGAAGTTTCAACTATTTTCTTGGTTATTTTGTTATAACATCTATAACAATAAATATACCTTCATCTACTCTAGATTCAAACCTACCCAATTTTACATCAGTTCTCTTTATGAAACATCTGCTACTAAAAACTTTGAAATAATTAACTGTTGATAGTTTGTAATCTTTGAAATATTTCTGACTTCTTGCTTCTTTTTGATGTTAATAATATTTTAAAAATCTATGTGCCCCATTCTCTTGTGCCATAACTGACTTTATTCAATCTAACTCAAACAACATCTTTGACCTTTGATGTCTGATAACATATACAAATTATTACCTATTCTCTAAACATCTGCAACCAACACATATGAATATTTTCTCCTAATTTCACAACCTTTTGCATAAAAATTTAGTGTGTGCCCATGATCACACATTTAAATTACACTTGAAATATTATGATTAAGACCTTTTACATACAAAATATTTTCAGTTTTAGTTCTACCATTATCCAAACTTAGTGTACTTTTTCTGGCAATTCTGGCAGTAGTATTATCTCTAAATTTCACTGTGCCACCATTGATCTTCTTCAAGGTTATGAAATTGATCTTGTCTTATTTTATGTGTCTCAAACATACACTATCAATGAACCATGGCTTTTCTTCATTTCTTATATGCAAAGTTGTATGTACCAACATAGATTTTTTAGGTTGTTTCTTCTATCATGAACATATCTAAACTTTCTTCTTGATGAATGGATCCTTGAAACTCTAGTCCTTCTTGACTGACTCGAACATGTTTCTACAATATTAGGCTATGTATCTAAAGTTCTTGTACTTGTAACATATTATGGCCTCTTCATTAAAGCTTGATAGAAGAGCAAAAGAGTTGTGGATTCTCCTTGATTCTGCATGAGTTTCCTTCTCCTTAATTCTAAAATTGTTAGCCATTTTTCAACATTTTATTTTATTATGACTATATCCATTATAATAAAAATAATAACCATAAAAATAGGACCTTTTTGTGTATCTCTAACTTGATTTCCTTTTGTAACTATGTTCTTTCTACCCTTTTTTATTAGAGATTTCCATTGTATTCTTAACTTCTTCCCTTTTTATTTCCTCTTTTGTAAGAGCTTCAACATATCTCTTTCCTTTTTCTGTGTTAACCTTATCTGTGAAAGTAGTGGCCTCCCCTTTCTCTTTTTAAAATCTAATACCTATCTTATCTAACATTGATCTTTAACTTTCTAATATTTTATTCAACATATTAGTACTATTTTCAAATTTTGAATCATTGGCTGCTCTATCATTGATTGCTTTATTTGTTTTTTCAAGATCTACTTTTAAAAAAGCAATTTCAATAACATACCTTTTACATTCTTCACTTACTTTTTAAAACTGTGTCATTATATATTTTTTATTCTTCTTGGATTCTTCAAAGTGTGCTTGTAGATCTTCAATTGTTTTCTTTGACTCCTTTTCATTTTTATCGATCTAGAGATTTAATCTTTGATTCTTCTTCTTAAGAGATTTTAACTCTTCTAAGGTAGAAATGAGTTCTCCTTCCAAATTCACTTTGGCTTCATCTCGTTCTTCTTGATCATTTGTACTTTTACTTCAGAGGAATCTTCATGTATGGCCATGAATAGAATCTCTTTTTCTTCTGAATCACTGACTCCACTATCTTCGACTAAGCTATGATCTTTAGAATATAAACTCTTCTCGAATCCCTTCCCAAATTTTCCTTTGAAATTATTCTTGTATGTAGAATTTCCTTCTTCATTTTCACTATTACCCTTATCTAGGCACATTTCTATAAAATGTCTAATCTTTCCATAATTAGAATATTTAAAAGGTAATTTTCATTGATATTTATCTATGCCTTTTTTCAACTTATGAATGAATAGAGCTTCATTGTCATCTTCATTATCGCTAGAACTATCACTTGATTCTTGAATCTTAGCCTTCTCTTTATTTGATGTCTTGAAATTAGCTTCTCTCTTTAAAGGTTTTTCTTGTTTGAGCCACATCTCATATGCTGTAAGAATACCATGTAGCTCATCCATCTTTATCTTGGCAAAATTCTTCATCTCTTTAATTGCCAAAACTTTTTCATCATATCTCAATGGTAGAGATCTCAAAAAAATTGTACCACAAATGATTCTTCTAACTTTTTTCCAAGACCTTAAATCTGATTAACTATTTGATCAACCCACAAAAGGTAACTTTCTATATTTTATTTCTATTTCATCTTCAAACACTCAAACTATCTTCTAAAAGTCTAAAGCTTAGCTTGTTGAACCTTTCCATCATCTTTGTAAATATTCTCAAATTTTACCCAAGTTTCATGAGCATATTTACATTGCATAACTTTAACAAATTTTTATTCACATAAACCACATAAAATATCAGTTAAAAATTTATCATTATTTTCACTTACCTTCTTTTCTGCTAGAGTAGTTACAAGTGTCTGTGGCTCTTCATATTCCTCCACCACTACATGCCAAATGTCGAATCCAAGGGCCATTAAATAAGTCTTCATCCTTATGCTCCAAAAAGCATAATTTGTCCCATCAAACAAAGGTGCCTTATTTGTATGGAAAACTTCATGTGATCCAACCATCATGCTTTCCTTGATCTACCTTCAAGCTATAAAACTTTTTAAAAAAAGGAACCTTCTCTGATACTAATTATTAAGCATGAAATATACTAAGAGAGGGGGTGAATCAATATATTATATATCTTTTATTTAATCACACATTCAAGATATACCATAAAACTAAAACAATAACATGCACCACATAAGAGAGAGAGAGAGAGACACCATATTTTTACTTGAAAACTCAAAGTAGGAGAAACCACAGAAAATAATCTCAAGTATATGAATGAGCACCAACTCAAATTATAAATTTTGCAAGCACTAACTTGCAGGAACACCAACCCATTTTTTGAGCACCAAAACAATAACTATTTGTGAGTACCAACCCATAGGATTACCAAACCCTTACAAATATTTATGATCACCAACCCACATGAGCACCATAACCTCTTATGTATAAAACACAACTATCTCTCAATGTTGCTTGCTCAACAAATGATAGAACTCTACAATATCTCCTTGTTTTATCTCCTCTAAAACACATACAAACCATGCACTCTCTTACATTTTACAAATATCTTCTCAATCCTTTATTTATATCTTTCTAAATGGCATTTGGTATTCACCCTTTGTGACCCTTCAATCCTCATGAAAAATGGCACCAAACTTGCATGACCCTTCATATCCTTGCATTTAAAAAGTCACATGTTGACCATTCATAATAAAATGCATCCTTTCCTTTTTTTTATTTATCTTGGTGACTTTTTTTATTCTTCAAAGTGTCCCTTCATGGAAAAATGTGTCATACCCTCTTTTGTCTTCACATGGTGACTCTTGGAATTCCTCAAGATGACTCTTCATGAAAAAATGCATCCTATTCCTCTTTTGTCTTTACCCCATGACTTTTTAACTTCTTCATGGGCCCTATTTTGACTTATATTCAATAAAAATTATATTCATTAATACTAAATAAATATTAACACACATTAGACAAGATATGAATATTAAAAACACCATTAAATGCAATGGGACCTTTATCACCAATACTAGACCTTTGACATTAATGACAATATTTCTAACAAAAAGATATGCTCAAACAAGATATGCTAGGACTTTTGTCCAAATGACATTAAAATATAGGCTTGAATCAAAGTATTGATGTGAATTTTATTTAATCTAAAAATATTGAAAACAACTTTAACATAGACCTGACACATGGAATCAAACATAAAAATGATCACATGGCATAAACAATAAGGCAAAAGGCTCTTGGAGAAAGGTTTTTTTATCCAAAACAAAGGCACAAACAATAACGAGAATAGGCATTGAAAAAATAAATAATAAATATTGATCAAGTTTGGGTAATCAGTTAATCAAAGTTATGCAACTCAAAAGAGAAATATCTATGTATTAGTCCCATGAATTGAGGCCTAAATAGAAATAAATCAATGTTTGAATCTAAGCTTGAAAATGTTAATTGGAAACTCAATGTTGAAGATTAGGATTTGAAAAAACAAGTTAGATAAGATTGGACAGCATAATGACACATAAACAAGGTCTAAATGGCATATGTGACATGGTTTTAAACAACAGTTTTGGTACAAGTCAAATGAGTTTTAGAATAATTTGAGAAACATAATGATGCTATCATGCTCTAATGATGTAATAAATGTTATGTTTCAAAGACTCAAAGGCACAAACTCAATATCTAATTTGGGAAGCATAATGGTACCCTTATCAATCAATTAACACACAAACAAATAAATTTAGTAAAAAATTTCAAGGCAGAAGTGTGGTGTAAAATGACCAACATAATAACTCTTTAAATAAAAGAGTTGCATATAAACAAATTGGTTATGATGTGGTTTATAAATAAACAAATTAGTTTTAGTCTCAAAACACTAAGCAAGAAAATGACAAAATACAACTAAATCGTCCAAATTCTTATCAAGGGTGTGGAAAAGTGGGGTCGACTAAAACAATCTGATTTTTTATCAATCTAGATGGATCTTATGCACAAGACTTTCACATCAATGATAAAATAGAATATCACATCATTTAGATCCATGACACTTGGTTTGTTTTAAAAAAAGTCTTGACCTTTTTACAACCATTACATCTATCGCTTGCTCAGTATAGTGTGATGTCTAATGTGCTCAAACGTCTTGGGCATAGCCCCAACAATAGGAGATGGTTTAATAGCTAAAACCACCATTTTAATGGGGTGATACCAATTTATATACCACCTCCTCCCCCCTCATAGATAAGGGTTGAAGACAATGATGGGAGGTAAATTTTGGGTCAAGGATTCCCTATAGAACTTATGGGAGGTGATGAAATCTCTCTCACAAACCAAGATACATGAAATAAAGACTAATTAAAATAGCTTTATGGTTATTTCTAGATCACCCAAACCATGCAAATCTTGGGGAAAGCTTTCATAAGATCTCTTTTATGCCTTTGGACTAAGTTAATTTGCAATAAAAATGGAGCTTTTAATCCCACAAGTTCTCTATAGGGGATGAGGTAAGAGCATACATGCACAACTTCTTTTTTGCACAAACAAATCTAACTAAGCAAATAAGAAATAAATTGCATAAAGAAGTGTGTTCAATTTTAGAGCACTAAATGAAATGTTTGGTGGTGTTCTTTGGCCCCTTAGACTTAAGTTGTAAAACTTTTAAAGAAAAATAATAAAAACATTCAAGTAAACACTCTATGTTTTTCTTTAAGCACTAAATGGAATGTTAAAAACTTAATTCATGCAAAAATTAATCACTTTTCCATGCACATCCTACAAGTGTTAGAGTATTTTTGATATATTTGAAATATTTATATAACTTGAAGGTAAATTGATTACATATTCTAAAAATTTAGTAAAAATTACATGGTTTTAAAAAATAAATAATCAAAAATGGAGTCAAGAGGACCCCAAATGAAGCTCCAAAAGATGTTTTATTAGCTCTTGGGTCTGCACACTACAATATCATAAATCCATAATGCAAAACCATGACTCACATTGAAAAAATGTGATTGAGTCAATTATGAGATTATAATATCATGACTGCAGAGTCATGAGATTGTAATATCATGACTAAGTCAATTGTGAGATTTCAATATCATGACTATAGAATCATAAAATTACAATATCATGATTGATTCAGTTGCAAGATTACAATATCATGAATTCAGAGTCATGAGACTTTCAATATCATGACTGTAGAGTCACAATGTTATAATATTACGACTAAAACTCACATATTACAACTTGTAAAATCATAATATTGCAATATCACAATTGTCGAGTCATGATGCTGTAATAATGAAAATTGACCTACAAATAGAGAAAATGTCAGTTCATAAAAAGTCAAAATTTAATATCACAATTGAAATACAAAATTGTGACTGTGTCAATTGTGGGATTATTGACCAAATGATAATATCATAACTACACAGAGAAAATTATGACTTTTAGGAAATGTCTTTTTGAGCAATTTTTTCACTCTCTTTACTCTGACACTCCAAGATTCTACATGAAAATGGTTAATAGGTTTCTGTAGGAGCTATTTTATCAAATTTATGGGGATACGTCCCACCAGACATGTCATTTATGAACATAAGATTGTAATAAGAGGAGATCAGTATAGTGTAAGTGTATGAAATAAAAATCTAAAATAATACACTAATAGCTAACACCTTAAGCCTATCTCAAAGGGGGAGCATGGTGCACAAAACTCAATGGAAAACATAACTAGAATTTAAAATACAAATTACCTTTCACCTTGCTTAGAACTTTCAAATAGTTTGTAGAGTGGCTTGCATAGCTTGTGCATCAAAGAGTCTTCATCAATGGAGTTGTTTTGCTCCCTCTCTCCTTGGCACCTTCAGCGTGTGATGTCTTGGGCTTCGATATCAATAATATGGAATTATAACACTAATTTCATGAGGGTTTGGAATTACTTTTGCATGATAACTTTACACTATCCAAGCTTAAAATTATGAGTGTGAGGCCTTATATTTATAGATTTTCTCAAATGAACAAAATGAACTTGAACCATCCATTTCAAGATGAAGATGTGTGGCTAAGAATCCATTCAATTTTGGAGGCCAAATTCAATAAATTCCCTCATAAATATTTGGGATAAAGAGGCATGGGAGGGATTAATGAAGTTGATGAGATATTTTATGCATTTATGGCCTAGGGATGCCTTCTCAAGAAATGATGTCACTTGATGATGCAAAAACTCATAATCAATTTCCAAATAGATATATTAAACAACTTCCATGGAATTATTAATCAAGTTCATGATTCAAATTAATTAGCTTTAAACATGATTAGTCAACTTTGATGCAAATCTTGGCAATTGGTGCACAAATTAATCAAATTGGTTAAAATGTCATATTATTGGCTTCAAATTTGACTGGATTGGAATTAGGATGATATGTTAGATGCATTGGGTCTATTATCCCATTTAGGATGTGTCCAACACAAAATAATGAAGACACATGTCTTATGCAAGAAAATTGGTAAAAATGAGCAATCCAAAGCACCCAGGTGTGAAAATATCATTTTGACTCAAAATGATTTGATCAAAGTTAGTTGTCTCATAAATTTAATTGCTCCATTTAGTGATACTCTAGCTACAATCAACACTTTTATATGATAGATTCAAATCTATTAGCATATTTTAGTGTTTTTAAGCCAAATTGTGTATTTTTCAAGAAATTGATCAAAATATTAGTTGAAGATCATTGGTGACCACTTTTAGGTGTCTACAAATGCTAGTATAGTATTCTTCATAGGTTTCAATAAATAGGGAACTATAGAACTAGGTCAACCCAGTCAACATAGTTGGCAAAATTTGCAAGTAAAAATCTAGAATCCCTAAATCCATGTGAGAATGTGGGAGAAGGTGAATGAGTCTCTTCTCATACCATGGCTTCTTCTTCTTTGATTTCCTCTACCTCCATGCCTAGTATCTCTACTAGCATGGTAGGTTTTACATCTAGTGGGCCTCTTTCAATACCCACTCTCCTTAAGTATTTCACTAATGTATCATTTTATACCTATGGTAATCATGCCTCTAGTACCTCTTCTTCTCATCCCTTTATTAGTCCATATTTTTTCACACAAGTAAAATTTTCCACTAGTGTCTCACATTACAACAAATCTTCTCAAACTCCTACTAACACCTATAGTGGTACCCAAACCACTACTTCTAATTCTAATGCTTCAAATAATACCAATAATGCAAATCAAACCCACCAGCTCCTATTACAAAAACTTAATCAAATGAATGCTTTTCAAACTAATAATGTAAATAAAATGATGCAAATGCAAAACCACCTTATCCATCTTTAAACCCACCCTTAACAGATGTCATTGGGCATGCATAATCAAAATGTTCCCCCACCTCCTCTTCACGATGCGCAAGGTAATTTCATCCCTCAACCTCCTCTTGTCAATAAGAAAATAAAAAAAATTCAAAATGAGCCTCTTACATCTCAAATTGCTAATATCAATATAGGAGGTATCACCCCTACCATTTATTACAATGGGTCAACTAGTCCTACTATTCATCTAAAAACATTTGTAAATATATATAAAGATTGGCTCAAATTAAATACCTTTGTTGCTACCAAGATATTAACTAAAAATCTCATGGGTGATGCTTTAGACTGGTACACCAACTTAAAACTCACTCTATTACAAGTTTGGAATATTTAATAAATTCTCTAGTCCAAGAGTTCCAAACTAGTGATCTTCTTGAGAATACCTTCACCCATTTTATAAATTGTACGCAACTTGAAATTGAAAACACCCAAGATTTTGTTAAACGATGGAAAACATTTTCTAACAAATGTGAACATAACATGGCTGATGATAACATTTTCCATCTCTTTACCAATGCTCTTTTTCCCAAGTTGTAATATCAGGTCTAGACTCTCTCTCCACATATCTTGGAGGAGGCTATTGACCAAGCTAAATATCAATATTTCCTTATGCATAATTTTGATCCATCCTAACCTTCTGTGAATACTCATATATTACTTAAGAACAAAAATCATCATGCTACAAATGATGGTGTCATAAACTCTTATGATACCATTCACACTATTCAAGTTATTGTTCCTAACCAATCTTCAAAACCATCTCCCCCCTCTCAATAATTTACCAATCCTCATTTATCTTCACCTAATAACATCAATGTTCACAAACCTTTATCCTCAGTAGAATTACTAAAATTTCTACCAAAACCTCTCCCACAAGAACTTGATCCCCACTCATCCTATGAAATTTTGGTATGATCCCAATAAATTTTGTTGGTTTCATGCTAGTTGGGGTCATTCTCATGAAAAATATAGACAAATTCATAATTTGGCTATGGATTTTCTTCTTGGTCCCAATTTTGACCATGATTTTATCATTCATAAATTCCAACAAGCCTATGACATTGCTTTCAAATCACATGAAACAAATACTAAATATCAATATTTGAATTAAGCTAATACTCATTGGGCCATCTATAAAGATCCTCTTCTAAATCACCAAGATAACCAAGATAAACCTACCCCTTCTACCAATAATGTTGATAGTCTTATTGAACCAAATCCTAAAGAGGATGTGGTTAATATGAATAATATGCAAAGGGTGGTTGCTTTCATTTATCCTCAACCCATCTACACACCTCCATTGTCTCACACATTTCATGTTATCCAAGATTATTCTCCAACTCATCTAAATGGCTTAAGTAAAGATGACTTTATAAATTTTGATGAACCAATTCAAACTCCTCCCTTAGATAACACTTCCCATTCTATTTCTACCATCCCTCTATCTTCTTTACCTACCACCAATGATACTCAATTTCTATCAACACTTCTTATAGCAATTCTCAAAACCAACCTGCATCATTTGCTTCATCTTCTTATCTTAAACTACCATATTTTACTCTCACTAAACCTTCTACCTCTTATCAACATAAATTTCAATGTACTTTGGTTACTCATTCTGAGGACCTCCTTCAACACTATGCACCTATTTCTAACAATCTTCTTATGGGTTATGATGAGTGTGATTCTATCATGGAACTTACTAAATTCCCATCTTAAATTCCATTTATTGAGCTTATGAGGACCTCTCCATATAATTTTAACTATCTTATGCAACTTCTATTAAAAATGAACATCCCTTGTCCTCCCCTAGTATGATGCAGCACAACCTTATCTAGATCTAAAGATAGCATATTACAACAATGCGAAGAGATGTCTATACATGTTGATGAAATAATTGGCACTTCTCTTTTCATCAAATTTCCCATCACTTATATGGTCCCCAATGAGATTCTACTTTGTGTGGATAATCCTCCTCTATTCATTAGTGTCCAAATTGGTGATATCCAAGTCAAGTGTTCCTTTTATTAATGAGGGTTTTGGCACTTGTGTTGCCTCTCTCGATTTTATGAAAACCCTTTGATATTACGAATGTGATCCATAACCACATATATCACATGTTAAGGTTATGATAAAAGGAAAATTCTTCCTTTAGGTTATGTGTGGCTCCTTATTACAATCCCACTTGTCACCATTCACATGATGGTGATGATATTTAACTTTCTTATATCTTATTTCCTCTATCTTATAAAAATTTTCTTGGTAGGCCATCAACTCATCATATATGAGTAGTTACTTCTTCCACTTACCAGTGCATTAAATTTACTCACAATGGAGCCATATATAGCATTTAGGGTGACACTAACCCTTAGAATTTTGAATAATTCCAAGACTAGGATATATTCAAGTTTCCTACCCTTGAACCCTTGCCAAGTGTTCCATTTTATGACTCTCAAAAATTTAAATTTCCCATAAATTACACTTGAGGTTATAAAGGTCATCCCATACTTATTTGGAATATTCCCCCTAACCTTTTTATATTTTGATGATGATGATCTTGATGAGATCAATCTGAAGATTAAAACTTCCAATCTCTCACCTCATCTCATCTCTCAACTTCCCACTTCTTTGAACCTATTTCTCATCAACTTCTTTATGATGACATCCTTATTGTCTTAACTAAGACTCAACATTCCATTCATCACACCTTATTAGATGATAATGTCATCCCTACCTATGTCATTGATCTTCATATGCCTAATTATGATGATGGTTATACCTTAGATGATCCATTCTTATGAGGTCTAGTTCAGGCCTATGATGCTAAGATTATTTGCTATCATTCCTCTTTGATATATTCTTTTAGTATATCTTCCCATGTTCCATCATATATCATTCCTAATTTTATCATTTTTCCTCTTTATTGTAGGGTAGAGATGGTGTAGACACCTTTAGTTTTTAAACAACCTCATAGGAGTATGTTTATGGATCATGTTATGACTAGTCCCTATCACTTTGTTAGGTACCATGACCCTTATAACTTGTTTATCCCTAATATATGTGTAACCCTCATCCAACCTTATGTAGACCCTAACCCTCCCTTAGTAAATCCTAGGTCAGATCTTATTCCTACACCCATTTTAGTTGAGCCTATTCCTACTTCTGATCCTATCATTCTTATTATCAATCCTTGTCCTATCTCTCCACCAACACCACCTTCTCTTGGTGATGGTTTGTTTCCTTTACCATATTTGGCTCCTTTATCCACCAAATGGGTTGATGAGCCTTACCAAATTCCTCATGCTTCTGCCAAATCTCTTATGAGTACCCCTACTAAGCCTACTCACAGGTATATCTATTGCTTCTACAACACATATAAACATTCATCCATGTATTATTGTAAGATGTGATAATATATTGATACTTTGCATCTTACTACCCTTGAGTCCTCAGTCAAAGCTATACCTCCCCAAAAAATACTACCTAAGTATATTCCTAAGTATGGAGAGGTATATTGTCTCTAGCATCAATGTGGCACACATCACACTAATCATTACCGCATTCTTCAACAATATCTTAAAGATAACCTTTTAACTATTCCTACATCTTCTACCATTCCTCCCATGAGTCATTTCCATAATAAGGATCATATTTCTCCCCCCATGGTTCTACCTCCTATAATCCCTTTTTCACCTATTGTTCCTTCACCTATGAATCCCTCACCTATGGATCCTTCTCCAATTGTGAGTCCCTCACTTGTGGATCTTTCCCCACCGATGATCCCTTTATTGCCTATAAAGTCCATTACCATGCATTCTCTTGAGAATACCTTACATGATAGACCTCTTTAACATGATCCATCAAGCATTCCTACATTTTCTATTGAGAAGATTAGACATGAAGTATTTTCCTAGATTTCATTGAAGATAGATGAGACATTAGCTACAATTTGCATTCATCTTCATAAAGACTTAGACGATGTTATGGATAATGTGCATGGATAAATATATCATTACTTATGAACACATGCATAGTTTTCTTAAATTTTCATTTAGATTAGACATGTGCTCCAACTTTATCTTTATCTAATTTTTATATCATTTAACACAGTGTTAACTTCTTATATATCCTACATGGTGAATTTGATTTAAATATTTAAATTTCTTATAATGTCATTTATGTTTGCTTATGGATTTATTATTTCTCAGTGCTTTCTTTTTATTCTTTATTTTATTTCTTATGGTTCCGTTGTTCTCTCTTTCATGATTACTTGCTATCTTATCTCTCTAAACATTGATAATTATCATTGTGGCTTGATTATGCAAACCTTGCTCCCTTTAGTCATTCCTTCCTTACCAAGTGATTAGTTGGCAAACAATTCACCTCATTCTAGTCTACTTTTACTAGTCCACTTTGGATCTCCTTTCTTTCCCTTTGACTCCATTTCACAAACTAAGCATATACATAGTTGAGACTTGAGATAACATGTTAGTTTATTATTAATCCTAAGTATCCTAGTTAGTTTTGTATTTAGTTACTTAGCTTATTTTAGCCAAAACCTAAAGCTCATTTGTGTGTATCACTCTATCTCTCATGACTGGTCATTCCAAGTCCATGTGGAGGAAGAATATTAAATACATAAAAAAATTCAAAATCCAAATCATTTAACAAAAGGCAATGATCTCAAAAGGAAACATTCAAAATTATCAAAAGTCAAACCACACTAAAAGACATGATTCAAATCACATCTCCTTCTTTTAATCTAAGATCAAATTCCATAGTTGGCCTCATGATAGATCTAAGGTCCATTGGGGTGTGGTAGGCCAGTAGAATAGAAAAGGAGAATTAAGAACTTTTAGTGATACATACATTTTCATGTAAGTACCCAATCTTTATAGTAGATCGAAAACTCTATAAGGGGTTTTGAGGAATAGGGAACACATTATGGAAAGGTAGGCCCATTTTTAATCTTCTTGTACCAATCTACCTTCATTATTTGGTCATAGTCACACACTTATTTTCATACATAACTTTGTGTCTATAGTGAATAGACTTCCTTTGTACATTGATGGCCACTAGTCACTTAGTGTCTTCTCATGTCCTTAGTATGCCTCATGTCTCCTAAGGTCTTCTTATAAGATGCCTAAGTTATAATTTTTTAATTCCCTTTTCATTCCCTATAATCCTAATATTTCCTCTTGAAAAATATTTATTTTTTCATTGATTACTCCCCAAGGGATTCCATTTTTGAGTTACATTGTAAGACCATGGATAGACCTGGCCTTCTTCAAAAAAAATCAAAATTTCACATTTCTATTACCAATATCCCCTTTTCACCAAGATTTTCACATTTATTCCACCTCATGGGTGTTCCCTTTGTGAGTTACAATGTAAGACCATGAATAGGAGCTAGTCTTCATAACAAACTTTTCTAATAATTCAAGTCACAACCAAAATTGCATGTGTCAAATATGAGATAAGATTTGATTGATTATGGAGTTACACATCATTAAAATGCTTCACATCTTGATTTAGTATGTTTTATGCTTACTTCATTACTCTTTCACTTTTATCTTTCTATTTTCCAATTGCATGTAAGAATCTAAGATTTTATTGATTTTTTAATACTTCCCAGCTTGAATTAGTGTGACAAATTTAAGACCAATTTTTACAATTTTGTCTCTTTTATACTTCCCAACATGATTTAGTATGATTTATTGACTTAATTTATTTATTTTTACCTATTTTTCTTTCAAAGTGCTTTTCATTTTATTATATTATTTTCATACTTCCCAACATGACTTAGTGTGTTTTTACTTGGTTTAATTTGGTTCAAATCTTTCTCCTGGTTTAAAAACAATTTTTTTCCCTCTTGTTTACCACTCTTATATTTCTTATACTTAGTTATTTTCTTATTATTACACATTTCCCAACATCAAATAGTGTTTAGTACAAATATTTATTGTTTATACTTAGCCAAGTCCTTTTTTTCTTATTTTTTTAACCATGCATATGTCCTACATAATGCTATAAAATAAATCATAACTCATATATTTCCTATAACATATATAATAAAAGTTAAACACATGTGCTAGAAATAAATATATTCATGCATCCATAATCACAACCATAATACAAAAACATAATACCCACATCCAACTATCAAAATTACACACACACACACACACACACACACACACACACACACACACACACACACACACACACACACACACACACACACACACACACACACACATATCATGTGTTTTTAATACAAAGTATAAAAATATACATCACTCCATCTCTAAGGTTGGTCTCTATCCTATCTATCTCATGGCCTAGCCATGCTACCCATAGATGCCTTAGATAGTCCCCTCTAAATAATATTTTTTAAACAAGATGTTTGAGATCTCAAACCTATCACCTATCCCTATAGGTTGGCCACCTGGGCCTATGCCTATGCCAACTGAGTCATGGTAGCCATATGCACATCTCTATCATAAGAAAAATCCTACCACTCTAGATCCTCTCCCACTTCCACCCCTACTTTTGGTTATCTCTCATACCTACGTACTTGTACTCACCTCACATACTCTCTTGCTAGTTTGAACTAACTTGTCTAAGTTAGGGTGGATAGTATCACGGGATCATCCAGTGTAGTAGGGTCATATGGCATCAATGCCTCATCCAGGATCTCATGGAGTACTCCCATCACCAAGGATCCCCATTTGATCTCCTCATTCATAGGATCTATAAAATTCAAACCAAATAGATATTAGATCACAAATATATCTCAAAATCTATCTATCTCTAATCTATCTCAAAAAAACTTAAGTAAATTTTAACCATCTATTATTACTTGTTTGAGTGTCACCTATCACTATCTCCCCATCTATATGACCATCAAGCACGATCTCTCCATCAACTCATCCACTGATTACCTCATATGTAAGATGATTCCCAATCAATATAACCTATGGGTCACCACCCATGCCCATCTCAATCTATGCCTAAGTGGTACCTCTATCAACTAGCTCTATCCTGGGTTGACTGATGGGTCATCTAGGATGACCACTATCTATGATTTTTTATTATCAGTGTTTTCATCACTGATGTGACTAAGGTCATTATCACTCCTCCTACTATGTTTCCAGCTATAGTACCTATGGCACTCCTACATCCACATCCATCTCATATCTATCTATTGGTCATCATGTTTAACTTATCTGTGGTCTCTCATGCCATAGTTTAATCTCTAGTCTAGCAACTAGTGGTCCCACTCCCCCTCTCCCCCTTGGCTCTCTCACATGTCTAGCCCAAAATGTGGGTACTATTATCAAAGTTATTGGATGAGGGAGTCCCAACTGTCTTGGCATATGTGTCACTAGTGTAGCTCTATTTACCAAGTATAGTGGCTTATAATCTGTGGTCATACCAATATTGGTGTCACTATCCTCCAACTCAGCCATATTATTATGATGTGCCCATATGAATACCACATGATATTTGATAATGTGAATATCTATAGTGCTAGTATGTGGGGCAAAACCTATACTACCTAATCTTATCACCACCTATACACCCAAGGTAATTGATCATCAACCATATAGGGTAACCCAAATGGTCAATACATCAAAAACCTCTCATATATCTAAGAAATTAATAAATTAACTAGATTCATGGTCTTTTTCCTTTTGAAAAACATCCTATACATATCATATATGAGCTAGACCTAGATGATAGAACCTAAATCATATAGTGCCCCCTAATCTAAAATGGACTAGCATGAGGTTATTGAATATAGTGGTACCTTATTATCTAACTTGTGACACAACACATATTCTATCATAAGTCCTATCACTACCTTCTAAATATTTAGAATCTAAGCTATATACACATTAAAGAAGTTGACTCTCAACCCGAGATATATCTTATATGAGCCCATCACCCATAAGGCTAAGGCTCACATCTCCTCCTATCCATTTGGTACCCCTATGATCATGGATGTACCTCCTATCAGAAGTCCAAGAATAACATAGACATCCTCTAGGGTGAATCCCACCTTGATGGTATCCCCATCCACCACCCATCTAAATGTATTAGTCAATTGTTCCTAGGTTTCTAGGAACATGAAAACAAGATTAGTACTCAATGGCACTTGACACATATTCATAATACCTCTTAGACCTAGCATGACCAACCTAGATCGGTCCTTCACTGTCAATCACTCCAAAAGGATTGGGAGCCATGCTACACATACTAATCACCAAAATATCATATGCCCTTACAACTATAAAAAACAAAAGATGTATTAGACCTCCATGTCACTTATAATTAAATACATTATTCTCAAATTTTTAACAAAAAAAATCTTAATTTGCCTTAATCTATCCATTTTTGACCAATTTGACCTATTTTTTGCTACTTGGCCATTTCAATACTTAGTCAAGCATTTTGGGCCTTTTTAGTACTATTTTGGCCTATTTCATGCATTTTAATATTATTCTAGCCACCTAGTCAAACACTAAGTTGAAAAAATTATCCTCATTTTGACCATGTTGACTTAACAAACTAAGTTGACCCTTTCATTTTCCCCTTTTAGTATTAAGTTGACAAAGTGGATTAACCTACTAAGTCGATAGTATTGTACTAAGTTGACAATGTTCTAAAATAAACTAAGTAGACACACACCTACTAATTTAGTAGTGTTGAATCCACATTTTTAGCCTACTAGGTCAATTAGGTCAACCTAGTTGGTTCAAAACTACTAACTCCTTTCTTTGCTTGTAACAAATGCCTTTGGCAATTATTACTCTGATTCCTTTCAACTCATTTCCCCTTTTGGCTTATAGTACCCTTAGTAACTTTCTAGGGTTTTTTTAAGTTTATATAATTATTCTAGTTTACAAATTTTTATAAAACACTTAATTTTCAATAAAATATTAAAAAACAAGTTTCAAATTCTTAGTTACCTACCTATGTTGCACCCGTTGTGGTTGTTAGGCATCCCCTTGTCTCAGTTGTCATCTCCTCTCCATATTAGCTCTATTTTCATTCATTTTGTTTATCCAAGCTCTATTTTTCTCTCAAAAAAATTCAAATAATAATCAAATAACTTCATTTTTACCCTATTTAAACTTACTTTTCACACTTCTTTACCTTTCAAATATTTACCATCAAATTCCTTATTTTGTTCATATCTTTGGTTTTACTCACTCATTTTTCAAACCATAAACAGTTATGGAATCATGACATTTTAGAGAATATTTTCCACTAATATATGCCTATATTTCAAAATTTTCAATTTTTATCTATTTTTTTGCACTAATCTCTACAAGTTTGGCTAATGTTATTCACAATTAGATGCCTTCACTTCTCTCGCAGACTCCTTTATCTACAACACTAAGGTAAGTAAAGGTATGTGTTTTTCAATTTTATCCTTTCATTTATCTTATTTTATCCTTAATTCATTTTACTTTGCATTAATTTTATGTGTTATCATGTTTTATTCCTGAAGCATCATCTCATGTTGCACTTACATGACACGTGATGAGCTTCGAGTGGGGCATATGTATATACATAATATTTTTAAACTTTTATCAACTATTGACACTCTTTATCTTATAAGAACACATTGATTCTTAATCTCTTTGAGTGCATACCTTCAAGGGTGCACCAAAAAAGGGGTGGGTAGACCATTGGTGCTTAGTAGGATTATTGTCCATTTTGCCACTTGTTATCTACACACTTGTCTTCTAAAAACCATATCCCTAAGATTATTCTCTATTACACACTCTTTAGTCATTTCCCACCTTTCATCCCCTTTTCCTAACATAACCCCCCTTTTGAATATTCATAATATTGGGTTGACTGGGCCGACCTTGTACTATTTTGGGTAAAATTCATTTAGGATCTAGGTCGGCTCTTGGCTGACTTAGCCCTTCACCTAGTGATTTTTTTCCATAATAGTACTAGGTCAACTAGGTTAGCCCTATCAGCTAAATATTTTGGAAAATATTAAGTTTAATTCTACCTATATATAAAATATTATTTCACCATTATTAAGAGAAGAGAAGAAGTAAGAGTTATTGCGCATCACTTACCACCATTCTACTTGAGGATCAAGCTTAGGGTTTCATACTTTCATTGGAGATACAAATATTATCTTATAGAGAAGTATTTTGGATTTATATATAGGTTATGTATCCTAGAAATGATTTATCCTTGTCATCCTTACAAACCACAATAACCTCTTATGAAGAACCTTGGCCAAGGGAGAGAATGAGGCTCGACGATTTTGTCTTCAAAGGTAAGTATTCCTAACTTTGTTCCTCATTTTTAAGAGTAGATAGATATGCATTTATACTTCTCTTCCATGCATTAATATTTCATATACATTAACTTGAGTATATTTCTTTTATGCATGTTTATTTTTATTGTTTATTATCCCCACTTTGTGCCACAAGCTTTAGTGAGCACTAGATTAGACTTTACTTTACTTGTTATTAGTTTAGTGAATATGAAAACATAGGTCTTAGTTAGGATTATTGCATGATTGTGATTAACTGAAGGCTTTAAAACCCTCCCTAATGTGGTTGATTGTTATAAGAGATCCCATAATTGGGTATAGTGAATCCCCATATTAGTCATGTTTTTGATTATCTAATGTATCCCCAATCAGAAGTGTAAGTATGATCTATGTTCTCTGATTTAGGATTTATTTATAGACATGATGCATTTTTGATTGCGTATAGCTTCTAACATTGAAGATGACTTTACATGTGATGAATATGGAGTGGCCAAATTATTTTAATATTTTTTAACTTTGTATCCTTAACAATTTAACAATATAGGTGTTCCAACTATTGATTCTACCATAAAAATAGATGTATGCACTATTTCTCACACTAATGATGATAATTATATGATGTCCCCAACCCAATAACAAGATTTAGATATACACCATTATCAAAATACATTATAAAAAATGATGCCTTCAACCATGATGTCCATGTCATTTACATATCATTTGATATTGAATCAGAACACAAAGGTTATGTACCCCCCATTAGTCCTCCATTATTATATACCCTATGGGTAATTAAAGAAATCTTAACTCAATAATATTATAAACTTTCTATAAAAAATAATATAATAAAATATAATCCTCCTTTTTATGATCGTATTCATACCACTGAGGTTATATAACTCAATATGAATAGAAAATTCACCTATTAAACAAATTGAAATAAACATTACCAATTTGGTTGACTCTACTCAACCAAATATCCCCAAAATGAACTCTACAACCACTATTACACCAAAAATTACCTTAGATGCTAAAGTGACTGATGTTAGACAAATATATTCTGAATATGATAGAAACAATATTCAAATAATTGGTTTTTAAATATATGTCAAATACTATGGACCTTTACCTATTCTCCCTAGTTATGATGCTATACTTGAACTACACCACACTATAAAACCTCAGCTTCCACACCAACATTATAAACTTGGTAAATTTAAGTAAAAAGTTATTTTTTTAAATTATTGTATTGCTAGTGTGGATCTTAAAACACATCCATTTCTTCCCTCCCTCCTACTCCATACTATTTCCAAGATGAAAATGTTGTTAGGTTGTGGAGCTAAAAGCTTCACCCAGATGTAAACATGGAGGAGGGTGATAAGTGTCATAGTCACCGACATCTGCAGGATCACCGACATCGAGCAGGGGTCGACAGAAAGAAACTGACATCGACAGGAGTCAACTGACGTCGGTCACCTCTAGTCAGACAGGGACCGACGTCGGTCACCTGTGCAGTTCCAAAACTGATTGTTGACAAACAGTTAATTGAACGGGTTGTTTGCATGTTAAAGACTAGTTCGAGTCTTGAGCTACTTGTCTAATTATTATATGCATGGGATCTATATAATAGACTCATGGGACTGTATTATAAAGTGTAGAACCAAAAGAGTTCTTCCATTATAGAATCATAGGGGTTCTTCCAGGTATGTAAGATCAGGTTTGATCTGCAGGGTGTTACAAGATCATGGTGGAGATCAACATGTGATAAGTAAGATCAGGTTGGTCTCTAGGGGTGTGTGTGTGTGAGGGTCAAAAGGAGATCTACGGGGTAGCAAGATCCAAGGTGATAGCAACACATCAAGGAGCAAGATCATGGTGAGATCTACTTGGAGTACTGGTTCATACTCGATTGTACTGGCAGTATTGTACTGACTGGTTGAGGTGAACAATAGCTCTGTGTTAGCCATTTGTTGTGACCTATATTGAGATAAGATTACTCTTGAGGGAAGATTACTAGTATTCCCATGAAGTGGAAGAAGAGTGTGATCTCTTTATTGTAATTTCGTTCTATAATGAGTTGAATACAATTGTGTGTTGCCTCTCATTTTTTGTGTTGTTTCTATTTCTAGTTACTTGTACTTCTGGTATAATTCTACATGTTTAGTTTCTTATACAAAGGTAATCATATGTGCTCTTAAATCTGACAAGTTGTGTCAAAGCTTTAGGGAACCTACGTCTTGTCAATTGGTATCAGAGCGAGGTTGGAGGTTCTCAGAGCGAGGTTGACTAATAGGTGGTTCAGATCTGGTTAGTTTTTTTTATTACAGGTCACTCTTAGGGGTTTTTGATTGAGTGGGAGTATAGCAATAGTAGAAGTTAAGCTGAGAATGGATAAATTCAGACACAGGCGTAGCACCACAGGGTGTGTGGTGGTTGGTCTTCAAGATTGAGCTTGAAGAGGAATACAAGCCAGGATACAGATTAGATAATGTACTAGTATAGGTATAGGTGCAACTATTTATCTCCAAGTGGGAGATTGTTAGGTTGTGGAGCTAAAAGCTTCACCCAGATGCAAACATGGAGGAGGGTGCTGAGTGTCATAGTCACCGATGTTGGCAGGATCACTGATGTCAGGCAGGGGTCAACAGAAAGAAACTAACATTAGCAAGAGTCGGCCGACATCGATCACCTCCAATCAAATAGGAACCAACGTCGGTCACCTTTGTAGTTCCAGAACTAGTTGTTGACAAATAGTCAGTTAGTTGAATGGGTTGTTTGTATGTTAAAGACTAGTTTGAGTCTTGAGCCACTTGTCTAATTATTATATGCATGGGATCTATATAATAGACTCATGGGGATGTATTGTAAAGTGTAGAACCAGAGTTCTTCCATTGGTAGAATCACAGGGGTTCTTTTAGGTATGTAAGATCAGGTTTGATCTATAGGGTGTTACAAGATCATGGTGGAGATCTACATGTGATAAGTAAGATCAGGTTGGTCTACAGGGGTATGTGTGTGCGAGGGTCAAAAGGAGATCTGCAAGGTAGCAAGATCCAAGGTGACAGCAACACATCAAGGAGCAAGATCATGGTGAGATCTACTTGGAGTACCAGTTCATACTCAGTTGTACTGGAAGTATTGTACTGACTGGTTGAGGTGAACAACAGCTCTGTGTTAGCCATTTGTTGTAACCTATATTGAGAGAAGATTACCCTTGAGGAAAGATTACTGGTATGCCCACGAAGTGGAAGAAGAGTGTGATCTCTTTATTGTAATTTCCTTCTGTAATGTGTTGAATACAATTGTGTGTTGCCTCTCATTTTTTTTGCTATTTCTATTTCTAGTTACTTGTACTTCTGGTATAATTTTGCATGTTTAGTTACTTATACAAAGGTAATCATATGTGCTCTTAAATCTGACAAGTTGTGTTAGAGCTTTGGGAAACCTAGGTCCTGTCAAATGTTATGCTTATTGAGGAAACTACAAAAATTGAATATTTGCCTATATATACAAGATCATTTTTCCTTTTTTAATAGAAGAGAATAAGTAAGAGTTATTGTGCATCTACTTATCCACCATTTTACTTAAGTAATAAGCTTAGGGTCTCATACTTTATTTGGAGATATTAATCTTGTCTTATAGAGAAGTCTTTTGGATGCATTGATAGGTTGTGTATCCTAGAGTTGATTTATCCTTCTCATCCTTATATACCACAACAACCTCTTATGAATAACCTTAGCCAAGGGAGAGATTGAGACTTGATGGGTTTGTCTTCAAAGGTAAGTATTCTTACCTTTGTTCCTCATTTATAATAATAGATAGATATGAATTTGTACTTCTCTTCCATGCATTAGGATTATATATACATTGACTTGAGTATATGTCTTCTATGTGTGTTTAATTTTAATTTTTATCATCCCCACTTTGTGCCAAAAGCTTTCGTGAGCACTAGATTATACTTTACTTTACTTGTTATTAGTTTAGTGAATATGAAAACATAGGTCTTATTTAGGTTTATTACATGATTGTGCTTGAATGGAGGCTTTAAAACCCTCCCTAGTGTGCTTGATTGCGAACAGATCTGCTCTAATTAGGTCTATAAAATCCCCATATTGGTCATGTTCTTGATTATCTAATGTATCCGCAATCGTAAGTGTAAGTATGATTTATCTTCTCTAAGTTAGGATTGATTTATAAAATTGATTCATTTTTTGTTTCATACAACTTCTAACATTGAATATGACTTTACATGTGATGAATATGGAGTGGCCAAATTATTTCAAGATCCTTTAACTATGTTTCCCTAAAAACTTAATAATTTAGGTATTCTAACTATTGATTCTCCCATAAAAATAGATGCGTGCACTATTTATCACATTAGTGATGATAATTATATAATGGCCCAAGCCCAATAATAAGATTTAGATATACATACACCATTTTAAAAGATATTACAAAAAATGCATGTCTTCAACCATGATGTCCATGTCATTCACATATCATTTGATATTGAATCAAAACCTGAAGTTTATGTACCCCCATTAATCCTCCATTATTATATACCCTATGGGTAATTGAAGAAATCTTGACTCAAGAATCTTATAAACTTTCTATAAAAAATAATATAATGCAATCTAATCCTCCTTGTTATGATCGCATTGACACCACTAAGGTTATATAACTCAATATGAAATAAACTTCACATATTAAACAAACTAAAACAAACATTACCAATCTTGTTGACTCTACTCAACCAAAGATCCCCAAAATGGACTCTATAACCACTATTACACCAAAAATTACCTTAGATGCTAAATTCACTAATGTTAGGCAAATATATTCTAAATATGATAACAACAGTTATCAAATAATTAATTTTTAAGTATATGTAAAATACTTTGGACCTTTATCTAAGCTCCCTAGTGATGAAGCTATACTTGAACTACACCACACTAGAGAACCTCAGCTTCCACACCAACATCATTAACTTGGTAACTTTAAGTAAAAATTTATTTGTTTTAGTTATTTCATTGCTAGTGTGGATCCTAAAACATATCCATTTCTTCCCTCCCTCTTGCTCCATACCATTTCCAAGATGGAAATGCTATGCTTATTGAGGAAACTATAAAAATAAAATATGGTACACTCATGTGTCCTCAACCTCTTACCATTTATAAAGAGCTCACTCCTAAGGATCATGATAACCTTAGATTTTTCTTTTTAAAAAATCATGAATCATTCACTTGGTCATATGATGAAATGTTGGGAATTGATCTTAGTATCATTGTTCATAAAATTATCACTTATCTAGATGCTAAACTTGTTAGACAACAAAAATGAAATTTCCCCCCGAAAATTTATATCTTGTCACAAAGAAATCATTAAACTTTTAGACACTAAATTAATTAAACACATGAACTACTCGGAATGGGTATCAAACATTATTCCCATTTGTAAAAAATTCACAATGGTTATTTGTATATGCATTGATTTTCAAAATCTCAATTCAGAATGTCTAAAATACAACTTTACCTTACCTTTAATAAATGCTATCATTGATTCTACCATTGGGTATGAAATTTTATCAACTATGGATAGTTTATCATGACATAACCAAATTCACATAGCTCCTAAAGATCAACATAAACAACATTTAATATAGAGTGGGACACCTATTACTACATTAAAATTCGTTTCAACCTCAAAAATTTTAGAGCCACATATCAATGTGAAATGGACCATATTTTTCATGATATTATTCATAAAATTATTGAAACTTGTGTGGATTATCTCATTTCTAAATCTAAAAGTCTTAAAACTCACCTTCATGATTTAGCTATCATTTTTTATTTATTTGTCAAATATTAAGTTGTAATTAATCCATATAAATGCATAATTAGAGTTACATATAGTAAACTTCTAAGTTTCCTAGTTTTCCTTCATGATATTGATGTTGATCTATCTAAAATCAAATCTATCATCAACATGTTCATTCTCCCACTCTTTGTCTACCTTCAAATGATTACCCATTAATTTTATATACATCCTTTACCCCTATATAAGTTAGGGTAATGCTTTCCCATTAAGACATTACTCATAGAGAATATTTTATTTACTATATCATTAGAGGTTTGATTGATTATGAAAAACATTATACTAAGATATAATGCAGTTGCCTTGATATTTATTTCTTAACTGAAAAGATCTATCATTATATGCTTTATCAAACCACTTATGTAATTGTTCATTATGATTTTCTTCATCATTTATTCTCCAAATCCTTATTACCTATAGATAAAATCAAAAAATGGATGGTCATATTGATGGAATTTGACCTTTGAATTGTTGCACAAAAAATTGTCAATATACAAGTCATCACAGATCAAATCACAACATCTTCCTTACTAGCTACAAACCATCTTCAAGATACTCTCCTTGATGAATAAATTATTATTTTTAGCATCTTAACTAATTAATTTCTATCAAATATTATTTTCATAATTTCACTATTGATCTAGAAGCAAATAATCTAGAATAAAATGATTACACTCTTGCTACCACTAAATCTAAAGTAATTATCAAATAATTATAAGAAGTTACAATTGAATTACATGAAGATACTTAGACACTTCACTTTGATGGTGAAAAATGCCTTCAAGTAGCTTGTGTAGGATTTATTCTAACCAACCCACATGATAAAATTATAACTTTAGAATTTTGATTAACTTTTGATGTCACCAATAACATGGATGAATAAGAAGCTCTAATACTAGGCATAAAATTTGAATCGATTTAAACATCCCATATTTACATGATTTGGTTGTTTCACAAATTATATTTCATCAATTTAGTGGTGATTATCAATTCAAAAGTGAAAACTTAATCACATATCATCAAATTACTACTATACTTGCTAAATAATTTGCCTCTTTTACCATCAAACCAATTCTGAGAGATTAAAATGCTATAGTTGATTCTCTCACTTAATCAGCATATTTATTTCACCCTCACCATTTAATTCATGATTCTCAATTTTTTTATTCAAATAAAAAAACACAATCTTATTTAAAAAACAAAAATGGTTCTCTAGTTTGTCACATTTAGGGTGTTACTATTCGACAAATCCCATGGTATAAAACATAATTCAATTTGTTGAACATCAAACTTAACCTCTAGATAAGGATTCTCATGAAAAGACTCAAATACATAAAAAATATTTCAAGTATGTAATTCGATACAACACCCATTACTATCATAATGCAAAAGGAACCTTACCACATTATGTAATGCAAGAGTAACTTCTTGCTCTCCTAGAACACACACATGGGTGAATTTACTATGGACACACTAATAATCATGATACAACCCACAAATGCTTATGTATGGGTTAATTTTGGCCTACTATAGATAAATATTCTATTAATTTTTATAAAAAAAATAATCCTTTTCAACTTCATGATGATATAATCCATTATCCTCTGGCTGAACTCTAAATAGTAGAGTCTTCTTTGCCATTCTCTATGTGGGTATTAATTCTCATTGGAAAATTACCTAGATCACAAGATGGTCATGTATTCATTATAACTACTACTAAATATTGTACCAAATGGGTAGATTCCATGCCTCTTATTAATGTCACTGTTATTACCATTTCTAAATTTATTCTCAATCAAATCATCTATCATTTTGGAGTTCCCCATATCATAATTTATGACAATGGTGGTAGCTTCAAAAATAAAGATATGAAAAAACTATGTGCAAAATTCAAAATGTCACATAAATTTTTAACACCTTATCTCCTCAATGTAATGGCTAAATAGAAGCCACTAAAAAAAATTGGAACAAAATATTACAAAAAACTATTAGGGAATCTTGTAATGATCGGCACCGCCATCTCTATCCTGCACTTTGGGCTTACTACACTAGCATACACACTGCTATTAGGGTAACACCATTTTCACTAGTATATGGGTGAATCAATCTTAACATTATAATTTAAACTCCCATTTTTACATGTA
This sequence comes from Torreya grandis, assembly GCA_037957365.1. Lineage (NCBI taxonomy): Eukaryota > Viridiplantae > Streptophyta > Pinopsida > Cupressales > Taxaceae > Torreya > Torreya grandis. The sequence continues at coordinate 432,540 of JARHVA010008096.1, forward strand.
TCTCTTCATGGTATAATTATTAATGGATAATTACGTGAAGATTGTCTCTATGCTTTATATTTCTTTGATAAGCGATATATGGTTGCTTTACAACTTAATCACCAATACAAGGCTTGAATTTCTAAAAACATAATAAAAAGGTCAAAGTATGAACTTTAAATGTTGGTGATTCAATCCTAAAACTATATTATACACATGAAAAAGAAATAAAATATCCCCAAAAATGGTGGGGTCCTTACTTAGTAAAATACATTCTTGGTCCTAGTACATATAAATTGTAAACTAATGAAGGACACATATTCAAAGAACCTACTAATGCTCAATTCTTAAAGAAATATTTTGATTCAATATTTACTTTATTTTCATATACTTTAAATACTAAAAATTTTGGTAGGTTTCCTCCAAAGATCTCCAATTTGCAGTAGTATATTATATTCAATAGCCTTATCCCCAATCATTGGTCCTTTGGTCTATATTTATTACTTTCATTTAATTCATGAGTTACAATAAGATTATAGATAGGACCTAACCATCATCATTAATATATTTTATTTTCATAGTTTAGTTTTAAAATTTTCTCTTTGATCATGAATTTGTCATTTTAAAAGTTTATTTTCATTCTTTATTTTCTTGTTATTTTATGAGTTGCAGTATAAGACCTTGAATAGGACTAGGCCTTCCTCACAATAAATTTTTTACATTTTTACCCACTTTATTTTATCTTTAATGAGTTGTATTGTAAGACCTTGGAGAGGACCAGGTTTTCCTCATAAAATCTATAAAATTTTCACAATTATTTTTAAACTACAGAGTTTTTCTTAAAAAATAAGGCATCAATCAAATATTGTGATCTCATACTATTAAATCAATTTTGTTTATTTTATGGTAACACCTTTAGAAAAAACTATTTTTGCATGTTTCCCTACACTTTCATTATTTCTTATGATATAGAGTCATGCTTACTTGTCATTGTATCATTTTCACATTGTCACAGTTTTTTTACGATTTGAGGTAATTCAATCATTTCATATTCATTCTCCTTATCTCCCCTAATTTCATTCCATTTTGGGTATACCAAGGCTAGTTTCAAGATAGCGTTCCTATTTAACATGCAAGTATAAGACTCATAGATACCATGCTTTCTAAGTTATTTTATTTAGCTACCAAGTCTAAGTTTTCTATTGATAGTCATTTTTAACACCCATGTTGGTTTTTTGAATCCGTATGGAGGAGGAATAGATAAATCCATAAAAAAATTAAAATCTAAATCATTTAAAACAAAATACAATGCTAAAAAGGCAATTGTAAATTAAAAGTAAAAATCAAACCAAAATTCATGATTGTTAATCACACCTTCTATGTTATTCAAATTTCAAAATCCATAATTGGCCTCATATTAGGTTTGATGTCTATTGGGGTGTGATAGGCTAGTAGACTAGGATATAATGTTTTAAATTAGATATAGTACTACCTGCTTTCTTGCACAAGTAAACAATCTTCAAAATAGATAGATGGCTCTATCATGGGTCATGAGGAATGGGAAACATGCTGTGGGAAGGTAGGTCCATTTTAATTTTCATGCATATAACCTTGATGGGATGACATTTATAATTCACTAGATAACCCATATTTGTGTGGCTAACGCAAGTTGTCTAGAGTCCTTAATGTCAAATGTCCTCTTGTTTTTCCAACTTAATTTAAGTTTCTTGATTCTAATAAATATTTTTTACCTTGGTATCACCTGCATTTCCCACACCACCCATTTCATTTCCCCCCTTGATAGGCAAGTTTGTTTCTAAATTTGTTTCCCAAATTACTTATTTCCTTTTCTTCACATCTTAAAACATGCTACCAATAGTTTTGTTTTGGTTCTATTTATATTGAGAATAAACTATTTTTTTGAATGAATATGCATTAATTCCTTACACCATTGCTTTATCCTTCTTAGATTTACTCAACTTCTTTTTAAAAAATTATTATAAAAATTGTTTATCATTTTTTTTGTGAATAATCTTCTTTTTCTCTATTTTAGTTTTTCCTTTTTTGAGTGAGATTGGATTGTTATTTCTCATTCATCAATGTTTTTAATTTATGCTACTTTTCCATATTTATTTAATTTTGGTTCATAACTTATTTTACATTAGTTTTATATTTTTCATTTTACTATCACGTGTCCTTGGTTTGATCAGGTTTGTTACCTTTCTTACCTTGGGTACATTTTATTTTGAGATTTTCAGTCATTTAGTAGCATTGCATTTTTAGGTTACCCAATTTACTCTCAATTTTCATTAGTCCTTTTGGTTATAACTTAGCACTTATCACCCTAGCTTACCAAATTACCAAGAGTTTTTTTTAGTTCTATAAATTACAATTATTTGATTTTGATGCATTTATTCATTCTTTCTCTTTAATTTTACATCCCTAGGGTTTGTCCAAAGAAATTAATACACCCTCCATGATAAAAATTATAAATACAATAGATAATCATTAAGTGATAAAGGTAAATTCAAGATAAGTATATGATACTTTTACATTGCTTCAGTTATTTTCTTATTGTCATTTTAAATTTATTTCATATTGTAATTTTTTATTAGCTCAATGTCATGGGTTGCTATGGTATTTTTTTGAATCACCATCCCATTTTACAACTGTGTGACATGTGATCATCTTCTAGTGGGGCATATGTATAACACAATATTTCAAAACTTTATCAATTATTGATTCTTTCTCTCTTTTAGGAACCCATCAAATCTCAATCTCTCTGAGTGTACACCTTAAAGGGTGCATCGGGAAAAGGGTTGGTAGATATTTACTAATTTTCAAGATTTTTAGACCCTATACCACCACCTAAAACTAATACAAGTTACTCTTATACAAATCCCTAAGCATTAAGACCTCACTTATACACTTCCCTAAGCAACTCACTACCCAAAATAGCCCCTACCTAAGTAAAAACACATTTTTACCACTTATCCTACTACGTCAACTGGGTCAACCCAATTCTAGATTTAGTGCAACCAGACAACCTAGTTTAAGACCTAATGACTCTATTTACTACTTAACAAGGTTAACTGGGTTGACTGCATTAGCTAAATTCTCAAGGTGATCATCGACAATCAGGATCTCATTTTTTTAATTTTTTAGCACACATACCTTAGTAACACCCTTTAAAGATTACCTTCTCCACCTACCCTACCAACAATGTCTACCTTGATGTTAGACATTTTCACCCAAACTATATCCGATTTTGTGATGACCTTGCCTTGTTCCTTTTGACTGCACCAACCAACACTACCATGTTGACCATTTGAATTAGCACCACCTAGTGCACACCAAACCATTTATGTTTTTCCTAGGAGAAATTCCTACCTAGAATACCTATAAAAACACCAACCTTGTCTAGGAGAGTGGATAAGATAACCTAATCATTTATGCCTAATGTTGTGGCTTGGTCCTCCCATCACTTATCTTTTTAGAATCGACCCTATTTTTACCAAATATGATAACTTAGTCTATGCATGATCTTGGATATCACACTTAGTCTTATTCTTTACACATGTTTGTGATTAAAATTCCCAACCACCATTATTGCCAACCTCGTGACTCACCATAAACCACTCCTCAAACCTGCACTCAATTTAGTTTCACTTCATCTACTCCCAATTTGAGGGGAACACATCCTCTTATACTTAAAGCAATCAAACCTTTGACCCATAATCTATTTTTATTTTATAACTTATTGACACAAATTAAATAATAAAAATGGGTAAAATGTAGACACTAGAAAATACCACATGATGGTTCTAGATGTCAAAACACCTCTAGATCAGACCATTACCTAGCCTCCGACCATGACCCTGAGTCAATTTAGCTAGCTATCAAAACAAACTCACTAACCTACCCTTTTTACCTAGCTTAAAATTTAACCCTCAATCACTAATAGTCACCTTCACCATCGATGACTACCCTGACCATCAATGGTCAGGTCTTCTCCATATGAACAAAGATAACTCAAGATGTGTGCAAGCTAACACATCAAAATTTAATATGAATAACAAGCTAAAGGATCACAACAACCAACCAAACCTCCTATATAACCTTCTACCTCCATCTCTCTTTGCCTATAAAGAAAGGTGAGTAAGAGGTTAAAGAGGATCTAGAAATGAAACAATCGACATTTAAGCAATCAACATAGTGATCAATCATCCAACAACCAAGCTAGCAAAACATCAAGAGTTTCTTCATCAAAATTTATTTTTGTAGGTCTTCCTTCCAGCCAACCAATAAGCATAATAGAGACTTGTTACTCTACCAAAATTGCTCCACAACCAAAGGCATTGTTACTTTACCCAAATTGCTTCTCATCCCACCTTCAACCATCAAACAACAAGCTAAGTACATTTCTTGTTTTAAGTTTTGATTATTTAGTTTATAACATCTTTACCTAAATCATTTCCTTCTACTTATTATCCTCTGACCCCCTAACTCCAAATAGACCTCCAACATCCTAATGTGTCCATTATGCATTTTTTTCTAAACATACACATAACCTATAATAACCATCAATGATCACCCTGACTGTCAATGGTCACCTTCAATAGTTGAAAATTACCCAATTATTGATAGTCACCTTAACTATCGATGATCATCCCAACCGTCGATGGTCATTGTGGTAGGAAATAACATCAAGTTATTTCCACCTACTTACTTCTAACTAAATTCCACTTTCTAACTTATTACTTGTTCATAGAATCCCCACCTATTTTTTAAACTCAACTTGACCTATTTAGCATTAGTATAGACCCATTATTTTCTATAATTAATCTATTTTATTTATCAAGTATTTATTTACTCTTACATTTCCTTTCATTCTTTTCTATAATTTTATGCAAGTATTTAATCTTTATTTATTTCAACTTAACTATTTTAAGAGAGTGGATTGACAGCCTCCTAGTAAGGTCATGCTTCTTAGATCTATTTCATGCTAGGCAATCTACCTTGCTATCCATATAAAAACCCCTTTGCTTTAGTGCTTTCTTATCTACAAGTCATTCTTCCCAAGATAAAGAGGAGATTTTCATAATCATCTAGATCATGCACATATAAATAAACAAGTTCTTATGTCATACCCTTATCTAGTTTCTTACTTATTCTTCCCAAGAAAATAAATTGAAATTTATAGAAATATTTTAGTTGACTTTCAATGGTTGACCTCAAGACCTTGACACTAAAAAACCACACACAATAATTCTAGATGCTAGAACACCCATAGATCAGACCATTACCTAGCCTTTGACCATGACCTTGAGTCAGTTTAGCTAACTAGATAAAATACCTCAATAACCTACCCTTTTTACCCCACTTAACCTTCAACCCTCAACCATTAATGGTCACCTTGACTATCGACAATCACCCTAACCATCGACGGTCAAGTCTTCCCCATTTGAACAAAAATAACTCAAGCTATGTGAAAGCTAACACAACAAAATTTAATATGGATGACAATTTAATTCATCACAACAACTAAGAAAACCTCATATGCAACCTTCTACCTCTATCTATCTTTGCATATAAAGAGAGGGAAGTAAGAGATGAAAGAGGATCTAAGAATGAAGCAATCAGCATAGTGATTAGTCATTTAGCAACCAATCTTTCAAAACATCAAGATTTTCTTCATCAAAATTTCTTTTTACAGGTCTTCCTTCCATCCAACTAGTAAGCATAATAAGAGACCTGCTACTCTACAAAAATTGCTTTCTAACCAGAATCATTGTTACTCTACCCAAATTATTTCTTATCCCACCTTCAACTATTAGACAACAAACTAAGTACACTTATTATTTCAAGTTTTGATTATTTAGTTTCTAAAATCTTTACCTAAACCATTTCCTTCTACTTATTATCCTCTAGCTTCCTGACTCCAAATAGACCTCCAACATCCTACTGTGTCCATTCTTCAACCTTTCTTAAACATACATAGAACCCATAGCAAACATCGATGGTCACCTTGACTATCGATAGTCACCTTAAACTACCAATGGTTACCCAACCACCGATGGTCACCTTAACCACCAATGATCATCCTAACTGATGATGGTCAATATGGTAAGAAATAACTATAAGGTATTTATACTTGCTTACTTCTAGCTAAATTCCATTTTTTGACTTTTTGCCTATTCACAAAATCACCACCTATTTTTTGAACTCAACCTAGTCTATTTAGCATTAGTATAGCCTTGTTATTTGCTATAATTAGTCTATTTTATTTATCAAGCATTTATTTCTTCTTGAATTTTCTTTCAATCTTTTCTACCATTTTATGTAAGTACTTGATCTTTATTTCTTTTAATTTAATTTTTTTAAGAGAGTGGATTGACGACCTCCTAGTAAGCTCACACTTCTTAGATCTATTTCATGCTATGAAATCCACCTTGCTATCCATCTAACAACCCCTTTGATTTAGTGATTTCTTATCTATATGTCATTCTTCCCAAGACAAAGAGGAGATTTTCATAATCATCTAGATCATGCACGTACAAATAAACAGGTTCTTCTACCATACCCTTATCTAGTTTCTTACTTCTTTCCAAGAAAATAAACCAAAATTGAGAGAAACATTTTGGCATACACGATGGTACCCAATAGCATCTAGGTGCCCATTTTCTTGTTTATTCTATGCTCATACAAAGAAATTGAATTTTTCATTTTAGACTTAAAATAAACCTTGCATATATTGATTGCTTGCATGTTTATCTCACATAGTTAAAATTAAAGGCTCAATAATTCAATCGTAGCTTCACTTATTTATCACACACCATACCAAACCACTTAAATCAATTAAAACATCATAACAATTGACATAAGGCCTATTCTTTGGCTATCTTACTTGTAGGTCATTACCAAGAAGAGAAACAAAAACTCAGCTCTCTGGTTAAGTCTAAACTCTATAAATCAATATATACTAGATAAGGACCCAACACCCTTATCGATGTAGTGTGTGAAGGGAAGGGGTAGAACCCAATATCAAGCCATGTATTTATGTCCAACATAGATCCTTTTAAGATCCTTAAAAGTCTGAAACCAACCATATAATTTTTTTTTAATACCTATTCTACAAACCAAGTTCTTCTTCACACTTTCCAACTAAGCCATAAACCAAAAGCGAGATAAAAGGTACTCTAATATTTTAAATGCACTCTAGTGTATTTTTTTTTGATTTCCTTGAGATCTTTTTCTTTTGTTTTCTTTGTGTTTGAATTGTGAGTCTTTCCTTTATTTCTTTCTATCCCTCATATGGTTTTTAATAGACAATAGTTGAGGAACCAAACCAATTAGGAGACACCTTCCTCTTCTTATTCATCCATGGATTACCTTAGATGTTGAGGGTTCTCCCCATCCTTCTACCCCCTACCATGCCTCAAATATTTTTCCAAGGTGATGTGGATTTTTACACCTTCCTTGATAACAACCCCATGGCCCTCCAACATTACTTCAATACCATGTCTCACTACACCTCTATTTTAGTTCCTTTTAGTGATCCACCTAATGGGATGCCTCCCCATATTATGGGTTCCACTACTTCTACCCAACTCTGATCACTTAAACATATTCATCAACTAATAATCCATCTACTACCTCCACCCAAACTCAATCAAATAACCTAACCAATAACCCCTCCAACATAAGGGCAACCTCACCTATTGTTACTCATACTCCACCCACCATGGGGATACCTTTTACCCATATCACCAATATTCCCCTTATCACTACCAATGTACCAATATCCACCCCACTTCAGAATGTGGTGCTTTCTATACCTTATACCCTTCCACCTATAAATACTAGATTTACCACTCACCCCAAACCAACTAACTTATTTGTATCTCTAACCCAATCCATATCAATTCCTTAATCTACCACTCTAATCATACCTTTGAACCAACCCACATCAACCCCTCAACAAATACCTATGACACCTTACCCACTATATGTTCCTAATCCACAAGGATACATAGTTGCACCTTCTACCCAACCACTTCTGCCTATTAAACCTTATATGGCATCATCCTAACCCTCAATAACCACACACAAACATGGGGCATCTTCTCAATCTTCTATCAGTTATCCATATATTGCATCCACCCAACCCCAATAAAACTTGCTATTCATTTATGGTACTCCCCAACCCCAAACATACTTGGTCAAAATATTGATGGACAAAATGACCAACCTAGAGTCATCTATCTCTGGGACTCATAACCTCTTACCTTACAACCAAATATGTAATTAACCTATTCACCCATCCATCCCTATCCAACCTTACCCTCCTCAATGCGAATTTCACAAATTTTCTAAATTCCAAAGCAAGGAGGACCCCCAATAACACCTAAGAGTGTTTTAACATTATTGTTACTTGATTGCCTATTATGATGCTCTTCTCCTTTGCACCTTTCCTATGTATTTATTTGGACCAGCATTAGATTGGTATAGTTTTATCACTAAACACTCTATCTTTTCATTTTCCTAACTCACCCAAACCTTTTTATACCACTTCTTGATCAATATATCTAAGAAGTTCTCTATCACCGACCTCTACTCCATCAAGCAATTTGATGATGAATAAATTACCAGTTTCATAGCTCGATGGAGAGGTCTTATCAACCAGCTATTTTTCTCTTTTTCCCAACCCAAGTTAATTGAAATTTTTACTGGGGCTTGTTCCAAACACATTCCCCCCACTTTATATGTTCAAAATTTTTGAACTTTTGATGAGACTTTCACCATGGCATCTAAAATAAAAATTAGAGACATTAATGAGGGGAAGTTGAAACTAAGAAATAAAAAGTATAGCTTCAAATCCAATGATCCTTCCTCATCCAAAACCACCAACCAATCTAACTACCCAAAATAAAACCAAAGGTAGCCACAAATCTAGTGGCCTTAAAACCACTCCACCACTAGTTGTTAACCAACCCAACCAAACCAACTCCTCTGAATCCTCCAATCAACACACCCAAAATTAAAAATGGGCTACCCAAAAATAATACACTCTATTAGGGGAGTCATATTCCTCAATTTTAGACAAGTTTCCCAAATCCAAAATCATACAGCTTCCCCCCATCAAACCTCCCCAATAATTTGATGTAGTTCACCATGTTCTAGGTTGGTATAATGAGAATGATCTATATGATTTCCAATATGTCATTAGACATGACATTATTAGGTGTAAAACCTTCAAAACCATTGTACAAAACATGATTGATAAGGATAACTTGCGTTGGACAATCCTAATGCACCCTTGAATTAGTCACTCAACATATTTCAATAACCTTTTCCCAAACATGCCCCTTTTACCCACCATGATGACAACAAACCATAATCATCTCATGCTCATGAGGTCCATATGATCAATGTAATTATCAGTTAACCTATCACTGAAGAAACTACTACCTCAACCACTTATTCCTCCACTCCACTTCTTGAAGTGGTAGAACCACCCCCCATTACTTTAGATACCCAAATAAAGGAAGAAACCACATCCTCTCCTTCACTTGACAAGATAAAAAACTTACCCAACTCTCCTTTAGTATAAATAATAAAGGATGCAACCATCACTATCACACCTTCTTCCCCCAATGGGGAATCACCCACTCTCTCTTTAGAAACTAGTCCAAAAGAAGAGATCACTTTATCTACTCCTTCCATGGAGGAAACATCTTCCCAAATTTTGGAACATTTCATCCAAGACAAGGTTAAATAGACCATCCCCTTACCTCAACCTATGGGCCTAATCTTTGAAATCGATACCCAAGGAACCAAACCAATTTACAAACCCTTCTTTGGACTAGTCTAAAGCCTAGAATTATCTTCTGAACCTAACACACATCAAACCACCTTTTGGCATCATTTTGGTTTCCCCTCTCAAAATAAGTGGGAACATTCATCCACCCCATCTTCAATCATGCCTACCATTAAACCTATAATCACCTCAACCCCTTCATGAAAAACCTCTTTTTTCAAAATCATGGAATAACCATCTAAACCATCTCCATTCAAAATTATCAAATCACCTTACACCTCTTTAATCAAACCTATCAAGAACCTAGGGATGCTTCCTAATTCTAGCCTTATCTACCCATGTTTCATGTTGGACTTAACCCCATCTAGTCCACCAAATAAAACATTAACCAAACTAACCAAGAAGGTGGAACCACCCAAACTCCCACCTAGAACTAGAACCATGCCATCCACTTTCTTATTACCTTCTATATTATGACCCCATCCTTCTTCCATCTTAGTAGCTCATCCTTCTACCAAGAAGTAAATCCCTCCCAAAACTACCCAAACCAAAATTCATCCTTTTATTTTACCTTTACCTATCCTCTCCAAATCATTAAACTCCTCATCATTCTTGACCACACTATCTACCTCTACCTACCCACCTATCTCTAAACCTTCATCATCTCAATCACCCACCTCCAAATCTTTCACATTTAAACCTTTTACCTTAAAACCATCCAAATCTTAATCATCCAAATCAAATCCACCTACTAAAACCATTCTACCATGTATAAATTCCATGGTGAAGCCTACTTATAAGAAGGCTTCCATGCTGAAAACCAAAAGCCCATGACCCTTAACACCTTTTCTTGAATATTATTCAACCATTTTTCAAAGGTTGTTACAAACTTCTTCCTTAAAAATACTACCTATAAAACCTTTTGACCCTTCAAGTCCTAAATCATCTAGGTTTAATGACAATTTAATCTACTCATACCATAGGACATTTGGACATGACACAAAGAACTGCAAAGCTCTCTAAGCACTTATCCATAACTTATAGGATGAGGATGATCTATTATCAAATGAAACTCTATTAATCCAATCATCAACCCAACCACCAAATAAACCTACCTAAAACTTACCCACTCCTGCACTCCCATCCAAGTGTCAGGAGGAACTGAAGCAGCCTTCTATCCCAACACCTCCCCTCATCCACACTATCCATATGATAACTTGATCTTGAGCCCAACAAAAGGATAAGGGAAAGTCCAAAGTGTCTATTCTATGGAAATATCCTTCCACCCCTCAACCTTCCAATTGGAATCTAGTATCATCACCTTCACCTTTACCAAAACCCAAGATATCCATTTTGGGTGCCTCTCCCTTTAACCCTTCTAAATCTATCCAGTGAGTAGTTCTAAAATAGATTCAGTAGACACTAATGAAGATGAGCCTATAAAAAATAACAAACACCTCATGCCATCACTTCCAAGCTTTGATATAGGCCCTATAATCTATATATGTTTAAACTAAAGACCCTCAACCTATTGCCACCTTTATTGGTGCTCTTCAACTCTCCACCCTTGTCACCTTCAAAGATTCAAAGATACCCTTTATCCACCCTGAGGATTTAGATCCAACTCTCTTCATCACTACATACATTAATCAAACCCACATCAAAAAGGTGATGATTGATGGGGGATCTAGTATTAATATTATCTACTCCCATGCTTATGACCAACTCTAGCTTCCAAAGAATATCATGTCAGAAACCATGATGGTCTTCTATTTCTTTAATGATATTATGTCCACAACCTTGGGGATAGTTTTCCTCCACATGAATTTGGGACCTTGCATACTTATAGATCTCTTCTACATCATATAAGGCAAGTTATAATATAACATCTTACTTGGATGCCCTTGGATCTAATCTATGAGTTATGTCCCATCCACCTTGCATCAATGTGTCAAGTTCAAACATGAAGGTCAAGTCATCACCATCCATGCTAACCATAGTCCTTTCACATCTTGTAATATGACATATCAACCCAATGATGTTAATATTCCTTGCTCATCTAGCTCATCACCAACCAACAAAAAATCCACCCCTACCGTTGATGAAGCTTTAACTAGCTCATTGATCCCTTCTTCTTAGATCCCCATAAAGGATCCCTTGGAACCTATGTTCCAATGCCTCTCACTAGTAGAATACCATATTTTAGCCTTGGATGTTTTCCCTACTCCTCAATAGTATGGGAATTTTGATCAGGATCCTGATTATGATCCCAATATTGAAACCATCATTCTATTTAGGCTTCCTAACCACCAAAATGATTTCATCTATGGGGGATTTGATCATCTACTTCTTGCTTCCTCTACCACCTCTTCTACCTAACCATTTACCTCTAATTTCTCTAATTTAGGCAAATAAAAAAATTCCAAATTGTACCTTCATAGGTGTGCCTAGAAGGGATTCAACCTTAAACATTATGAACATGGACCCCACAAATTACCTTTGATCAAAACCTAGAAACCTTGTGAGCTATTTGGCCTTGGGTTTATCCTACCAAAAGAACCTACTGATTCACCCAAACCCATCACCACCATTGATGAAGACATTTCATTCTCACCAACCCCATCTCTTCTAAAGTATGAGGATCTCAAAACCATCCCTTCTAACTTTTTTTAGTCATTACCATTAGTTTGGGCTCCCTAACCTATCAAAAGGGAAGTCGTATTAAGACCTTTCCTTTGATTCATTTTGGAATGGTAGAAAATGATTCTCCTACCATCCACACCATTTAAAATCATGATGATCATTCCATTATCACCTATCTTGGTATGGGGGATTCTTTTATCCACAAATCCCTTCCTCTTAAAAACCAAACCATGTTGAATAAATCCACTATCAATGTCAACTTGGATACTTAAGATAACCCCCACATTGTAAATATTAGTTAATCCTTAGATTCCTTAGAGAAACAAGAGTACCCTTCCTTCATAAATGAAGCATAGAATTTTCTTGGTCTTATCAAGATATGTCTGGAATCAACCCTTCAATATCTCTCCATAACATTTTCATCCATCCTGATGCTAAGCCTATTAGGCAAAAGCTTCATAGGATGCATGCTCACATCTCCCTTCTAGTCAAAGAAGATCTTTAGTGCCTTTTGTCTATAAACTTCATCCAACCCATTGACTATCCCCAATGGGTTTCCAATATCATTCCCATCATCAAGCCCATAGGGGTACTTTGCCTTTATATTGACTTTCTTGACCTCAACCTTGCTTGTCCTAAGGATGACTTCCCTTTGCTTAGCATTGACCAACTTATTGATCTTACAACGAACCATGAGATGTTATCGCTCATGTATGGTTTCTCAGGATATAATCAGATCTTAATTACCCCCAAGGATCAACATAAAACTTCCTTAATCACCTCATGGGGAACCTTTTACTATAGGGTCATGTCATTTGGTCTAAAGAATGTTGAAACAACCTACCAGCATGTGATGACCTATATCTTCCATGATCTCATCCACAAATTTTTGGAGGACTATGTAGACGACCTCCTTAGGAAATCCAAATATTAAAAAGATCATATATAAGTTCTCAATATTATCTTTGAATGATTAATCCATTTCAATGTCTGACTTAACCCCAAGAAATGTATTTTTTGGGGTCTTATCTGGAAAGCTTATTGGCTTTATTGTATCTCTTCAAGAAATTTAATTAAATATCACCAAAGTTAAATAAATATTGGAGATGCCTCCTTCTACCCACCTTAAGCAAATTCATATCCTATAGGGGAAGCTCCAAACTATCCTTCACTTCATCTCTCAGTTGTTAGATAGATGTCAACCCTTTCACCATCTTCTCAAGAAAGATACATCTTTTAAGTGGACTAAGGACTACCAACAAGCCTTTTATTCACTCAAAGAGTACTTTCTTTCTCCACCTATTATTATCCCCACTAAATAGGACCAATGATTCTACCTCTATATCTTTACCACTAACCATTTCTAAGGGGAAATGCTTACTCACTGTGATGAATAAAATAAAGAGCAAGTTGTATAATATATAATTTGAATGATTATAGAGTATGAAATTTGGTACACCCATACTAAGAATCTTTGCCTTGGTTTAGTCTTTATGACTTATAAAATTCATCTTTACCTCCTCAATCATAAAACCTTTGTCATTACCAACACTGACCCACTCAAGTACATGCACTCGAAACCATACCAAAACCAACATATGGCTAAGTGGCTCATGCTCCTAGATAAATTTGACCTTGAGTTCCTCCACCAAAATTTAATTAAAGAGAAAGTTATTTATAATCAATTGGTTAAATCTCCTTTTCCAGATAACCAACCACTTCCTCCTGCATTCCAAAATGAGTCCATCATGACTTTTTCTCAAGAGGATGTCACCTACCAAATGACCATGTTTTTTTGATGGCTCAAATTGCTAACATAGTGGGGGTGCTAGATTTATTCTCATTTCCCTTGATGGTGAACCTCATCTTCTTTATTTCAAGCTTTATTTTTAGTGTACCAATAATATGGCTAAGTATGAATCCCTAGTAATATGTCTCCATACTACTCTAGCCTTGGGAGTTAAGATGATCAGTGTCTTTGGTGATTCCCAACTTATGGTCAACTAAATCAATGGATCCTACCAATGTAATAATGATGTCTTGAAATAGTAAACACTCCTTGTAGATGTAATCTTAACATCATTTTATCATTATCTTATCCAATCTGTTATCTGATCTACCAATAAGATTGTAGATATAATGGTTTCCCTAGCTTCCTAGATCCCATATGTGCCTTTTGATTCTAAGATATTTGTCACCATTCATTATTTATCACACCCTATTATATCCAATCCAACATTCCTACCATTTGTATTATGGAAGAATATCCATTGGACATTTGGTATGAGAAAACCTTTGACTATCTCAACCTTGACATCATTCCTCCTAACCTCTCTGGGAATGTTCGAAGAGCCTTTGCTTAGAGTACCTCTCGTTATACCATACTATGGGGAATCCTTTTAAAAAATGGCTTTAATGACCTCCTTCTTTGTTTCCTATGTAGTCATGAGGCTTCCCATGCTATCAAGGAAATGTATGATGGGATCTATGGGGGACACTTTAGTAGTCAAGCTATCACTCTACATATCCTTTACCTCAACTACTATTGGCCCACCCTCAACCAAGACTACTATGAATATGTAAAGAAGTGTGTTAAATATCAACAATATGCCAATTTACATCATACATTAGCTCATGGCCTTTAAGTGTCCAAGGAATTTTGGCCCTTCTCACAATGGGGACTGGATCTCATTGGGGAAATCAATCCTCATTATTCATAGTAGCACCACTCCATCATCACCACCACTAAGTATTTCACCAAGTGGGTAGAGGATATTCCTATCATCTTGGCCAAAGCTACTAAGATATTCAACTTCACCAATCATCATATCATTTGTCATTTTGGTGTTCCCCATAATATCATCATCGATAATGGTAAATATTTCAAAAATAAACAAGTCCAAGGTCTTTGTGATGCATTTGGCATCAAGTTAAGATTTTCCCCACCTTATCATCCATAAGAAAATGGATAGGTGTAAACCTCTAAAAAAACCTTCAATAAGATGTTATATAAGGTGGTCAATGCTTCGAGTTAGAATCAACACTTGCACATCCCTTTTGCTTTGTGGGCCTATTACACTAGCGTTTAAACCTCTATGGGTGCTACCCCTTTCTCTTTGGTCTTTGGAACATAGTTGGTCTTGCCTCTCAAATTCCCTATTCCCTTTATTCACATATCCTTATAATACATCATTTCCAAGAGTGATTATCATCAAGATCATCTAGCATGACTTGAGATACTTGATCAGCTTTGCCTAGTTGTGCTTAACCATCTTTGTGTTTATCAAGAACTAGTCAAGTGTGCTTATAAAAAGGACCTAAAAGAATGAAACTTCAACATCAAAGACCTCATCTTGAAGGAAAATAAGCATGTAACCAATATGGAGAAAATTAAATGAGGTAATTTTTATTTCAATTAGCTTAGACCCTACATCATAACCCATAAGTATGGATTAGGAGCTTATCATTTATCCTCTTTCAAAGGTAAACTAGAACCTAAGCCTCTCAAAGCTTCACATCTGCATCCTTTCTTTTGTTAAATAAGGATTAAACTCATATTTTGTCTAACTTAATCTCATCCCTTGATTTATAATATTTTCACCTCCCTCACACCTTTATCCCATCCATTTGAAGATAACCACTTATAATATAGAACCATGTGATTAAACATCACAGTCATAGCCTGATCCTAAATATGGGTACCACAACTCTACCCATGGCATGGTTCTCATGGATACTTTCCATCCCTAATCAGATGGAATCCCATGGACATTATCTCTCAAAACCACCCTTTTCACCTATCATTAACTTTCTTATGCTTTAGGTTTTACCATCTTATAGGTAAACCTATAAGCCTATATAGACTTGTCCATGTCTAACCTAGCATCAAAATAATTTGGGATACCTAAATATCACTTAAATATCTCTAGCATGTAGACTCCTCTCTAGAAGGATAGTTTCCCAAAATATAAATTTCTTAAAAGGATAGACTACTCCCTTGAAGGATAGCTACCAAAAGGAAAAAATCCAAAACTTAGACCACTCCTTGAAGGATGGATGAGTTAATTTTGTCAAAATAAATCATTTGAATATTCCCACATTGATCAGTTTTACAAACCTATCAAAACCAAGCAATAAAAAGACCCCATATCAAAATTAGAACAAGTTATCCCAAAAAAATTGTAATCGGCTTTCACACATATACCATCAGTATACTTCCCATATCGATCAATCTACACCTTGAATTAAAACATGGACTTGTATATCATGGTTATTACATCACCTATAGAAGGGGAAAAACAACCCACAAGAGGTTACACTACCCTTCACACCACATATTGCCTATCTCCCCTCTATGCCATCTACAAATCAAAGGATTCATGAGCTTACTTGACATGATGTGATCAAGACACCTTTTTACCAACCAATGCATGCTAGTGTGAAGCATTCAAAGGGATTATGTTCCTTAAACCAATCTAACTTTGGTTTTGTTTAGTCCTTACTAATAAAGAAGCATCATTCCTTTTTTTCTTATTCTCTCATAACTAGTTCATGTATTCACCTAGACATATGTCTCATTATTTTCATCTCTTTTCTTACATTTAGTTTTGTTATCTAACTTACTTTATGTGTTATCATCATCAACAAAATAACTATAAATCATAAAAACACCACAAACATCACATCATCATCATCATCATCATCATAAACCATATCACATATTTATGATCATAACCATATATAAAACAAAGCATCATCCATAATCATCACATGCCTAAACTAGTGAATCATAATCATAATACATATGAACATTAAAAATATGAACCATGAACCATAAAATCACATCTATATATCATCATCACATCATATACGTTATGCCTCACCAAAATAAAATAGTAATTGTAATAATTTACATCTCTCTCTCAAAACATATAATCTTGTTACATCAGATCATAAGTCAGTATCAAAATCATACACATCTATACATCTTGTATCATATCCTATGCCCCTAAGGCAACATTGATATCTAGTGTCTACCCCTTGAAGTGCCTGCCTATCCACCCACAGAGGAAGCCCACTGACTTGGAATCATTATACCTACACCATCTACCAAATTGGCCCTGTACTCACCCCATGAGGGCTGATTAGGACAACATGTTAGGACTATGGCCTCATATTAATGTAATTCCTCAATTATAGCCAAGTACCATGCCATAGGGATGATACCTAGTGGTATTTTTGGTGTTGTGGATCCTCCTCTATCCTATCTTAAGGAGTCCCTCTCCTAGGTCACTAAGGATAGTGTGGCTCTAGCCTAGTCTTTCTCACCAAACACCACCATGACCTGACCCTATGCTACTAATAGCTAACCTTACAAAGTGGCTATTATAACCTATACTACAGCTAATATTTCTTAAGCTTGATCTTTATATACCACCTTGACCTATACATCAGGATGACCTCTATGTACCTGTACCTATGGAGCTCCACCAGTTGGATCCACATCCATACCCTAATTGACCCCATCATCCCATCCAAAATATACCATTACATAGAGGGCCTAATACCATATCAGGTATTTATCAACAAAAGCTACATCATCAATCTCTTCTTGGGTGGGCAAATCCTCATGATCAAGAACCATCTCCTTCAGCTATGGTTTTGGAAGAAAAAACTTGACATCCTCCCACATATACCTCAAGAATTGACGTAAAATCCCTTATATCATGCCAAACTACCTATGAACCTTGTCAAAAGGAATAAACTTATTCTCACCCTCTCTCCTCCCAAAAATCCACATGTAGCTTTGATATGATAAATATGTCGAGTATAGTGGGTATAGCTTAGAAAGTTAACATATCACTTTAAAACCACATCTCTAATGACCAAGGCCTCAAATTCCCCCTTAAACCAATAAATATCTCACACACCTCCTCTATCTCCTATGAATGTGTAATCACTCCACTGCATAAAACCCACCCTAAATTCCATGTGGGCATATCCCTCTCATGGCAACCCCAACAATCTTATAACCTAAATGTGATCATAATACTAGTAGTGTAGCATGAACCCTACATCGATGTCATACCTTTTGTGTTCTCTAAACCCCCACAACTCCCTATAGATTTGAACCAACAAAATAGGTGCCCACCCAAACACCATCTAACCTAGTAACATCTATGATTTAGGAATTTGATTCAAGAGAGGATGGTTAGTATGGTTTTAGTTACAAAATGAAATAAACACACTAATAGCATAACATCAATAGGCCTAGACACTAGGGAGAGATTAGTTAAAAAAATAAAATGACAAACACAACCAAAAAGCAAGGAATGAAAAAACAATAATTCCTTCACCTTCCTTGGATGTTCCAAATGTCTTTGTAGTGGTGGCTTGTTTGCATTGTGCTCATGAAGTCCTTGGAAATGGAAGCTTAGATACCTCTATTTCTCCTTGGCACCTTTGGCTTTATGTATTGGCTTGGCTTGGAATCAATTTGGCATTATAACTTTGCATTCTTAAGTCTCTTGAAGATATTTGAGCATAATAACTTTACACCAAAATAGATTAGAAATGATGTTGTGAAGCCTTCTATTTATAGATTTTTGGATTTGATCATAATCAACCTCAACCATCCATCTCAAGATTGAGATGTGTGGTTGAGGATTAATTCAATTTTTGTAATTAATTTTGTAATTATCCTCATCATGACATTGGAAAAAGGGGCAATTAAGAGGCATGGATGGCATGAATCCTGATATTTGTGGCATTTATGGCCTAGGGATGTCTTCCCAAGAAATGAGGTCACTTGATGACGTAGGTATTCAATATTCATTTCCAAAAATAAGTTTTCAACAAGTTTTATGGAATTCTTGATTAGGCTTTGATTTTGGTTAATTAGATTTGAAGCATGATTAAGCACTTTGTGCACAAATTACTCAAATTGATCAGAATGTCTTGTTATTGGTATAAAATTTGACTAGATTGGAATTGAAAGTCCATGTTAGATATGTTGGAACCATATTCCCATTTAAGATGTTACCAACAACAAATAATGAAGGCACATGTCTTGTGAAAAATATTTGATAGGAAAGAGCAATATAGAGCACCCAAGTGAAAAATTAGTATTTTGACTCAAAATGAGCTGATCAAAGTTAACTGGCCCATAAATTATATTACCCCATTTATTGATGCCCTGGCTAAAATTGGCACTTTAATATGTTAGTTTCACATCATTTAGTGTGTTTTAGTGTTTTTAGGCCAAATTATATATTTTGGATGGAAATTGACCAAAATCTTGATTGGGGGTTATTGGTGGCCAGTTTTAGGTGTCTATAGATCACCCCTATTTAAGAAGGCATCACAAGCTATAAGCATAATAATATCTTCTCAAAAAATGAAAAGGTCCTGCATGCCTATAACTACAATGATGATAAACTAACTATATAATGCCCCCTCGAGGGAATGGTTGGCATAAGTAGGTTGGTAAATGATCCCTAAAGAAGAAAGAAGTGAAATGAGGGGACCAAAGAGAGGAAGGATGATGGGTTGAAAACATAATGATAGTAAAAAGTTAGTTAAAATCATTGAGAATGCAAGTGGGATGGTGCACAATGATTTGCCCAAAGTTGGTTATAAACATTATACCTTGATAGTGGTAATGTGGTATGATAACATAATGATTTTCCTAAAGGCAATTATAATCATTGGGAAGATGGAGCTACCCCAATTAGGATAGACAAACAAGATAACATGCCCCTACATAGGTATAAAAATTAAAGTGGTGACAACATAATGATTTTCCCAAAGGTAGTTATAGTCATTGAGAAATGTAGGTGGGATGGTGTATAATGGTTTGCCTAAAGGTGGTTATAAGCATTATACCCTAATAGTGGCAAACATGATAAACTAGGCTAAGGATGATGATAACTTAACACAGAGGGCAATGATGAATTGGAACAAGCTACTAGTAGGAAGATGCTCATCCAAACTAATGAAGGTTGAAATTATTTCATGGTTAATTAATCTATTTGGGATATGATTGGAATGAAATCAAGATATTAGTGCCGAAGAGATGTTGCCATTGCTGAATAGACTTCTTGAAGTTGAGGTTTGTTGTAGCACGTGTCGATAGGCATCATGGTATAACATCATGAGGACTTGGTCAAAATATGCATGAGGACTGACTCTTGTAATCCAATACTGAATATAAAATAATGCACCAATGATATAAACCATGATGATAATGTAAACATATGAATATGGATGGATTCAAGTGTAATTGTAGACAAGGAATCACCCAATAAACACACATAAATTGAATCAAGGTGATAGTCTTGAAAGAAAATAAATAGATAGACAAACAAATAAAATAAGTAAAAATAGACAAACAAACAACACAATAAAAACCCTATGAATATTTCCCCTAAAAAAAGGTGACAACTTAACAAATAAATAAAATGGGGGAATAGAAGAAAAGGAAGGGAGTGGCTGAGTTGTCTCCATATGTACTAAGCAAGTGGATGTTTCCTACATAGTTCCATGGATGTAATATCCAATAAAAAAATTCAACCCAAATGTAGTTCTCCTAAGGAATGGGAAGAATGTGATAACTGAGGAAAACAAATAGATTGGATGTGATAGAAGAAGAGGAATGGTCTTACAAAATGGCAAGTGCATGAGAGAAAAAGGCCAAAAAGGATGGGGAAACTAAATGACAAGTGATTTTCTTGTAACTTAGTAAGGGTTCCCAGAATATTTAAGGCGAAGATGTGGTCAATATTTTTGTTCTTTTCTAATGATTTTTCAAAATTTTTTGGAATTGTTTTGGAGTGTCTCAACTCAATTGAGAATGAGGAGACATTAAATGGTTGAAGTTCACAAAATGGTGAGAGCATTCAAACTTAGGTTTCTCATAAAATGGTGAGATCATGGCTTAAGTTAGTCATAAAATAACAAGAGCATGGGGAAAAGGGTGATTGAGATGACCTCAACAAGTATTGAGTGTTTCCTACATAGTCCCAGAGTAGGACCTCAAGTCACTGTAGTTCCACCCTTACAATGGAGGAACTCGACTAGTGTAGCAATCAATTAAAAAAAATAGGCACAGTTGGTAAAAAAGTATAGTGTGGTATAAAAAGTGGCAAGTTGGTACTCAAGGCTTAATGTTTCCCCTATTTTTTCCATAATCAGTTATAACTAAGACACAATGGCATAGATCAATGGTACTAATTTTTAAAAAGGTGGTTATAATTATTAGCAAGACTAGTTGTAAGAAAGGAATAAAAAATGAAGGATGCAACTATCGAAACTTTTATCACACTATCTCAAAATATGGTCTTTATCTAAAGTAATTGAACTAACTGATGACCAAATTAGATACCTTGATTTTTAAACTATGAAATGAATGATAAAAATCAAGGTCAAATGAGCTAGGCTTTAGAAGACACTAGGTCGATAGAATAGAAGCAAAAATTAGATAAAACAAAGAGATGGATAGGGATGGTATTTGTATAAAGAAGAATAGTGATAAAATGGCATAACTAAAATGGTCCTTATAGATGATACACCTTAGCATTTAACCTAAGGTAACACTTGAGATGAATAATATTCATCATCTCATAAAGTTTATCTCTATCTAGTGTGATGACCCTATATGCTCCTGATCCATAATATGTAGCGATGATGAAAGGCCCTATCTAGTTTGGTTTAAATTTACCTTTATGTTTTTTCTCAATTATGGTATTCTTTTGGTTTTCTTTAAGAATAAGATCACCAGGTTCAAATGTTCTATACTTAAAACATCGATTATAGTGTCCTTTGAGTCGGTTCTAATATGCTTGAAGATTATTAAGTGTGGTCATGCATTTCTCATCAAGTAGGTCTAGCTCTTGCAAGAAAGCTACTCGATAGACATGATCATCCAGGACATGCTTGAAATAGATAAATAGTGAAGGCAATTGGACTTTAATGGGAAGGATGGCTTCAATACCATAAATGAGTATGGAGTGGCTCTTGTAGGGGTACAATGATTGGTATGGTATACCCAAAGGGCATGGAATATCTAGAGGTGCTAATCATGATCAACATCATTGACAATCTTTTTGAGGATGTTAACAATTGTTTTATTAGATGCATTGGCTTGGCCATTACCTTGAGGGTAATATGTTGTAGAATTTTTTTGTGTGATGTTATATTCAGTACACAGTTGATCTACATCTTTATTCTTGAATGATCCTCCATTATTAGATATAATGTCAAAGGGGATACCATAGTGACAAATGAGGTGGTTGAAAATGAATTTAGAAATTTGCTTTCTAGTCACGTAAGTGGGGTATAGCTTCAACCCACTTAGTGAAATACTCAATGGTGGTAAGGATATGTTTGTGGCCATCAAATAAAGTGGGGTTAATATTCCAATTGAGTTCAAGTCCCCATGTAGAAAATGGCGATGGTGTCAACATTGGTTTTAGATTTTTTATTGGGGCATGAATCAGATTAGCATTTCATTGATATTTATCATAGTTTCTTACATATGTAGTGGCATCTACATCCATTGTGGACCAATAATAAGCAGTACGCAAAAGCTTTTTGGATAGGACTGCCCTACTAGAATGAGCTCCACATACTCCATGAACTTCTCTTAACACTAATGTGGACTCTACCAAAGCTAAACAATGAAGTAGTTCCATCAAAACTACAATGGTAAAGGGTGGATCCTATTAAAGGATAACAAGTGGAGTGATGAATGAAGGATTTAGTTTGT
Organism: Torreya grandis; assembly: GCA_037957365.1. NCBI lineage: Eukaryota > Viridiplantae > Streptophyta > Pinopsida > Cupressales > Taxaceae > Torreya > Torreya grandis. The sequence goes on from JARHVA010008096.1 coordinate 455,747, forward strand.
TTTTGAGATAGGTTAGATGGAATAACTTGGTCATGAAGGTAGTTGTGAAGGTATGAGTACTAGATATAATTAAGACCAACAATATCATAAATCATGGTAATGGTTGCAGGTTCATGAGCTGGTGCTGACAAATTCTTGACAAAGAACTGATACTCTATAGCTTTATCTATTTGTCAAATTAGAGATCCAATAATACCCATGACATCTACAATTATGTTACTAGCCCTTGGTATGTGTTCAAACTAAATATTGGTAATTTATTGCTTAAGAGCATCAACCATGGTTTTATATGGAACTAGCTTGTCATCTTTGGTCTAAAAATGATCTGTTACCTAATTGATGATTAACTGAGAATCACCATAAACTTGGAGATGAGATATATTTTAATGTATTGATTGTCAAAGCTTTGCAATAAGTGCTTCATACTTGTCTATATTGTTTGTATAAAGAAAGTTTATTTTGAATGATATAGGGATTAAATCCCACTATGGTGTAATAAACAATAAGCATGCCCCCAATCTATGTATAGTGAATGAACCATCAAAATACAACTTCAGAGGCTACTCCTCAAGGGGTGTGTTAATGTTGGTCATTATGGATTCATTAAGAAAATGAAATGTGAGTGGCTATGTGTCTATGAGAGGTGCTTCAACAAATTGATTTGTAAGAACTTGTCCCTTGATTACCTTCTGATTGACATATTCTATGTCAAACTCACTAAGAAGCATGATCCATTTAGCCATTCTACCTTGAAAAGTTGTCTTAGATAGTAGATACTTGAGTGGATCTACCTTTGAAATGACCATGGTCTTATTATTCAACATGTAATGGCACAATTTCTAAGCTATGAAGACCATGGCTAGACAAGCTTTTTCAATAGGTGCATAGTTATATTCATATGTAACCAAGGTACAACTGAGGTAGTATATGGTGTGCTCCTTTCCATTGTCATCATGTTAATCCAAGAGTGCCCCCAAAGCATGGGTAGTAGTTGATAGGTATAACAATAATAAATTTCCTGGCATAGGAGGTAATAAAACATGTGGATTAACAAAATAGTCTTTGATTTGTTGAAAAGTTGTTTGGCAGTGATCATCCCCGTGAAATCAACTCCCTTGTTTAAAAGGTGTGTAAATGGATGACACTTATTTTCTAACTAAGAGATGAAGCATCAGATTAACTAAATCTTACCCTATAAACTATAAATTTGGTTTAAATTAGTTAGTGGTGGCATCTCAGTTATAGCATGAACTTTGGCTAGATCTAATTAAATACCTCCGTGAGACATGATGAAGCCAAGTAATTTTCTTGAAGTTACATCGAACATATAGTTTTTTGGATTGAGTCTAACTTTATACACCCATAATCTTTCAAATATCTTATGTATCACTGCTAGATGGTCAACCCTAGTTTTGTATTTTCCTAATATGTCATCGACATAGTCTTCAATAATATCATGCATCATATCATGGAATATCACAGTCATATCCCTTTGATATGTAGCTCCAACATTATTAAGGCTAAATGGCATTCTGATAACAAAATGTTCTCTATGGAGTGGTGAATTTTATTTTACGTTGGTATTTTGGTGTTATTATAATTTGGTTATATCTTGAAAAGCCATCCATGAATGAAAGCATTTCATAATCGATCATGGAGTTGATAATCATGTCGATATTAGGCAAGGCAAAATCATCCTTAAGACAACATTTGTTGATGTCTCTAAAATCAATATAAATTTTGATCCTTTTAGGCTTTTTACTAATAGGTACCACATTAGACATCCATTCTGACTCATCAATAGATCAGATACATCCTTTTTCTAAGATTTTTCCAATTCATTCTTTACCAATACAGTAATGCAGGGATGCATCTTACATAAATTTTATTTTACCAGTTTGGCATTATGATTAACTACAAGGTGGTGTAGAACCAAGGTGGGATCTAAACCTAGCATGTTAGAATAGGCCCATGTAAAAATATCCAAAAAATCTCTCAACGGAGCTATAAATACATTGTGTTCCTCCTTAGTGAGTGACACACCTAATTTTATCCATTTCAAGTTTAATGGAGTCTTGATATTTACCTCTATTGTATCTTAGACTAAAAGGGTCAAACCATCTTCTAGGATAGTATGCAATAACTTGAATTATTGGATTATGTCAGGGTCCTCTGTTAAGACTTGCTCTTCAACTTATCCTAGGCATGATGAATCTGAGTCTCCTAATGGGAGATCTAGCCATGTAGAAAAATTATAAATTCTTGGAGAATTTGATCAAATACTTATTGTTACTCAAAGCTAAACTCTAATCTATAGGTAAGGTCATTGTTGGTGGTCTCTTAGTCTAAATTCAAATAAGAATGAACACCCCCATCTAATGGTGCCTAAAATAGGTTTTCACCACTGGACTAGCCTTTATCTTTACTTTTTCCCTAGATAGAAAGTGCCTCAAAGAGGTTTTCACTTTGGGACATCAATGTTTTACTTATTTATTTTTGGCTAAGGGTATTCACTTGCTCTCCAAAATAAGTTTCATGATCCAATGTGATTGAGAATATTGATTTGTGATCTCCTAATGAAACATTGTCTCTAAGGCCTAAGAAATCATAGAATGCCTCATCATTCTAAAACTCATCAATCAATAGACTAGATTCTTGTTGGTCCCAATCTATCAGTTGTGGATAATATAATGGTAAAGGGTTATGATGACTGGCCAAGGTAAGGGTACAAAAGGAATTATTATCAAACAAGTTGGTTTCATCTAGGTTATCAAAGGTGAGGCTGTGATCAAACTCTATTTCACTGTTGGCATCATCATCACTAGTCATTGATGAGGGAGTTTGAATAAGATATGTGGGGTCACCCCTAGGTGGTTTAAATCCAAGTTCATAAGGTCTTTCATACTTAGTCATAGAAATTAATTCAATGGTTCCTTGTTAATTTGGTCTGAGGCCTCTTCCTTCATAATTATGATGCTCTATGATCCTATTGAGAATAGGATACTTTGCATTTTTATAACAATCAGCTTGGTTATCATTATATAACCATGATTCATCCCTTTCAAGAGGGTCAAGTCCTAGGCTAGATGTTGGTATAAATGTGATATGTCCCTTGTCTTTATTCTTTTGTTACCAATACATATATGGGGTGACTTTAGGTCACCCAAAGGTTTTCAAATTTTGAGGAAGATTAGCAATATGAAATGTATCATGGGGCACATATTCTCCTAGTCCATTATCTAAAATGGTGAAATGATTAAAATCTTTAGGAGGTGACATGTGGGAAAGGGAATCCAAGGTATTAGGTTATATGCAATTATCTGGTGAAGGATCAATAAGTATAACTTTTCCTCTATCCTGCTTAGAACTTGGATTCATACCATACTAATAATTATAGCTTTGAAATTTGGCCTCAATATGCTTATAGTGCTCATATGGGTGTAAATCTCCTAGAATATTCACTTCTATCCCTGAGTTGGAAAACTTGATACATTGGTACAATGTTGATGGGACTACATGAATCTCATGTAACCAAGGCCTACCATACAATGTTTTGTAGTTACATTGGGAATTATTTCAATTTATTGATAGTTCGCCGCTTTACAGGATGTGACATGGGCAAACAATTTTGGTATGTTGTGATCAGTTTATTGGCAATTACAGATTCTTTTTCTCATACCATGTATAGTCATTTTTAGTTGAGTTGTGAATCATTTATTTTTCCAATGTTTATCTCTTTCTATGATTGGGTTCTATTTGATGCAATGTAGTAGACTAGTTATCAATTTTTAGGAGATAGTAGACTTTTGGAGACCAAAAGACTCTTTTATAGGGAGGTGTGATCCAAAGTTTAGTTTAGAAAAAGTTTAAAATTTGTGATGAAACCAATCGCACATCATAGAGATCATCAAGAGCTTTTCAATGCTTTTTGCGATTTGAAAACTGGACACCATATGCAAAAGATATGGTCCACTGAAGTTTTGTGTTGAGTTGTGGAGCTAAAAGCTTCACTGATGCAAATGTGAAGGTTGCTGAGTTACAGAGTAACCGACATCGGTCATCTTCAGCTACACAGTAACTAGCATCGGTTATAATCAGTTGGCATTGATCAGACAAGAACTGACGTCGGTCACCTGTGTGTTTCCAAAATTGGTCTAATTTTAGATGAACAGTCAGTTTGCATGTAAAGACTAATTTTAGTCTTGAGTCCACTTTTCCAATTATTGTTTGGTTTGGGATCTATTTAAGAGACCCATGGGGCTATATTGTAATCAAGGATCAAAGGACTAAGGAATAGAATCTTCAAGTGTAAGATCTAGAAGGAGGTCTAGAAGAGTGCAAGACCAGGAAGATCTACAGGTAAGCAAGGTCAGTTAGATATGCAAGTGTGCAAGATCAAGGAGATCTGTTGGTGGAGGGAACAACAACTCGGTATTGAGTTGATTGTTGGTTGTAATTGATAGAGAGAGAGAACTCTTGAGGGAGAATTACTATACACCCAAGAGGTGTGGAAGAGTGTGATTTCTTCATTGTATTTCCTTCTATAAGAGTGTTAATACAGATTGTATTATTTCTCGTATCAACTATTCTTGCTGTTTCTGAATTCTAGTTACATATTACTTCTAGTTTAATTCTATGTTTAGTTTCTTATACAAAGGTAATCAATTGTACTCTTTGGAGAGGATCTTAATAGTTGGTATCAGAGCTTGGTTCACTAACAACTGGTATCAGTGCATGTTAGTATTTGTAGAGTACAGGGTTCCTAACAAGTGGTATCAGAGTGAGGTTAGTGTTGTGTCGATTACAGGTCACTCATAGGGGTTTCTGTTGGAGTGGGAGTAAAGTAATGGCAGAAGAAAGTAAGCTAAGAATGGAGAAATTCAATGGCAAGAATTATCAATAATGGAGGATGCAGATAGAATATTATATGTATTAGAAAGATCTATACTTACCGTTGGGTGGAGTTTTAAGTAAGCCCACATGTATGCGAGATGAAGAATGGAATGTTCTTGACAGAAAGGCTCTTGGAGCTATCAAGCTGACCCTGGCTTCTTCCATGATTTCTAACGTATCTCAGGCAAAGACAATGGTAGAGTTAATGGAATCTTTGGCAAATTTATATGAAAAACCCTCAGCTTCAAATAAGATATTTCTTATGAAGTAATTATTTAATTTGCAAATGCAGGAAAGTGGATCTGTGTATAGTCATCTTAGTGATTTACATGGTTTAGTAAACTAGTTAAATTCAATCAAAATAGTTTTTGATGATGAAATTAAGGCTCTCTTAATCTTATGCTCTTTACCTAAAAGTTGGAATAGCTTAGTAATGACAGCAAGTAATACTGTGTCTGCTTCAAATATCTTGAAAGTTGATGATGTTGTTAGTGTAATCTTGAATAAAGAAATTTTCAAGAAAAGCATAAGGAAAATATCAGGTAATGCTTTAAGTGTTGAAAGCAGGGGAAAGCAAAGAGAGAAGGTCAAGCAAGGGAAATCAATGTCAAAGATAGGCAGTAGATCTAAATCTAGAAATGGAGGTATAACCTATTGGAACTGTGGAAAGAAAGGGCATGTAAAGAAAGATTGCTGGTTGGTAGAAGATCAACATGAAGGAAATAAAGAAGCAAATCATGCAGGTATTGTTGCACGGGATGCTCTTATATTTTCTTTCGATAAAGTAGAATCTTAGGTTTTAGATTCTGGTTCCTCTTTCCATGCAACCCCAAATAGAGATTTTTTTCATGATTATGTCCATGGAGACTTTTGAAAAGTTTATTTAGGGGATGGTAAGCCTTGTCAAATTATTGGCAAAGGGAAAGTGCAGCTGAAATTACAGACTGACAACATATGGGTGTTAAAGGATGTCATGCATGTTCCCATCCTGAAGAGGAGTCTAATTTTTATAGGAAAGTTGGGTGATGAGGGTTATACAATAACTCTCACAGCAGAATCTTGGAAAGTTTCCAAGGGTGCACTTGTATTAGCAAGAGGTAAGAAAGTAGGTACACTTTATCTATCTACTTGTATTACTGATTCTCCTTCTATTTTATCTACTTCAAATGTAGATGCATAGATGTGGCTCTATAGGCTTGGTCACATGAGTGAGAAGGGAATTCATGTTCTTAAGTCAAATGTTAAGAATTGGAAAGCCTTGGTTTTCAAGGACAAGGTGATGGACAGTGATCAACTCAAGAGGCTTAAAAATTTTGAGTAGGGCAATGTTGATTTGGACAAGTTTATGATCCAAAATGAGCTCACAGGTAAAAATTATCACTCACAGGAAAACACAGACACCGACATCAGTCAGGCAATGACCGACATCGATCAGGTAGGAACCGATGTCGATCTGGTGGAGACCAAAGTCGGTGATGTCAGGCAAGTGGACATTGACATCAGTCAGGGCACTGACATCGGTGATCTAGTGGAAACTAATGTCGATAAGGTAAGAACTGATGTTGGTCAGGTCAGTCACATGAAATCGACATCACTAAGGTGTAGACTAAGAGATGACCAAGATCGATCACTGTTAGAACAAAATTTGGGTGGACAACAAGCTATCAAGGAGTCTCAAATGCCCATGAGGAGGTCAAAAAGGGTAAGTAAGCCTCAAATTAATTATTCCCTTTCTTTATGATACTTGCTGCTCACTGATGGTGGAAAACCAAGAAGTTTTGAAGAGGCAATGCAGGTAGAATCTAGGAAATAGTGGGAGCATGGCATGAATGAGGAAATTGATTCCTTGAAAGAGAACCAAATGTGGGATTTGGTAGAGTTGCCAGCCAGAAAGAAAGCACTAAAAAATAAATGGATTTACAGGTTAAAGAAAGGAGAGAATGGACAGGTGAGACAAAAGGCCAAGTTATATGGTCTTGAGCAAGCTGCAAGACAATGGTATTTGAGTTTTGATAGGTTTATGATAAAGCATGTCTTTAGTCAATGTCAATCTGACCATTGTGTTTATTTTACTAGGTTGGATAATATTAGCTACATTATGTTGTTACTGTATGTGGATGATATGCTTGTTGCAGGTTCACACATGCAGGAGATTATTGAGCTAAAGGTAAAATTAGCTCAAACATTTACCATGAAGGATTTGGGAGCAGCAAAGAAAATCCTTGGCATGAGTATTTCTAGAGACAGAGAAAATCATATATTGATTTTGTCTCAAGAGGATTATGTGAATAAGGTAGTGGAGAGGTTCAATTCGCAAGATGCAAAACTGGTAAGCACACCTATGGTTGGATAGTTTAAGCTGAGCTTAGAACAATGTCCTAAATCACATAATGAGGTTGAGTACATGGTATGTACTAGACTTGATATTGCCCAAGCAGTGGGAGTTGTCAGCAAGTTTATGGCCAATCCAGGAAAGGAGCATTGAAAAGCAATTCAGTGGATTCTCAAATATTTGAGAGGGACCAGCAGCAGGTATTTATGCTATGCAGGGTCAAGCACTTCTCTATATGGGTATGTAGATTCGAATATGGCAGGTGACTTGGATGGTAGGAGAAGCACCACATGATATGTGTTCACTATTGGTGGAATGGTGGTTAGCTAGATATCAAAGTTGTAGAAGGTTGTTGCAGTCACATAGGCTAGCAAGGATAAGAACCCTGCAGATATGTTAACAAAGCCGGTAACAAAGGAGAAGTTGAATCTTCATTCAACTTCTATTGGTCTTCAAAATTGAAGATGGAAATACAAGCTAGAAACAAATTAGAGGACCTTGCTATACAGGTATAGGTGCAGTTGTTTATCTCTAAGTGGGAGATTGTTGAGTTATGGAGCTAAAAACTTCACTGATGTAAATGTGGAGGTTGTTGAGTTACAGAGTAACTGATGTCAGTCAGGCCAATTGATGTTGGTCATCTTCAGCTACATAGTAACTGGCATCGGTTATAGTTGGTTGGCATTGGTTAGACAGGATCTGACATCGGTCACCTGTGTGTTTCCAGAATTGATCTAATTTTAGACGAACAGTTAGTTTGCATGTAAAGACTAATTTTAGTCTTGAGTCTACTTTTCTAATTATTGTTTGGTTTGGGATCTATTTAAGAGACCCATGGGGCTATATTGTAATCAAGGATCAAAGGACTAAGGATTAGATTCTTCAAGTGTAAGATCTAGAAGGAGGTCTGCAAGAGTGCAAGACTAGGAAGATCTACAGGTAAGCAAGGTCAGTTAGATCTGCAAGTGTGCAAGATCAAGGAGATCTGTTGGTGGAGGGAACAACAACTCGGTATTGAGTTGATTGTTGGTTGTAATTGATAGAGAGAGAGAACTCTTGAGGGAGAATTACTATACACCCAAGAGGTGTGGAAGAGTGTGATTTCTTCATTGTATTTCCTTTTGGAAGAGTGTCAATACAGATTGTATTGTTTTTTGTATCATCTATTCTTTGTTGTTTCTAAATTCTAGTTACATATTACTTCTAGTTCAATTCTGTGTTTAGTTGCTTATACAAAGGTAATAAATTGTACTCTTTGGAGAGGATCTTAACAGTTGGTATCAGATCCTGGTTCACTAACAACTAGTATCAGTGCATGTTAGTATTTGTAGAGTATAGGGTTCCTAATAGTTTTGTTACAATAAGGAAAATAAGGTGTCACAACATGTGATGCAATTTGAATGTAAAAAGTGGACCAATACCTTGTTGACATGTGGTAGTATATTTATGTACAGTCATGCAAAAAAATTGGTTGGTGTTTGGTTTGGTTTTAGCCTCTGATCTTTAACAGGTAGTCATATGGAGAACCATGGGCCTCACTATTGGCTTGCTAGGGACCCTCAGGGAGGGTCGACACACTCTTTTTAAGGAGGGGTGCCTTAGCTTCCATCTTTGAATCTATATGCATATGTAAATGTATTTAAATCCTTATTATTCTTTGTATTTCTCGTATGTGGGACTAATGTCTAAGCATTGTAAACTTTCCATTGCATTGTAACTGACTAAGGGTTGAGAGGGAATGAACGAGCCCCATTAAGCCATATGGGCAAAACAATAGTTGCCACATTGCTATGCCATGAAGGCCTTCCAAATTACTTACCAAGTCAAGCTCAAGAATTGAAGACCCTGGAGCTAAGCTTGAAGACTGAGCCTTATGCCTATCTATGTTGACATTTTAAGCTAAGCTCAAAGACCGAGCCATTTCAAAGTTAACATATATGCTAATTGGTACAACAACCAACGGATAAGCCAAGTTGGTAAACCAATAAAGCATGTTATGTTAAGCACCTTGAGCCCACCAAAAGGGGACATCAGCATAATGTAAGGGGCTGCCTAGCTATTAAAAGACTTGAAGTTTTTTAGATTTCACCAATGTGGGATTAAAAAGATAAGCTAAGCACCTAAATAGAAGGCTGATGACTTGAACTCATGACCTCCCATATAAAAGGGATAGGCCTTGACCGCTTGAGCTTTGGGTTCACAAACAATATAAATGGCACAAACTTGTATTTGAATTTAAGCTTCATAAAGACTGTGTTTAAGCTTGGAGATAGCTTTAGCAAGTGGATTATAATCCAATTTCTGACCTATATACACAGAAGGTAAGCCTTTTAGTTATATTTGGTAATTGAAAATAGAATGTTATTGTTATTATTATTATTATTATTATTATTATTATTATTATTATTATTATTATTATTATTATTATTATTATTATTATTATTATTATTATTATTATTATTATTATTTAGATAGACCAATAGTTTGAGTGAAGGGACCAAAGCACATTTGGAAGGGGTTGAAGATTGAGGAAGAATTTTCATGTGACTGAGCTTGAGTATATTAGTGAGGTGAATTTATTGGAAAAAGATTAGACCGAGGGAATTTGTACAGCATTTCAAATAATTTGTAAGCCATTTGTTGCAAAAATTTAATAGAAATGGTCCTCACTATTGGGCAGACCCAGAGACGTAGGCAAGAGATGCCGAACTCTGTTATCAATTTCATGTGGTAATTTGTCATTTATTGCATGTTTTAAATTCAATTTTCTAATTTTTAAATAATCAAGAGCATGCACAAAGTTTTAAAATTGACAATTTATGACATTTGATTTAAAACAAAATTGGTTTAATTGGTGAATGGAAGTGAAAATTCTAGTGGTGGTTCTAATCCAATTCAATAACTGAGAACACTTTTGCCAAACAATTTGCAAGTTCTTTTAAGTATTTTTGAGAATTTGTTAAGTTTGAGAAATTTAGAATCTATAGTTTTAAAACTTCACTTTGAGTTTATTAGTGTATTTTACAGATCAAAAATTGATATCAAAGTAGTTAAAAAGTAGGGTTAGCTTCTGATTGTGATTTGACAGTTGCTTTCAATTTATTAGTTTTCAATATCACTTGATTAGATTGCAGTGTGCAGTTGTGGAATTAATGTGTTTAAAAGAAACCATGGGCAATTTATCACATAAAGCCAAGATGGAAGAGCTTGAAAGCATCAATACCTAGATTCAAGATGAGAATGCTTTCTTGAGAGCTCGATTGTACTCCTTAGATGAGGAGATTGCAAGTTTGAAATCAAAGCTTGAATCAAGGATGAGCCCTTGATCAAATTGCAATGTGGTGAACCAAAGAAGGCCATACCTTCTACTTCAGATGTAGAGACTATGACTGAATGCACTGTAAGTTATTCACCACATAATTCATCTACTTCTTCTTTCCATTCAGATTCAGATTCAAGTAATGATGTTTTTGGTAGTTTTGAACAACACACTAAGGGTATAGGATCCAAATTGTTGATGAAAATGGGATTTAATGGAAGAGGTATTGGTCGAGATGGCCAAGGAATTACTAACCCGATATAAGTAGAGCATAGATCTCTTCATGTAGGTTTGGGTTACACTAGTGAGCAGGTGGAAATTAGAGCAACTTCCTCCATGGCTAAAGGAAGATAAGCTTGTAATAGCAAAGGACCGAGGCCACTATTAGAGCATGTACGGTGTAAGAAGGAAGGTAGATGAGGTATTGAGATTCCACTTCCTAGTTCCTACACTAAATTTATCACTAAATCTTTTGATCCACTTTTTATGTTTAAGAAATTTGGATTTAACATTCAGAAGATGATGCAATCATTCCCCTGCACTTTTTGTGGGATGCATAACCACAGTGTTGCATTTTGTTGGAAGAGGCATGCTATGATTAAGTAGATTTTAGGTGTTAAAAACCATTCTTGTCATGGCAAAGCGAGAAAAGGTAAAAGGGAGGCCTCACCTAAGAAGGTTTTATGCACTCATTACCATATGAGTGGACATCAGATTGATCATTGTTTTAAATTTCAATCATCTTCTCATAATATAAATGGTAGAACTAAGATGATTTATCAACCTATTAATAAGATCAATGAAGTTAAATCAATCCATAATGATGTTAAGGAATCCACTAAGGAAATCAAGTTAACTAGGCAAAAAATTTGATTAAGTGGATCAATAATGTACTTATTTGTCAAAGCATTGTTAAGAATTCTGTTAAGGGAAAGAACAAGTTTTAATGATGCATTAGTAGAGCATGTGAGAAAACTTTGATATAGGTTCATCATTCAAAGTATTTCAATTCTCATGTTGAATAGCTCTATGTTTTGAATCTCCTATTTATGATGTGTGAGTTATCTAGAGGACTTGAACTCATTTGATCAGTTAGAGATAATAATAGAATGCATGTTGTAGTTTGAGTTAATTCCTAACAACACTTGTCTCATATTTGACTGCTATTTTAAGAATGTATCTATTATTGTCACATGGATGTATAGATACATTGTAAGACCCTATGGGCATGTTTGGACGTTAGGTAATATACACTTTGTGTTGTTTGCATTTGCTTAGCATATAAGTCCCATACTAGGGCATTGTATTGCAACATGTCCATAACATTTATTGTATATTTTTGGAATTAACAAACTTGTTTTGTAGTTACATTGGATATTGTTTCAGTTTATTGATAGTTCACCGCTTTATAGGATGTGACATGGGAAACAGTTTTGGTATGTTGTGATTAGTTTATTGGTAGTTGCAGATTCCTTTACTCATGCCATGTATAGGAATTTTTAGTTGAGTTTTAAATCATTTATTTTTCCAATGTTTATCTCTTACTATGATTGGGTTCTATTTGATGTGATGCAGTAGACCAGTTATCAATTTTTAGGAGATAGTAGACTTTTGGAGACCAAAAGCCTCTTTTATAGGGAGGTGTGATCTAGAGTTAAGTTTGTAAAAGTTTCCAATTTATGATGAAACCAATTTCACATCATAGATCTCATTGAGAGATTTATATCACTTTTTGCAGTTTACAAAATGGACACCATATGCAAAGATATGGTCCACTAAAGTTATGTTATGACAAGGAAAATAAGGTGTTACAATGCGTGGCACAATTTGAATACGACAAGTGGACCAATCCCTTATTGATAGGTGGTAGTATGTTTATGTACGGTCGTGTAAAAAATTTGGTTGGTGTTTGGTCTGGTTTTAGCCTCTGATCTTTGATAGGCGATCGTATGGAGAACTATGGGCCCTGCTATTGGCTTGTTGGGGGCCCTCAACGAGGGTCAGCACACTCTTTTTAAGGAGGGGTGTTGTGGCCTCCATCTTTAAATCTATATGCATATGTAAATGTATTTAAATACTTATTATGCCTTGTATTTCTTGCATGTGGGACTAATGTCTAAGCATTGTAAACTTTCCATTGCATTGTAACCGACCAAGGGTCGAGAGGGATTAAACGAGCCCCATTAAGCCATATGGGTGAAACAATAGTTGCCACATTGTTATGCCATGAAAGTATTCCAAACTACTTACCAAATTAATCTTGAGAATTGAAGACCCTCAAGCTAAGCTCAAAGATCGAGCCTTATGCCTATCTATGTTGGTGTTTTAAGCTAAGCTCGAAGATCAAGCCATTTCAAAGTTAGCATATATGCTAATCAATACAACAATTGACAGATAAGACAAGTTGGTAAACCAACAAACCATGCTATGTTCAGCACCTTGAACCCACCAAAAGGGGACATTGACATTATGTAAGGGGCCGCTTAACTATTAAAAGACTAGAAGTTGTTTAGATTTCACCAATGTGGGATTATAAGGATAAGCTAAGCGCCTAAATAGAAGGTTGATGACTTGAACCCATGACCTCCCATGCAAAAGGGATAGTCCTTGACCGCTTGAGCTATGATTTCACAAACAAAATAAATGGAATGAACTTGTATTTGAATTTAAGCTTCACGAGGACTGTGATTTTTTATTAAGAGGCTGAGAACTAGTTTAATCTTGGAGATAGCTTAAGCAAGTGGATTATAATCTAATTTCTAACCTATATACATAGAAGGTAAGCCTTTTAGTTATGTTTTGTAATTGAAAAGATAATGTTATTATTATTATTTGGATAGATCAATAGTTTGAGTGAAGGGACCAAAGCACATTCAGAAGGGGTTGAAGACTGAGGAAGAATTTTCATCTGATCGAGCTTGAGTATATCAACGAGGTGAAGTTATTAGACAAAGATCAGACTTGAGGGAAGTTATGTAGCATTTCAAATAATTTGTAAGCCATTTGTATTAAGTTGTGGAGCTAAAAGCTTCACCAGGATGTTAATTAGGAGGTTGTTGAGTTCAACCAGTAACCGGCATCAGTAGTATTGCCGACATCGGTCAGGCAGGGACCAGGGATTGGTCAACATCGGTCATAGACAGACTGATAGTAACCGACCTTGGTCACCTGTGCATGTACATGCATTTGCATGCGTTTCCAAAATTAGACTCGTCTAATTTTAAGAGGTCTGAGTGTTTACATGTGAAGACTAATTTAAGTCTTGGGTTTGTATTTCTAATTATTGTAATTAGAAGTCTAATTATTGTATGCTTTGGATCCTATTTAAGAGACGCATGAGGCATGTATTGTAATAAAAGGCAAGTAAAGCATTGAAGCAAGAAAGCAAGGTCAAAGGAGATCTGCAAGGTGCAAGGTCAAGGAGATCAGCTGAAGCTATCAAGGAAGGGATAATAACTCAGGTGTTTGAGTTAGTTGTGGTTGAGAAGGAGAGAGAGAGAACTCTTGAGATAAATACTATACACCCAAGAGGTGTGAAGAGGAGAGTGAGATTTCTTTATTGTATTCTGGAAGAGTGTTAATATAGATAGTATTGTTTCTCATATTCTTTGTTGTTTCAAGTTTCTAGTTACTTAATCATTCTGGTTCAATTCCATTTTTAAATTGCTTATAGAAAAGTAATCAATTGTGCTTCCACATTCCTAACAAAGTGGTATTAGAACTTTATGTTCTAGATCCCTGACAAGTGGTATCAGAGCAAGGTTATAGGGAGCAGGTTATTGTTTGATTACAGGTCATTCTCAAGGGTTTCTGATTGAGTGGGAGTACAACAATGGTAGAAGAAAGTAAGTTACAAATGGAGAAGTTTAACAGCAAGAATTATCAACTATGGAGGATGCAGATAGAAGATTATCTATATCATAAAGATTTGTACTTACTGTTGGGTGGGGTTGCATGCAATCCCACAGATATGAAAGATGAAGAATGGAATGTTCTTGATCAGAAGGCTCTGGGATCCATAAGGTTGAGCCTTGCATCATCTGTGATTTCCAACTTATCACAGTGTAAGACAACGAGAGAGTTGATAGAATCTTTGGCAAACTTATATGAAAATCCCTCAGCTTCAAATAAGGTATTTCTTATGAAGCAGTTATTTACTTTGCAAATGCAAGAAGGTGGATCTGTATATAGTCATCTTAGTGATTTTCATGGTTTGGTAAATTAGTTAGCTTCAGTCAATATTATTTTTTATGATGAAATAAAGGATCTCTTAATCTTATGCTCATTACCTGAAAGTTGGGATAGTTTGGTAATGGCAATAAGTAATACTGCGTCTGCTTCTAAAATCTTAAAAGTTGATGATGTTGTTAGTGTAATCTTGAATGAAGATATTCACAGGAAAAGCACAGGTGAATCATCAGGGAATGCTTTAAGTGCTGAAAGTAGGGGAAGGCAAAGAGAGAAGGTCGAGTAAGGGAAATCAAGGTCAAAGATGGGAAAGAGATCCAAATCCAGAAATGGAGGTATCACTTGCTGGAATTGTGGAAAGAGAGGACACACAAAGAAAGATTGTTGGTTGAAGGATAAAGAAAATCAACATGAAGGTAATGAAGAATCAAAAGATGTAGGTATTATTGCACAGGATGCTCTCATATTTTCTTTGGATAGTCAAGTAGAATCATGGGTTTTAGAATCTGGTGCTTCTTTTCATTGAACCCCAAATAGAGAATTGTTCCATGAGTATGTCCAGGGAGACTTTGGAGAGCTTTATTTAGGGGATGGTACACCTTGTCAAATGGTTGGCAAAGGGAAAGTGCACCTGGAATTGCAGACGGGCAACACATGGGTGTTGAAGGAGGTTATGCATGTCCCAGTCCTGAAGCAAAGTTTGGTTTACGTAGGAAAGTTGGGTGATGAGGGATGCACAGTAACTCTCACAGCAGATTCTTGGAAGGTTTCCAAGGGTGCACTTATTTTAGCAAGAGGTAAGAAAGTAGGTACTCTTTATCTATCTACTTGTATTATTGATTCTCCTTCTAGTTTATCTACTTCAGTTGTAGATTCAAAGATGTGGCTTAGTAGGCTTGGTCACATGAATAAGAAGGGAATGGACGTTCTTGAGTCAAAAGGTATGAGTTCAGATTTGGAGGGCATAAATCATGTTCATTGTAGGAAATGGAAATTTGATGTTTTTGACAAGAACAGGGAAGCCTTGGTGTTTATGGAGGAGATGATGGACAGAGATCAGTCACAGGGGCTAAATAATTCTAAGAAAGACAGTTTGGATAGGGTTTTGATCCAAGATGAGCTCGTAAGTGAAAAATTCATCACTTACAGGAAAACACAGATATCGATGTCAGTCAGGTGGAACCGACATCAATCAGGCAGGTATCGACATCGATCATGTGCAGACCAACAGAATCGATAGTGTCAAGTAGGTGGAACCGACGTCGGTCAGGTAGGAACCAACATTGGCAGATAGGTCAGTCACATGGAACTGACGTCGGTTGGGTGCAGATTGAGAGATGGCTGAGATCGGTCACTAGAACGGATGTTGGGCAGACAACAAGCTATCAAGGAGTCTTAAACACCCATGTGGAGGATTGAAAGGGTAAGTGAACCTCATATTCATTGTTCACCTTCTTTATATTACTTATTAATCATTGATGGTCAAGAACCAAGAAGATGTGAAGAGGCAATGCAGGTAGAATCCAGGAAATAGTGGGAGCATGGCATGAATTCTTTGGAAGAGAACCAAGTGGGAGTTTTGGTAGAGCTACTAGCTGAGATAAAAGCACTGACAGATGAACAGATTTCTAGGTTAGAGAAGAGAGTGGATGGACACGTGAGATAGAAGGCCAGGGTATATGGTCTTGAGCAGCATGCAGGACAATGGAGGTTTAACCATTATGTTTTCTTTTACCAGGTTAGATAATATTAGCTACATTATCCTGTTACTGTATGTAGTGTGTATGTTTGTTGTAGGGTGACACATGCAGGGAGTTGCTGAGGTAAAGGTAAAGTTAGTTTAGATGGGTGTCATGAAGAATCTAGGAGTAGCAAGATTCTTTGGCATAAGTATGTCTAGAGACAGGGAAGATCACAGGTTGATGTTGTCTCAGGATGATTATGTGAATAAGGCAGTGGCGAGGTTCAAGATGCAGGATGCAGAATAGGTTAGCACACCTATGGATGGACAGTTCACAGAATAGTGTCCCAATTCACATGATGAGGTTAAGTACATGAGTACTAGACCTGAGTTTTCCCAAGCAGTGGGAGTTGTCAGAAATTTTAGTGGATTCTTAGGTATCTTAGAGGGACCAACAGCAGGTACTTATTTTATACAGGGTTAAGCACTTCTCTACATGGGTATGTAGGTTCAGATGTGGTAGGGGACATGGATGACAGGCGTAGCATCACAGGATATGTGGTGGTTGATCTTCAAGATTGAGTTTGAAGATGGAGGTGCCTGAGATGATTAGTGGATGTTGTTGTACAGGTGTAACTGTTTATCTCCAAGTGGGAGATTGTTAAGTTATGGAGCTAAAAGCTTCACTAGGATGCTAATCAAGAGGTTGCTAAGTTCAACCAGTAACTGACATCGATAGTATTGCTGATGTTGGTCAGGTAGGGACCAGGGATTGATCAATGTCAGTCATAGATAGACCGATAACAACTGACATCGGTCACCTATGTGTGTGCATGCGTTTGCATGCATTTCCAGAATGCATTTCCAAAATTAGACTTGTCTAATTTTAAGAGCTCCGAGTGTTTGCATGTGAAGACTAATTTAAGTCTTGGGTCTGTGTTTCTAATTATTGTAATTAGAAGTCTAATTATTGTATGCTTTGGATCCTATTTAAGAGACCCATGAGGCATGTATTGTAATAGAAGGCAAGTAAAGCATTGAAGCAAGAAAGCAAGGTCAAAGGAGATCTGCAAGGTGCAAGGTCAAGGAGATCAGCTGAAGCTATCAAGGAGGGGATAACAACTCAGGTGTTTGAGTTAGTTGTTGTTGAGAAAGAGAGAGAGAACTCTTGAGATAAATACTATACACCTAAGAGGTGTGAAGAGGAGAGTGAGATTTCTTTTTGTATTCTAGAAGAGTGTTAATATAGATAGTATTGTTTCTCATATTCTTTGTTGTTTCAAGTTTTTAGTTACTTAATCATTTTGGTTCAATTCTGTGTTTAAATTGCTTATAGAAAAGTAATCAATTGTGCTTCCACGCTCTTAACAAAGTGGTATCATAACTTTATGTTCTAGATCCCTGACAATTTGTTACACAAATTTAATAGAAATGATCCTCACTATTGGGTAGACTCAGAGACATAGGCAAGAGATGTCAAACTCTGTTATCAATTTCATGTGGTAATTTGTCATTTACTGCATGTTTTAAATTTAGTTTTCTAATATTTAATTAATCAAGAGCATGCATAAAGTTTAAAAATTGACAATTTATGACATTTGATTTAAAACAAAAACTAGTTTAACTGGCGAATGGAAGTAAAAAGTCTGATGATGGTTCCAATCCAATTCGATAACCGAGAACACTTTTTCCAAACAATTTGCAAGTTCTTTTGAGTATTTTCAAGAATTTGTTAAGTTTGAGAAATTTTAGAATTTGTAGTTTTAAAACTTCACTTTGAGTTTATCAGTGTATTTTATAGATTAGTTGTTACCATTCTAACCTTGGTTTTATCTATTGCTCTGTCGTTGTGGGTTCTGCTACAAGTTTTGTTAGTTCTACTTGTTCAGTGTTTGATTTTGATACTACACCAGTCATTATTATTGTTGATTTTTTTTGTTATTGATTATTATGTCAGGGAAAGGGGTTTTGATAAATCCCAAGATTTTGATTGGAAATGGAAGCACCATTATCTAATGTTATTTCCCTATTCTCTAACATATTTTCAATTAAATGCTTAACTTGGATACATATTCATAGATTATGCCCATTGACCTGATGATAGTCTAGAATTTGTTTTCATGATACCAATCAAGATAAGGAATGCCTTGTGGATAATGCTTTAGTATAGGCTAACTAATTAGATTAGTGGTAGCAAGCTTGTGAAATATAGACTTAATAGGTTCTCCTAGGTCATTAAAGACACGATGTGCAGTCATGGTTCTTCTAAGAGGAGGGGTTTGCAATGGTAATGGCTACTATATTTGTTGTGTAAGTTTTGGTTATTGTGCTTATGGTATTGGTTGGAGAGGTTATTGGGTAGGATTAAGATGAAAAGGTGGTGTAGATGATGTTTTCACTATTTGCATATGATGGGATTCAATTACTCCATTTCCCATAACATTCTTATTATAGTTGAATTGCTTTGGTCTTTCATGGTTATTGACCTATGCTGATTATGATGTTTGCACTTGGATGGGATGTTGGTCATTTTATTGATTGGTACATTGATTTTTATTAGTTGAATTAAGCTTGATGACTCTTTTATTGATGAGCACCCTCTTGATCAAAAAACTTTTATCAATGATCTCCTTAAACGCATGTGCACATTGTAGTTCCAAGTGATAAGCTATCTCACTGTGAAAATTCTTGGTAAACGCAGTGGCTAATTATTTATCTAGTAAACTATGGGTGAAATAGCTTGTAAGGGCTCTCCACCACTATAAATAACTTTTAAAACTCTCCCTAGCCTTTTTCTTTGCTTGCATTAAGTCCACTAATGAAATCTCATGCTCGAGATTGTAGGAAAAGTGTTACACAAACTTATCAAAAAAATCATCAAAATCCACTACTGAGTTCTTGAGAAACTTTAAAAACCACTCTAAGGCTTGTCTAACCAAGCTTCTTGGAAACAAAATAAAAAGGTATATGTCGTTATATGCCATTGGTTGACATGTGACAAAGAATTTGATCAAATGAACCTTAGGATCGCCTTTCCCTTTGTATTTGTCAAATTTTGGTAGTTAGTATCTTGGAGGAAATGGTATCTAACAATAATCTATGTTGAATGGATAAGAACATACATAATCCAATTTGAACTTTTTAGTTTATTTACCATCTTGAATGGTAGCAATTGCATCCTTCATCTATTGTAATTTTTGAGATAGGAAACTGGAAGGAATATTGGTTTGAGGGAGAACAATGGTTTGGGTAGATGGTTGGGAGGTCACAAGTGGGAAACTTTGACTAGAGTATGATGGAGACACATGTTGGGGTGTATTGGATTTGTTGGGGAATGGACCAGGAATATGCATAAGTGGATTAGGATGTAATTGAAATTGGACACTTGGTTGTGTGATATTCTACTTTGGATTGGTGATAAAGCTTTGATTTGGAGGATTTTTTGGTTGAGATGGAGGGATATAACTATATTGTGTCTATTGTGGTTGAAAAGGAACATGTTACTAACTAATCAAACCTTGTTGTTGAGTGGGAACTTGTGGATCAATACCTTGTCTTTGGATTTGTGGCACATTTTGATCCAACGGTTGTCTAGTAGGTACTTGAGAAACATGGGGACCTCCTTGTTTCATGAATCCCTATGAGGAAGTGAAAGTGGGCTAGATTCAACATCTGCCATTGACCAATATTTACACATTGTTGACTAATCATTACTTGTTTTTAGATTAGCATATTATTGTACGATTGAAGAGGTATGTTCATCATTACTTGGTGAGGTGGAATGTTAGTTACCCCTGATTGAGGTGGTAATGTATTTGTCCTCTATTGCATTGATACACTATATTATGCCTATTATTGTGGAATACTACTAGCTAGTTATTGAGGGGATTAGGGTTCACCACATTCTATCATTATTGCATGGCATTGGTCATTGTTTGATTACCTACTCCCATAGGTTGTACACTTGAGGAAGCAGTCGATTGAGGTTGGGGTGTAGAAACTCCCACTCCGTGGTATGATGACCTATTCATAGGATTAATTATAGGCACATGTTTTTGGCTAGTTATTTTCACATTAGTACCACTTTGATCAGGACTGGAGGTTGTTTACACATTATCTACTATGTTTAGCTCACTATTCAGTGTAGAGGCCAAAGACACTTCTTCAATAATGGGCATCTGCATCAAGTTATCTATTGAAGTGGTTTATATGAATGGGCCAAAATTTAGATTCTCTTGTCTAGTTAACTCTATCAACACTCTTGTTAAAGGAACTAGGTCAATGAGAGGCTTACTTACCATGTTCATATAATTGAAATTGTGTGCTAGATTCAAATATGTTTGATATGCTATCTGCATTTGGTTAAAGTGCTCTTCCATGATGTTTTTGCCTTGATCAGTGTCATGTCCCCTTTTTCATGGACATTGACAGATTTGATGATTAGCCTATTATACGACCTTCGTAGGCTAATAAGATGGATAGAGGGTCATAATGGAGCTTGGATTGACTTTGATTCATAGAATTTCTACATTTGGTTTTCATTTAGGTTATTTCAGACACATTGGACTTGAGCTCCTACTTTTTAGGGATATTTGACATGCAGCGGAGCGGCCTTATTTTGGTATGGTCATGTGCAGAATCACTCCCTGATTCACCTGCTTTGATCGGTTCGAGGATCTGACATGTATTGAGGGAGATATTAATATTTGATTGATTTAATCAAATATTAATTATTTAGCCTATTTTTAATTAGAAACCCTAATTCTAATTTAAGAAACCCTAATTAGGGCAAGCATATCTTTTTGAGGGTATAAGGGTTTCTCATGGAGGCCATTATTGATTATGATTTGATTATTGATTTTGATATTGAAGAATTCTTCTGTGAAGACTGAGCCAAGGGTTCCAGGATTCCATTTGCAGTGGAGAACGTCAACTCTTCATTGTGTGCGATTCAGAGGCTGTGAAATATCAGCTGATCTATTGCCGATTTGAGAGATAGCTTCATACAGAAGTTATCACAGAGGTTTACAGATTTGAGAGGTAACTTCATACAGAAGTTGTCATAGAGCTTTTCACGGATTTATTTCATTATGTTTTTATTCAGATATTGCACAGATGAAGATCTTCTCTATTAGAGCCATCCCAGATTTGCAAAAGATCAGATTTTGAGACGATATTTGTATTCGTTTATACGCGTGCCAGAGATTCATTATTGTAATCATTCTGAAGAATAATAAGAGCACTGATTTGCCAGTTAAGTGACTTACTGTGGTTTATTTATTATTTTAATTTATCTTGCAAAATCGTATCTTATTTCATGCAAAAGTAAAATATAGTGAAACAGACAGAAAAATATCAGGTTTCAGAATTGAAGAGAAACGGGGATATTACAGTGGTATCAGAGCTTTGGTCTTTGGTATCAGAGTTTTGTGTCTTTCATATATCTCTATTGACAGGGGATATTACAATCAGATATATTAGGATCTTGGTATGTTGTTTGGACTAGGGCCATAGGATTACTAGAAGAAGCCTGTTGATCGTAAATGATATTTTGGGGCACTCTTACTAGACTTGGTAAATTTTCATGAGGGAAGTCTACTAGAAACTTAGCCCCTACCTCTATGGCTCTAACCAAAATCTCATCTTTATTCTCTAAAAAATTTTGATCAAATAAAAATGGATCATATGTGGAATTTGTATTAATAGAATATGATTTTGAAGTACTATTTCATCCACTACAGGTATTATAGTTATGTATTATGTGGTTTGCTCTTGGTCTTATTCTAAATAAGGTGGTGTGTTTTGGCCAGTGGATCTTGGCCTTGTGCCCCTGATTGATTATTATAAGAGGGATAATAATCCATCTAATAAACAATATTATCTACATAGGGGTCTTGCACCATTTTTTCTTGCATAACCACATTACTAATCCATGGATTGTACATGAGTCCACTACGAGTGTAGGAATACATGTTGAGATCCATAGTCAATGCTTTTATAATAAAATGTCAAAGAGTTATACAAACTCTAAAAAGGACAATGTTTAAAATAGACAAGATTCCAACTTGGTCTAGATTTGTCAAAATGATCAATAGGTTTATGCAAAGGTTTGTGAGAAAACAAGCTAGCATGAAGTATCTAACATTTCACTATTCACACAAAGGTAAGCAAATAAATGGTCTTAAAATCAAAATGCCAAACTCTAAGGTTGAAGTGTTTCAAACCAATCTAATCTAGCAATTTAAAAGTTGCTAGGTCTTTTGTCCAAACGTGGCATCAAAAGCTAGGCTCAAACAAGGCATGTGCTAGGACTCTTAGTCAAACAGCGTCAAAAGCTAGACTTTCAAAATACATGAAAGTTTTAATCTAATGGATTTGAAACACTTCTAACAAACACTAGGCATTTGATTCTTGAACATGAACTTGATCAACTAGGTATAAGGTATGAAACAAAAGGCACTTTAGAAATAGTTTATTTTCTCATAAAAAATGATATAAAACTTGGTTTTTTTTACAAATAAGCTAGACAAAGGTGATCAATATAATTATGCTTTAGATAAAAGATCATAAAATTATACTCAGATTGGTCTAAAAATGTAAGAACAAATTTGAAAATCTATGCAAGAAGGTCTATGAAATAATATTTAAAATGTGTGACAAAAAGGTTTGTTTCAAAAAATCTCTAAGGCAAAGATGTTTTCCTACAATTTTGGTAGCATAATAATACCTTTCTTAACTCAAAAATATTTAGTGCATAGACTTAAAGTGCAAGTGTTTAGCATGAAATGGATTAAATCTATCAAGTGATGATAATGATTAAGATTCTTTAAAGGGCCTTCATCCTGAATTGGAAATTAAACCTAAGTTCCCTCAAGTTTAGTGCAAATGGTGAACCCACTTAACACATCAACCCTATGAACTTATAAAGGTGTAATTATGAATTTAGATTATAAGTGAATGACTTAAACAACTTTGGTAATGGACTAGACTCAATTGGGTAGCATAACTGCACCAAAGTGGATGATATGACTCTCAAGCTTTTGATGAACTTTTGAATAAGGCAAATTGATGATCTCACGTAGACAACATAATGCCTCTTTGTTCAAAGGAAAATTCAGACTATCTGTTTGGTTTGGATTGTTTATTTACACCAAGTTTTGACTCCAAATAAGACTTTAATCTAGGACAAGACCAACTAATTAACCTTTTTTAGATCCTAAACTGACAAGGTTACTTGGTATTATTGGAGTCCATTAATATACATCATTTAAGAGGATTTTAAGTGTTCATCCAAAAGTAAATGTGCATTATATAGTAAGGTTTTTAGACCCCCCCCCCCCTTCTCTCAAATGATAGTACTATGACATGGACCTTGAGGTGCACCTTGCACCAACAATAATTCCATGATAAGTGGGGATTTGTCTAAGATCTAACAAGTTTCTAAATGATCTAGGGGAATCAATTGCACAATGACTTTCATGCCAAACAATGCAAAATAAAATCATGGATTTAGGGTTCATATCACTTGGCTTATTGTAAAAAGGTCTAGTCCTTTTTGTAACCACTACATCCTATTATTCTTTCAGTGTAGTGAGATGTCCAAAGTTCCACTAGGTCCCGTGTGCAACACCAAAGGATCCAAATGAAGTCAATGTCAGGAGATGAAACCTTGGGTCAAAGCTTACCAAAAGAACTTGTGGGAGTTGATGAAGTCCCCCTCACAAGTCAAGAGGAATAAAAATAAATAAAGCATGAAATTATAAAGACTTTAGGGTCATTTTTTATTTCACCCAAACTTTGAAGAGTTTTTGGGGAGTGCTTTAGATTACTTTCTTTCTAGGCCTTGGACTAGGCTATTTTCAATAGGAATGGTACTCTTGATTCCAAGGGTTCCCTATAGGGGACAAATGGAAGAGCATACATGTAACATTCCTCTTTTTCCCATATAAAATTTTGATTAGATAACTATTGTAAACAAAAATTGATAAGTGTGTTCAATTTTAAACCTAAAATGAAAGATTTGGTGGTGTTCATTTGACTCCTTGGTCTTAGTTAAAAACTTTGAAAACATTCACCAAAGCATCTAAATTATTTGTTAAACACCAAAACAAGGTTCCTAATTGATTTTTAAGCATGAAAAGGTGATTTAAACATGTTTTTAACAAATATCAAGCTTGGTCCTACAACAAAATTGTTAGCATGTCCTTTAGCTTTGAAGCTCTTTTTAACTTGAAATAATAAACTTTGAAAAAATAGCTCTCAGGTCTATGTTTTTGGAAAAACATAGTGACTAATGTTGGTTATTACAACCGATGATGGTTACCTTGGCTAACCAAAATCAAATTGATGTCGGTTTTGCTAACCAACGTCGGTTAAGCCATGTAATCAATGTCAGTCTTACTTGTTGACGACAATTACTGTGTAAAATTGTGGCAAAGAAAAATAGCAAAATAAAGTTAGAAAATAAATTTGTAAGAGTTTTAAAGATCCAAATAAATATTTTAGAGTTTCAAAATGATCTTCTTCATGAGTAAGATGCATCTAGTGTTGGAATAATGCATATTTAAGCTTAATTAGGGTTAATAGGGTAAGTTATTTATTACCGAGGGTAAAATTTATTTACCTCGGTTAATTTATTTTATTGTTGAGAATTTCTCAACAATATATTTGTTCATAGTATGAGAAAACAAATAGTTTGTTAACATGAAACAAACTATTTGTATTATAAATACTTTGCATTATATGGGAAATAGACATGAGATTATTGAGAGAATTCAAAGAATTTTGTGGATTATCACCTATTTTTTAGGTGTGATAAATTTATTTATTCTCTAGAAATATTTGCAGGTTATTTGTTGTGGGTTCTTTCTCCTGGATTGATCCTATGGATCTTGTGTATCTCCTGCTCATTCTTTCATGGTATCAGAGCTTGGAGTTCCAGTTGAAGATCCTCTTCCTTGAATTTTTTCATCTTTTAACACATTCAAAAACATTATTTTATTGATGTGTTATAGATATTTTTAATTCTCTCAAATTCTAGTTCTTATTTACAACTTTTTTTTGGAAAATTTTATACTTTATGCTCATTAAATGACCGTACAGATTTCAAAAATCAGATTTTTTTTCATGGGGGCGTAGGAAATCAAGTCAAGAATCTATTCCAATTTGAATGTTTGCATTTAATGCTGGACGTACAGATCTTTCCTTCCAAATTCAGTTGATTGGTTCCTGTTGGTAGACTGTTGGCAGACTGCAGTACCTGTTCATTTTTCTGATGTGGCAGATCGTACGGTTGAATTTTTTGGACTCTGAGACCTGTTAATGAAATATTACTCTTATATATTTCTATCCATATAAATTTTGATGAATTTGGATCAGGTCGTACAATGTTTTGGAAGCCAACAACAGGAATTTAAAAACTATTTTTTTGCCTGCTGTATAGCCGTACGGATTTATCATTTTTGAATGTCTTATGGTGCATAAAATCCAAATCTGAAAATTCCATGTGAAATAAGAATTCCTAGGCTTTCATTTCATACTGAGAAGGATGGATTTGGAGTAGGCCATATAGTCTTTTTTAGTAGATCCAGTGGAGCCATTCTGCAGTTGCTGAGATGTGTTTTTCCTTGGCTGTGTTTACAAATTTTCTCAAATATTTCCATGACCACCACGCCTTGCTGGAAAAAGAGTTAATTTTTTATAAAGCCAAAGATTATTCAGCTGATATCTCACATGTGTGAGTCATTTTTGGCTTTTTTTATTTAATTATTTTAATTTTTAGTGGTTTAAATGCAAGTCTCTAGCTTTGAAAGTTCAAATTTGACATTGCTAAAGCGGCAAAAAATATTTTGTTAAAAATTTGTAGGGAGGAGGTCTTGGGGTCAAATCCCCCTAAATTTTTTTTGCATAAATCTATTTTTTAATTTTGTATAAGCCAAGGCTAAAAAAAATTTTTCGTCGGGAGATGTTAAATTGTAACAGGAGGGGTGTTTTTTGAGGAAAAATGAATGTCTAAATTGTTCTTGTCAACTTCATCATCTTCCTCGGGAATGGAATCTCGATTGTTTGAACCTCTAAATTATACAAATTAACATGTTTGGAAGCTAAAAATGCAACAACTCCTTTAATCAAAGGGCTTATGGATAATTTTTTCTGAAACGACACCTGCAACATTCACCACTGAAAAAGACAAATATGCATATGGTTGTAAGCAGGATGAGGCTCTTGGATTGATTTGCCTCAACATCTCAGATAATATTCAATTTCACATTGCAGAGGCTACTACGCCAAAAGAGGTATGGGAAAAATTTAAAAACTTATTTGGCAAAGTTAATGAGTTTAAAATTTTGCAATTAGATGCAGAATTGAGTACTCTCTCTGCATCAGATTTCCCTTCAATAGATGAATTCTTAGCAAAATTCAAATTTATAAGGTCACAGTTGAAAGCTGGTGACAAGGATAAAAGTGATTAGGAGTGCATTTTCATGATTTTTTCAAAGTTGAAAGGACCATATAGTGTTTTTTCCTCTGCTTTCTATACTATGATGGATACATTAGGTGATGAATTCAAATGGCCTTCCTTTGAAGTTTTTTGTGAAAGATTGACTAGGGAGCAAACAAAATTAATGGCCTTAGATGCTCTACCTAGTCCTAGTCATGCTTTAGTTGCTAATTCTTATAAAGGAAAACCTTCACCTAAGTCTAAAAATCAAGCAGCTTCACATAACCCTCCAGAATCCACCACCCAAACACCTCATCATTCTAAATCTACTAAGACCAAAAAGTCCTTTAAGAAAAAGAAGAAAACATTTGGTCCATATAATTTTTGTGGTGGTCCTAATCATGATGAAATTATATGTTTTAAGAAGATGGAAGCATTAGAGGTAGCAGTCAGACAACACAAAATTTCCATTCCATCTCCATCTCCTTCTACCTCTGTAGGAAAAGGGAAAGCACTTTCAGCCAGGGCTATATCTTCATGTCATGATCAGTGGATTTTTGACTCAGGTGCTTCTCACCATCTCACACATTTTGAAGATCTATTGTCTTCTCTTACAAATTGTAGTACATCACATATTTCTATGGGTAACTCCTCATAGATTGAAGTTTTGGGATCAGGTACTGTTGATAAACAGGATGGATGTTTTAACAATGTATTACTTGTACCCCAAATCTCTTCTAATCTTCTCTCTATATATCAAATATGTAATTTTGGTATTGGTAAAATTGTGGAGTTTACTTCACATGATGTTGTAATAAGAGAATGTAATGATCCTAGTGAGATAGTTGCTACAGGTACAGCAGACCATACTGCAAGACTCTATAGTTTTGATAAGTTTGAGTCTTTTATGTCTTCTGGTTCTTCACTTATAGCACATGGTAATAATCTCAAAAAATTGTGGCATGAGAGATTAGGACATTTGAGTTATGAATATATGCAACAAATGAGTACAAAACATCTTGTAAAAGGCCTTCCTAAGGTCTCATGTATTGATGGGGTGTGTCCTGGTTGTCTAGTTGGTAAATAGCACCAGGATCCATTTCCAATTGGTAAGTCCACACATGCAAATGCACCCTTAGAGTTGGTTCATAGTGATTTGATGACTTTTCCAACTCGTTCTTTTTTAGAGGCTAAATATGCACTCACATTCATTGATGATTTCACTCGTAAAACTTGGGTATATTTTCTCAAGTTAAAAAGTGAAGTTTTTGAGACTTTTAAGGCTTTCAAAGCCTTTGTTGAAAAACAATCATCTCTTCCTCTTAAGAAGATATGCACTAACAATGGGAGGGAATATGATAGTAATGCTTTCAATGATTTTTGTATTGAGCATGGGATACAACATCAGTTCACTGTACCACACACTCCTTAACAAAATGGTGTAGCAGAGAGGAAGAATCGAACATTGAAAGAGATGGCTAATTGTATGATTCACTCTAAAAATTTGGGTCCACAATATTGGGCTGAAGCTGTAAATTATGCAAACTACATTCAAAACCGTATGCCTCACAAAGCTATGCAAAATATGACACCAGAAGAAGCTTGGTTTGGGATCAAGCCTGATATTTTAGATTTTCACATCTTTGGGAGTCAAGCATGGGCATTCATTCCTGATGACAAATGTAAAGCATTGGAGAAGAAAAGCCAACCACTCATTTTTGTTGGTTATTGTGAAGATGTAAAAGCCTACCATCTTTTTGATCATGTCACACATGATGTGTTGTTTCGATGGGATGTTTAGGTTGATGAGCTACCCACTCCACAGGAGTGTACATCTAGTTCTTCTTCTCCCCCTCCTTCTACTGAGGATAGTGAGGATTCGCTTTCTATTGTTGATGATGATGATGATGTTGCACTTATTCAGTCACCATAGCCATCTTCTTCACCACCTTTGCCTAAATGGGCAAAGAGCACTCTACAGGCAGCTGGTTCTTTTGTTGGTGATCCATCTGATTCTCATCGCACTCGCTCACAGACATCTAGTATTGCTCTTTTGGGGCAAGCTTGTACAGATGATCCAATGTTGTTTTCTGAGGCTATTGGTATACTCGAGTGGGATGTTGCTATGTATGATGAGTATTCTTCATTGATGAAGAATGATACTTGGGATCTTGTCCCTCTTCCTAAGGGAAGAAAACTTGTAAAATGTAAATGGGTCTATAGGACCAAATATGCTACAGATGGATCAGTAGATAAGTACAAAGCTAGATTAGTAGCTAAGGGTTTTTCATAGGTTGAAGGGGTTGATTACTCTAAGACCTTTGCCCCTGTAGCTAAGATGGATTCTATTCGGCTTGTACTCTCTCTTGCTGCTTCACATTCTTGGTCAGTTTTTTAGATGGATGTGAAGAGTGCTTTCTTACATGGTGATCTCCATGAGGAGATCTATATGGAGTAGCCTCCAGGATTTGTGTAGGACTCATCATTGGTTTGTAGACTCCGTTGTTCTCTTTATGGCCTCAAACAAGCTCCTAGAGCTTGGTATGAGAAGATGGATAGTTTTCTTTTGAGTTTTAGTTTTATTCATTGTGAGGCAAATCACAATGTATACATCTTGAAGCAAAGTGAGGAGCTTGTCATTTTGGTTTTGTATGTTGATGATCTCATCCTCACTGGCAGTTCAGATTCCTTGATACATGACATCAAGGACAAGTTGGTAGATAGGTTTGATATGACAGATCTGGGACTTCTACATTATTTTTTTGGTCTTCAAGTTTTTCAGTCTTCTGAGGGCATTTCTATTGGACAGCAAAAGTATAGATCTTCTTCATCAATTTGGCATGGCTGATTGTAAGCCTACAACCACTCCATTTTAGTCAGGTATTGTGTTGTCTGCCACTTGTATGACTCCTCTTGTTGATTCCACTTTGTATAGGCAACTTGTAGGTAGTCTTTTATACCTGACTCATACCCGTCCTGACATCACATTTATTGTGAGCCTTGTCTCTCGATTCTCACATGAGCCTCATGAGAGTCACTGGCAAGCAACCAAGCGTATTTTGTGCTACATTCAGGGCACCACTCACTTTGGTATACATTACACACCACAAAGTTCTACACAGCTTGTTGGATACACTGACTCTAATTGGGCTGGTGATGTTGACACTCGCAAGTCCACTTGTGGATTTGTTTTCACACTTGGTTCAGGTCCAGTTGCTTGGGCATGCAAAAAGTAGACTGCTATTGCATTATCCTCTACTGAGGCTGAGTATCGAGGTGCTGTCAAAGCTAGTCAGGAGATACTTTGGCTTTGACAGTTGCTTGGAGAGTTTGGCTTCACACAGCAGGGTCCTACTACTCTTTGGTGTGATAACCAAAGTGTGATTGCTATTTCACGCAATCTTATTGAGCATCAGTAGACAAAACACATTGAGATTCACATGCACTTCATTCAACATCTTATTCAGGATGGAGTTCTTTCTTTCGAGTTTGTGCCTACAGGTGAGTAGATTACAGACATCTTCACTAAACCTTTGGCTTCTCCTCGTTATCTTCAGTTGCGAGCGATGCTTGGGGTGAAGGAAGTTGTCCTTGGGGGAATTTCCCATGAAGTCCTTCCTTCCTTTATTTTTCATATACTTTGATTGGTTTGTACATGGGTACCTTATCAGGCTTAGTAGCTGGGACCCATCCTTATTTGTCATTCTCCCTATGTTTTGCTTAAGGGAGGGTGTTGGAATAATGCATATTTAAGCTTACCTAGGGTTAATAGGGTAAGTTATTTATTACCGAGGGTAAAATTTATTTACCTCAGTTAATTTATTTTATTGTTGAGAATTTCTCAACAATATATTTGTTCATAGTATGAGAAAACAAATAGTTTGTTTTCTCTATTTTGTAATCATTACAAATAGTTTGTTAGCATGAAACAAACTATTTGTATTATAAATACTTTTTATTATATGGGAAATAGATGTGAGATTATTGAGAGAATTCAGAGAATTTTGTGGATTATCACCTATTTTTTAGGTGTGAAAAATTTATTTATTCTCTAAAAATATTTGCAGGTTATTTGTTGTGGGTTCTTTCTCCTGGATTGATCCTATGGATCCTGTGTATCTCCTGCTCATTCTTTCATCTAGTCCCACCGGGTGTGCTATTATGTGATCTAGGAATTTGAATCAAGAGAGGATGGTTAGTATGGTGTTAGTTCCAAAATGAAAACAAAATGAAATAAACACACTAATAGCATAACATCTCTAATCCTATACACTAGGGAGAGCTTAGTTGACAAAATTAAATGATAAACACAACTAAAAATCAAGGAATGAAAACACAATAATTCCTTCACCTTCCTTGGATGCTCCAAATACCTTTGTAGTGGTAGCTTGCTCGGCTTATGCTCATGAAGTCCTTGGCAATGGAAGCTTGGCTACCTCCATCTCTCATTGGCACCTTTGGCTTTGTGGCTTGGCTTGGCCTGGAATCAATTTGGAATTATAAATTTGAATTCTTAAGTATCTTGAAGATATTTGAGCATAATATCTTTGTACCAAAATAGCTTAGAAATGATGTTGTGAGGCCTCCTATTTATAGATTTTTCAATTTGATCAGAATCAATCTCAACCATCCATCTCAAGATTGATATGTGTGGTTGAGGATTAATTCAATTTTTGAAATTCAAATTTTAATTAACCTCATCATGACAGTGGAAAAGGGGACAATTAAGAGGCATAAAGGGCATGAATCCTAATATTTATGGCATTTATGGCTTAGGGATGTCTTCCCAAGAAATGAGGTCACATGATGATGTAGATATTCAATATTCATTTCCAAAAATAATTTTTCAACAAGTTTCCATGGAATTCTTGATTAGGCTTTGATATGGGTTAATTATCTCTTAAGCATGATTAAGCACTTTCTGCACAAATTACTCAAATTGATCATAATGTCTTGTTATTGGTCTAAAATTTGACTAGATTAGAATTAAAAGTCCATGTTAGATGTGTTATAAACATATTCCCATTTAGGATGTTATCGACAACAAATAACGAAGGCACGTGTCTTGTGTAGATGATTTGATAGGAAAGAGCAATCCAGAGCACCCAAGTGCAAAATTTGCATTTTGACTCAAAATGATCTGATCAAAGTTAGCTAACCCATAAATTACATTACCTTATTTAGTGATACACTGGCCAAAATTGGCACTTGAATATGTTAGTTTCACATCATTTAGTGTGTTTTAGTGTTTAGACCAAATTGTGCATTTTGGATGGAAATTGGCCAAAATCCTGATTGGGGGTTATTGGTGGCCAGTTTTAGGTGTCTACAACATCTCCACCAAAACACTCAACAAAAAATAGGGAAACCTCCCACTACTCGAAACTATAATTGTAAAACATGAAATTTCCATCATCATCATGGTCATCAGCCTCATATCATCCCTGACCCTCAGATATAAATGTCTATAGTTGAACCCACTAGCATGTCACTTGGTGAATGTATGATCATCACCATATAGTTTATCTATTAGCTCATCCCTCTTGTCTCTCTCAATGTGATATATTGGCTCTCCCCAAATGGGCAACCACACGATCCTATGTATGTCCTCTAGTAAAATAGTCATCTCGCTAGTTGATAGGAGAAAGGTGTTTATGGCTAGATCCCATATCTTGATGAGGGCCATGATTATCACCACATCTCACAACACATGTTGTTAGTGGATCATCATGCTGAAGCTGACCTCCTCCATGTGCACTTAGTCATTATATGTCATCCTTCGATGAATCTCTACAAAGATCCAAGGAATTAAATCTCACATCTAGATTTGATCCATTGCCTATAAAATTTGTTAGAAAACACACTTAGTTTTTCTATAAACTACTCTACCCATGAAACTTCACCCTTTTTTACCTCATTCATCCTTCCTAATAACACCAACTTGCCTCCTATATCAACTTACCCTATTTTCTATCCTATAGTCTTAAAACATAAAACATTACCCATACCCTAACCAAAAACCACTTAACATCAATCATTAACATCACCAAAACACCATTGCTACTTAAAGACTAGCCAATCCCATTAAATTTAAACCCAACCTTTTGTCCTAAGTTCTCAACTATCAATGGTCACTATGACTACTAATGGTCTAGTGACAATTTGACCATCAGTCTTTGACC
Source organism: Torreya grandis (assembly GCA_037957365.1). Classification (NCBI taxonomy): domain Eukaryota; kingdom Viridiplantae; phylum Streptophyta; class Pinopsida; order Cupressales; family Taxaceae; genus Torreya; species Torreya grandis. The sequence continues at coordinate 488,783 of JARHVA010008096.1, forward strand.
ATCGATGCTTGAGTATGATTGTCTAAAATTGGGTATGATCACTAATGGTCACTATGTGTGACCACCAATGGAAAACCCCAACCCTGTCCTACCAAAACTACCCACATCCAACACCTAATCACCCTAACCTTATCCTCTACCCTACCCCAAACCTACCTACCCTCCCAATTTCAATTTCCACCTACCAATTTTTACCAAAACAACCTACAACCTAGATACCTATGACAAACCCAAAACCTTCCCAAACCAAAATAAAATTATCAAAATTTAACCAAAAAATACCAAAATAAAACTAATCTAACAATTTAATGCAACCCCTACCTCATTCTTTGACTGTCATCAAGGAGGAATCTTGGGTCCTACTACCTGGTCATGTCCTTGTTCACCCTGCATCCTCGATCCAACACTCTAATCAACTCAACACAAATTCCCAATCAACCAATCAATAAAAACCTCATTAACACTCTCATATAAAATTCCAAAGTCATAAACATATAGGGGTCAAGAGAGTCAACAACAAAAGTGAAAATGACAACTCCTTTTCACTTTTTAACCTCCACACTTTTAGGGTTTTCACCCTAACCATTAATGGTTAGGGTGACCACTGATGGTTGAATTCAAAAGCCCTAACTATCAATGGTAAATATCTCATTTTTCTTAATTTTTGGCACACATACCTTAGTTCTACCCTTTGGAGATTACCTTCTCCACCTACCCTACCAACTACGTCCACCTTGATGTTGGCAATTTTAGCCCAAACTATAGCTATTTTGTGATGAACTTGCCTTGGTCCTTTTGATCATATCAACCAACACTAACATATTGACCATTTGAATTTGTACCAACTAGTACACACCAAACCATTTTTTTTTTCTTAGGATCACTTCTTACCTTGGATACTTGTAAACTCCAACCTTATCTAAGAGGTTTGATAAGATAACCTGATCAGCTATGCCTAATGTTATGGCCCAGTCTTTATGTCACATATCTTATTAGAACTAACCCTATTTTTACCAAACATGGAAAATTAGTCTATGCATAATCTTATCTATCATACTTAGTCACATTTTTTGCACATGTTTTCACTTCAAATACCCAACCACCATTGTCACAAACCTCATGACTCACCATAAACCACTCGTCAAACCTACACTCAATTAAGTTTCACCTCATCCACTTCCAGTTCAAGGGGGAACACCTCTTCCCATACTTGAGGCAACCAAACCTTTGACTTTTAATCCATTTTTTTTACAACTTACTGACACAAACAACATAAAAAAGGGTAAAATGTAGACACTAAAAAACTGCATACGATAGTTCTAGATGTCAAAACACCCCTAGATCAGACCAATACCTAGCCTTCGACCATGACCCTAGGTTAGTTTAGATAAATAGCTAAAAAAACTCACTAAATTACTCTTTTTACCCTACTTAACCTTTAACCCTTGACCCCAAATGGTCACCTCAACCATCGATAGTCTTATCTTCCCAACCTAAACAAAGACAACTTGAGCTATGTGCAAGCTAAAATGTCAAAGTTTAATATGGATAGTAAGCTAATGCATCTCCACCAATAACCAAAAATATTATGTAACCTTTAACCTCCATATCTCTTTTCCTATATAGAGAGGGGATTATGAGGTGAAAGAGGATCTAGGAATGAAGCAATCAACACGATGATTAATCATCCAACAATCAGGTCAACAAAACATCAAGATTTTCTTCATCAAAATTTATTTTTATAGGATTCCTTCAAGCCAAAAAAAAAGCATAATAAATACTTGTTACTCTACCAAAAGTTATTTATGACAAAAGGCACTATTACTCTACCAAAATTTCTTCTCAACCCTCCTTCAACCATCAGACAACAAGCTAAGTACATTTATTGTTTCAAGTTTTGATCATTTAGTTTCTAACATATTTACTTGAACTATTCCCTTCTACTTATTATCCTCTAACCCCTTGACTCTAAATAGACCTATATCATCCTAATGTGTACATTCTTCAACTTTTTTTGAACATACACAAAACCCATAGTAACCATCAGTGGTCACCTTGACTATTGATAGTCACCTTTAACCACTGATGGTTACCCAACCATCGATGGTCACCTTAACTGTCGATGATCATCTTGACCACCAATGTTCACTACGGTAGGAAATAAAAATAAGTTATTTACACCTGATTACTCATAACCAAATTCCACTTTTTGAATTTCTACTTGTTCATAGAATCCCCACCTATTTTTTGAACTCAACATGACCTATTTAACATTAGTATAGACTCATTATTTGCTATAATTAGTCTATTTTCTTTATCAAGCATTTATTTATTCTTTCATTTTATTTCAATATTTTCTATCATTTTATGCATGTACTTCATCTTTATTTATTTCAACTTAATTTATTTAATATAGTGGATTGACAACCTCCTAGTAAGATCACACTTCTTGAATCTAGTTCATGTTAGACAATCCACCTTGCTATCCACCTAACAACCCCTTTGCTTTAGTGATTTATTATATATAGGTCATTCTTCCTAAGATAAAGAGGAGATATTAATAATCATTTAGATCATGCATGCACAAACAAATAGGTTCTTCAACCATACCTTTATCTAGTTTCTTACTTCTTCCCAAGAAAATAAACTAAAATTGAGAAGAACACTAAAGACTCTATTTCCTACCTAACAAGGTCAACTAGGTTGACTGCATTGGCTAAATTCTCAGGAGGGTTTAGGGTCAATGGCTATATATACACCCCTTCATTTAAATTCTAATAGAGGATCATTCAATTGCACATCATTACTTATCAAAAATATGCTTATAGAATTAATAATAGGTTTCATTGCTTAGGTCTTTACCTTAAAGAAGTAATACTTGTCTTTTGGAGGTATTGGGTGCATATGAGAAATCTTGTAGTCTAGATTTTATTTTTTCTTATGATACTTATAATCCCATAACATCTGGAAAAACACCATTGGCCAAGGGAGAGATTGAGGCATGATAATTTCACTTCAATAAGCTAATATATTGTTAACCCTTCATATTTTGATAAGTATATGTTGTAGAGTTAATGTATATTGAATTGTATCTCTCCTTGCTTAGATAATTATATATTATAGATATATTTATATTTTCATGTTTCTTATATTCCCCACTTGTGCCACAAGCTTTGGAGATCACTAGATTACCTTTTATATGCATTTAATAGAATAGATTGCATAATTGTTTAGTATATTAGATTACTTAATATTATTTACAATCATAATATGTAGTTAGGGTTATCAAAAAATGGAATTTGACTAGAGGCCTTTGAAACCTCTCCTTTTCCATTATGTGATAATATATCCCTTAGTGTAGGTTTAACAGATCCATTATTAGTCATGATACTAATTTAAATGTATTGTCAAGCATACTTGTTAGTTGATTACCTTCTATGAGCTTGAATATTATTGAGTAGGATAATTTAAATAGCTATTTAGTTTATCTTTCATAGAGATATAATAGTAATCCTAAATTGATATGAAACATACCACCTAATATTCTAGATTCAAATGATGATGAACCAAATGAGATCAGTTTAAAAATCTAAACTTTTGATCTTTTCCTTAACATAGTTTATCAAGTACTACCTTATCTACAACCTTGATCTCATCAAAACCCATTAGGTGAGATTATGGTCACTCTAATAAAAACTAAAACTCTATCCATCATACCTCTTCGAATGATAAAATCATTGACACATGTACTATTGATATTCATACTCTTGACTATGATGATGGGTGCTCTTTAGATGACCCATTTTCAGTTGGCTTTACTTAAGATAAAAATATAAAGATACTTAGATACCATACTTATATCATTCTCATATTTATTTACATGTAGTTAATTCTCCTACTACAGCTCATGATATTAGTTATTCTTCTAATTTGCATAGCTCCAAGATGGAGTGTGAACACACATACACATACTAATCCTCTAGTTAATACTAATCCTCTTCAAAGTATTATCATGGACTATGCTAGGACAAGACCTTACAAGTTTGTTGGATATTAGGACCATTAAAACTTAATTCCTCTAGATATATTAATTATATTACATTGACCCATTATGAGCTCATCTCGTGATGCAACCCAGGTTAGACATGATCTTATTCTGAGTTCTCCTTCTAGTGGTGATGGCATACTAAATTTTTTAATATTGATCCTCTACCATCAAAATGGGAAAAAGATCATTATTGTGAAATCCATAGAGTTATTATTCATTGGGATAAGGATTTCCATGCACATTAATAACAACAAGCCTCAGGTTCTAATTCTATTATAGATAACTAAACTTTACTATCTACTATTAGTCATACTTATTTATTTCATGTTACACATAATAATTCTTTTACTTTTTACCAATATCTTTGGTATTACATTGATATAATTCATATAGAGAAGGAATAGTCTACAAACAAGATCTTACCACCTCCTAAGATATTTTTAAAATACATCCCTAAATATGGGAAAGTATATTGTCTTTAACATTACTATACTACACATCATATACATAGATGTCAATGGATTAAATAACACTTTCATGAATTTACAGAACTTATGGCTTCACCTACTTTCTTCATTCTTTAGGACATTTATTGATGAAGGTTCCACCTTATCCAAAACCTACATCTCCTCATAGATTTGAGGATACTCATCATATTTTGACATCATTTCCTCATATCAAATATCCCATGTAGGAGATGCCTAATGACCATAATTCTTCTTATAACATACCTAACTTATTGTAGATGATATTTATGGATTATATAACACCTCAGTCTTGTACACTTGTCAAACTTAGACCTTATTTTCTACTCTTAGTTTTATACCTTTCCCAGTTTTAAAAGTCTTGCATTTGTTATATCTTATGCCCCTTGGCTTATCTCTTGGTCTGACCAATCTTATGTTGATAAAACAAACTTTTTATTTTTCTTATAATGTTTAAAACCTACTTATCTTCCACCTTTACAAGTTCTGAGCCTATACCTATTTTACTATTCCCTAGACACTAGCATCCCGAACAGATACCTATGTTGATGTAGGTGTCCTACTCTAATGCTAATGTCTAGTGATAAATTCATATAATTTGAAAATGAAATGTATCCTAATGGTTGGCCTAAGTGATTTAATGTGAGTTATTTATCCAAAGGGATTGATATAAATCAAATATCAACCCTCATTCATTCCTAACCTACAAAACCTAGAAAATACCTAAGGTAACTTATCAAATCATTTAATCAAGAATTAGATAAAATAAAGCTTCCCTATTTTCTCCTAATTTCATGTCATTCATAGGAACAACACATTCACAAGTATAAAGTACTGAAGGAGTAGAAAAAGAGCTATATTTTATAAGTTACAAGCTAGCTCATTATTGTACTTTCTTTCGACATATTGCATGATTCATAAACAATCTAACATGTAAAGGAGAACTACATCTATTTGAGGTCCTCACTAAAGTATTGGCTATGTAGGTAATGCTAATTTATAGAGGAATATTTGGGGTTAGCTCGACACTATGTGCCCACTAACACATTTTTCCCCAAGGTCACTATGAAGATGAAGAATTGGGGTTTTGTAATTTCATGAGGAATGACAATCCATGACCCAAATTTGAATGCACCAGAGTGAAGGAGAAGACAAACCCAAATGCATCCAAGTGGTCACATCTTTTTCCAACATGTATTATGTATAGGTAACTTAGATCATGTTCATATATTAGTATCGATGTAACTATATAAGGTTGATGTTAGTGTTTGTGGCTCTAAAAGAACTCAATCTAGAATTTGGTAATTATTCCATAATTGTCTTCTAGTCTCCTTTCTGTCCATTCCAGATCTAGAACTATGTTAGCATCAAAACCAACTAAGTAGATTATTTCTTTATCATTTTCATATCTATCATAGTTGTACTTAATATTTTTAACTAGTCTCAGTTTATTGAATTCATCATATGTTATATCTAAGTTTAGCATCTAATTGGCCTTCTAAAGAAATAGTTTATCACCTTTGTACCCTAGGCTATCTCTACCCCCTTTAACCCTATATAACCCCAATCTATAAATTTAGGGTTGAACATTTTGTGAACCTAACTTATGAGTTTAAAACCCTAGATACTTTAGGGATTTCTATCTCTTTTTTATGAAACACATTTTGTTTTTCATTAATCCTAAAAACAAAGCATTCAAATTCGTAAAGAATCAAATCGTCTCTTTTATTACAATCATGTTATTTATGGATATATTTTTTAACTATTTCATGTTCCAATACCTTATAGTAGTCATTAATCATTATATCTCATACCTGATTAAGTTAGTCTGATCTACAAAGGGTTCTAAACCTACTTTCTTGTGTACTCCTTACTCTAATGTTTACAATGAGCTTTTACATGCTACTACAAAATTCCAAAGGGAGTTCATCAAATAATCATCTTGCCCATGCCATATTACCACAAAATATAAGGATATTAATACCAAAAATTCACTTTTGGATTTGCTATACCATTCATCCCATTACAAAGATGTCCTTTTGGATGCATTGTGTATGACCATACTCCCTTGTAATGTCAAACCACCATATGTGGCCTGTGTCTTAAATTCTATCAAATGGACCAAGAAAAATATATCCTTTGAAAAAGAGGATTTACCACCTCAACATATTATAAATATTTTTTTCCACTCTACATCTAAGTGTGTGTTTGTAACAAAATGATAAAATGAGTTTTTGCAAATAATGGTTCAGGGATCAACATTTTTAACATATCCTTTATCTCCTTAATTAGAATTGGAACTTAATATTTGGAACCATGTAATATGAGTATCGAGGGATTTGATAATATTTCATGATGATTATTGGTATAAATAACATTAAAATTTATCATGGCCCCTTGTACATTACCTACTTTATGCCAAGTGATTCTAAATGATTTTAACTATAACATTATTTTAAGATGGCCTTTGATACACAATATTTGTGTGGTTCACTCTACATTGCACACATGCTTAAAATTTAGTCATCAGGGATTCATTTACACTAATTCCTTCAAGCATTGTGTAATGTTCCAACAAATCAATAATATTACACCATAATCCTATAATCCTAATTTTAGTTCTCAATATTTGCTCAAATATGCATACAAGGGACACAGGTTGGGTAAAAATGAGCAAGGCACAAATCAACCCATATATCTTGAAAATAATACAAATTGACAAGGTTTGGGGTTTTATGAAAAAATTGGAAGACACAAGCATATCTTTTACAATACAACTTGTTTTATAAAGGCCAAAACATAATGCATGCATACTTCTACAACTGATCTCCAAGTGGCCAACCCTCATCTAATCAATAAGGGTGATTCCCCACAAATTTTGACACTAGATGAGTTATCCAATGATGAATAATTACTAGAATACTTGGTGTCATATGAGGATTTTCCTTCCTTACATCATAAGATTAGTTTTTCTCATACGACCTATACTCATGATTAATTTTATGAGAGCAATGATACCAATGTCCAATATGATGCATCAAAAAATATTCCTACCACATAATTTATCATAGAGAGGTATACTTTATTAAATGAATAAATATTCAAATATAAATTTGGATCAAATAAGGACTCTCAACTAGTTTTACTTTATATAGTGAAGCAGGATGATGTTAGGAACCCATGTTACCCCTTCTCTTTTATTGTTAGTGTAATAGTTTTTATGGATGCATATGCTTTTTAAGTCATCCCATGACCATTTTATTTTATCCCAAATTCAAGGGAAGTAGTAGTTTCCTAAATTTGACTTAGTACATAAGTAAGTGTTGAGGCCAAGGAAGGCATTCATAAATTTATTATATTAAGCTTGCTTAAAGGAGGTTGCCCCCTCAAAGAGGTCAATGATTCTATAATTTAGTCATTGTAATTCAATTCAGCTTATTTGAGTTAATGTATTGTTAATTTCATTGTTTATTTTATGTATTTGCAATTTTTTGCTAACTTAGTTAGGAAAGATCCTCTCATCTGGTATTATAGCACTTTCTAGGGCCATTTTTTTTCTAGAAAGTCTAAAATCTATTATGATGCATAATTCCTTTACAATATTTTTCTTAAAAATTATTAACTTTGTTCTAATACATAACTCTATTCTACATCATAATAATCTATTTCAAATCAACGTAAAAATAACCTGTTCACATAACTATGGGAGGTGTTTGGGTGAAAAACCTAAAATTCATTGTGAGGAGTACCACAAGAACCCCAAAGTAACTGGCCCATTTAGAGGACTTACTACTGAAATGAGCAATGGCCCCTTCTTGATTGAGTATTTCCCACTAGTGATGAAGACCAATAACTGTCGCTTAGGATTAAACCCATGGCTAGAAATTTTCTAGAGAGAAGTACTCATTTAGATGGCATTGGTGGCTAAAGAGATATCTATAAAACTTTAGGTAGTTATTGAAACTTGGGGCCCATTCTATCAGTTTCAGAAAACTCCCAATAGACTCTCAAAACATCTTTTGATAGAGCATCTGAAGACTCTTAGAGGATTTACATTCAAACAGTTGACAAAAATAAAAAACTAGAAACCAAAAAAAAATCTTCATAGAAAACTCTTAGTAGAATATCGTAGACAATCAAAGGACCTGAAAATATCTTATTTTGGTCATGGTAGTAACCCAAATAGGAGAAAAAAAAATGGAAGATGAACTTGCTTCCCTCAAGACCCACATCAAAGATATTGATGAAAAAATTCTTGGCCCCAATCTTCAACATACCACCATGAACAACAGATGGCATCCAGAGTCCTCTTCAGACACTGAGTTTTCTTCTTCCAACACTTTTCATGGCCTGACAGTTAATTTCCTTAGTTCAATGGTGTAGATCCAACTAGATGGATATATTAGGAAGAATAATATTTTAGTCTACATAATAATTTTGATGCCAACAAGGTCCCACTTTCATCCTTTCAATTGGAACATGAATCCCTTCAATTGTATCATTGGTATACTAAGGCCCATGATGAGCCCATATGGACCAATTTGTATACCCTCATTTTATAATGGTTTAGACCTAGTGATATTGATGACTTCACTAGAACACGCACTAAACTTCACCAAATAAGAACCATGAGAGAATATCAAATAAAATTTGAAAAGCTAACCAATCACATAGAGGGATTATCTGATGAATTCTTTAGGAGTTGCTTTGTTAGTGGATTAAAGGATGCAATTCGATCTAAGGTAAAAATATTTTAGCCTAACATGATGATGGAAGCCTCAGGGTTGTCTAAGTTGGTAGATGACAAGATCATATCTCAACATTGATTCAGATTCAATATTGCTCCATTTAAAAATATAGCTCCATAATGATCTCAAACAACACCAACCCCTAGAACCACTGCTATCAAGCATTTGATTGAAGCAGAGATATAAACCTATATAGAAAAATGGACATGTTATAATTTTGATGATAAATTCACTTAGGGACATTAATGTGTCAAAAAAAATATCTACCTATTGGATGTGGACTCTTCACCCAAAACTAAAGATTGGGAAGATGTTTAAGATACAACAAATGATCTAGAAGAAGCTTAGCTGATTATGGAACCTGCTTCTTAGGGAAACTGACTAGAGATCTATCTCCATGACTTATCAAGAGTCACCAACCCACAAACCATGCAAGTCAAGGGTTACTTCAAGAAATTCCCTCTCAAAATACTTATTGATTTTGGTAGCACTCATAACTTATTGACCCTCAGATCACCAAATAGGTTGATTATTTTTTTCTATCTTTGCTCCAACTTTAAAGTCATGATTGCTAATGGGGGAACATTACCTTGAAAATGGAAGTGTTAAAATGTGTGTATCTCTATTGGAGATTATAAATTTCACTCTAACATGTTTTCATTACCCTTAGGTGGATGTGATGTTATTTTGGGAGCCCAATGGTTATGCACACTTGGACCCATCTTATGGGGTTTTGCTAAACTTTAGATGTAATTTTTAGACAATGGACAAAAACACACATTGAAAGGCTTACAACGGGGGTCTCTCAGCCTCATAAGTTCACATCACATGAAAAATATTCTTAAGAAGAATTCACATAACATCATTGCCCAGATCCATTCCATTTAAATATAGCCATCAATAGTCTCCACTACTCCTTCTAATCTACAAATTGTTCTACATATTTATGCATGTATCTTTGTTGAACCTATGGGATTTCCACCTTCATGACCAAAGGACCACCATATTTATCTCCTTTTTAGAAGCATTCTTCCCAACATTTGGCCCTACCACTACCCATTTTAGCAAAAGATCGAGATCAAGGTGCTCATTCAAGACTTATTGAAGAAAGGCATTATTCACTGTAGTACTAGCCCATATTCTTCCCCAATTCTCATTATTTAGAAAAAATATGGGTCATGGTGCCTCTGCATTGACTTCCATGCACTTAATCACATCACAATCAAGGATAAGTTCTTAATCCCTGTTATTGATGAGCTTCTTGATGAGTTTCATGTTCATTTTTTCTCCAAGTTGGATCTTTGCTCTAGATATACTAAATCAAGCTTCGTGAGGATGATATCTCTAAGACAAATTTTCACATGTATGATAGCCACTATGAGTTTATAGTCATTCCCTTTGACCTAAATAATTCTCCTTCAATATTTTAGGCATTGATGAATAACATATGCTGGCCTACCTATGGAAATTCATTTTGGTCTTCTGCAATGATATCCTCATCTATAATAAAACATGGTTTGAGCATCTCTAACATCTATAGATCACACTAAAACTTATTGTTAACCATCATATTTGTGCAAAATATTCTAAATGTTCTTTTTTCCATGATGAAGTAGAGTATCTTCGGCATATTATTTCAGCCTAAGGGGTTCAAGTGGATTCTAAAAAAATAGCTACCATGATAAATTGGCCTCATCCTCAGACACTCAAGAGCTTCGATGGTTTTTTGGGGCTGATTGGATAATATCAAAAAAAATTCAAGGATTACATTAATATTATAGATATCTTGAAAAAATATGCTTTTACATAGACATAAGTTGTTGAGAGTGCATTTGAATAATTGAAAAAATTTATATGTACTACACCTATTCTAGTTATGCTAGATTTTCCAAGACTTTCACAATTGAGAGTGATGCTTATGGAAATGGACTTGGTGTTGTTCTCCTCTAAGAAATATTCCCCATTACATTCACCAAGAAATCCCTTTCTAGAAATAATTTATTACTCTCTACTTATGAGAAGGAAATGATGGCTATTTTGCATGTAATATAGAATTGGCAGCCATACCTACTAGGGAATCATTTTTGCATCAAAACTAATCACCAAAGTTTAAAATATTTCTTAGAATAAAAAGTTTATACCCCATCACAATAGAAATGGGTCATTAAACTCATGGGTTATGACTATGAGATCACTTACAAGAATGGTAAGGATAATATTTTGACTGATGCTTTGTTTTGTACATTTGTGAACCAAGCCTCCCTTTTAGATATTTCCATGACTATTCAAAATTAGTTGGACATTATATAATAGGGGTATGTCAATTAGTCCTCATTATCTAAAATCATTCAATAGTTGGCCACTAACATTTTTGTTATACCACATTATTCTTGGGATGGTGCTTCTTTACAATACAAGGGTCATTTGGTGATTCCCTAGAGCATAGATCTTTAGCAAGATGTATTCTATGAAATCCATGATTCTCCATCAATAGGGATTAAGGTTCCTCAAAAATTATGAGTGGGCATGCGTAGCTTATTTTATAAGTGAATGAAAAAGGCAATTCAATGAATGGTGGCCGAATGTGATACCTATTAATGCAACAAGGGTGAAACAACACTCATCCCTAGGTTGTTCAAACCCTTGCCCATCCTTACTAGGATTTGGATTGATATTTCTATGGATTTCATTAAGGGGCTCCCTAAATCTAGAGGGAAAATAATGATCTTGGTTTTGGTTGATCACCCCTCTAAATATAGTCATTTTTGTGCCCTTAACCATCCTATACCACCTCCATAGTTGCACAATTTTTTTGGACTAGATTGTCTATCTTAATGGCATTCTTTCATCCATTATCTCAGATCATGATGCAACTTTCACCAACCATTTTTGGATAGAACTATTTCACCACACTGGCACCTAACTAAAGATGAGTTCTAGGTATCATCCCCAAACAGATGGGTAGACTAAAATTGTCAACAAATACTTGGAAACTTTCCTTCATTGTTTCACCTCAAAACAACAAAATCAGTAGATCAATTGGATCCCCCTCACTAAATGGTGGTACAATACCTCTTACCACACTTCAATGAAAATGACTCCATATGAAGTAGTCTATGGTTAATCACTACTAGTGATCATATAGTACACCCCCAATAATTCATTAGTTTAAGTAGTCAACATGATTTTTTGCACCCAAGATCAGATCTTCAACACCTTATAGGAAAATTTTCATATGGTACAAAATCAAATGAAATAACAGGTTGATCAGCACCATTTTGAGTGTAATTTTTAAGTAGGTGATATGGTTTTCATTTGCCTATAGCCATATAATAAATCCTCCCTAAAACTCAAAGGGTGTCATAAGATAGCTCCCAAGTTCTATGGGACCTATAAGGTTCTCCATAAGATTAGGTCAATTGCTTATAAGTTAGATCTACCATCTTCTTCCTGAGTTCACCTATTATCTCATGTCTCTTATCTAAAGAAAGTTCTTAACATAAACATTAGAGTGTAAACTATTTTACTAGAATTTGATAATGAAGGGTCCATTCTTATCGAGATGGAGGTGATCTTGGATAGGTGCACATGCCAACTTCACTCCCACTCTATCACATATGTTTTAATTTAATGGCATAGAATGCAACCAGAGGATGCAACATGGGAACCACTACTTTATATTCAACGCCAATTCTCACATATTAATCTTTGAGGACAAATATTTTTTTTAGATGGAGGGGAATTTAAGAACCCATGTTACCCCTTCTCTTTATTTTGTTAGTGTAATAGTTGTTATGGATGCATATACATTGTAATTCATATCGTGAGCATTTTATTTTATTTCACATTCAGGGGAAGTAGTAGTTGCTTATATTAGACTTAGTATATAAGTGTTGAGGCCAAAGAAAGCATCCATGAATTTATTATATTGAGATTTCTTAAAGGAGGTTTCCCCATCAAAGAGGCTAGTGATTTTGCAATTCAACCATTGTAATTCAATTCAGCTTATTTGAGTTAATGTATTGCTCATTTTATAGTTTATGTCATGTATTTGTATTTTTTTACTAACTTGTTCAAGAAGGATCCTCTCAGATGATGAAGTAAAACCCATTGATAGGTTCTCTATGATTTTTTTGAACTCTTTTCTTGTGTTTATTCAAATATGCCTAATATTGATTCATTGGTCATAATGTATAACATATTATTGTATCCATGAGAAAAATCACTGAAACAAAAAAAATAAAAAATGCATCATAAAGTGGTGTTATTGGTAAAATATGAAATTTAAAAGTTCTTATATGTTGTATTTATAAGAGAAATTACACATTTTGATTGGGTGCTTAACATTATCCCTATTACAAAACCAAATGGTGAGATTTTTTGTTACATCGATTACTATAATTTAAACAAGGCTTGTCCTAAAGATGATTTTCCATAACCTAATATCAACATGAATATAGATTATATAGATGTAAATGAGACATTTTAATTTATGGATGGATTTTCAAGATATAACCAAATCAAAATTGACATCATCGATCAAGAAATTACTACATTTACCACCCTTTGGAGTATATTTTATTATACAGTCATGCCTTTTGGATTAAAAAATGTAATATCCACATATCAAAGGTCTATGACTCATATATTTCATGATTTTATACATAAAACTATTAAAGATTATGTTGATGATTTACTCATGAAATCCAAATGTCACTAGGACCATGCTACTGATTTGCAAAAAAATATTTGAGTGCTTTTGAAAGTTAAATGTTTGATTAAATACAAAAAATGTGTCTTCAAGGTATCTTTGAGAAAGCTCCTAGGATACATTATTTATTAGTGAGTTATTGAGATTTATCCAAGAAAGGTAAAATCCATTATATAAATTCCACCACCAACCAATCTAAAATAGTTGTGATGTTTATAGGGTCAAACTCAGGCTATTTAGCATTTCATTGCTCAGTTGGCTAATAAAACAATTATTTTTATGTGTTTTCTAAAAAGAGACACATAATTTATATGGTATAATGTGTGTCAATAAATTTTTGATAAAATCAAAGTGTTTCTCTTAATTTTTGCTTATTTAACTAGAAAGAAGTAAAGGTAAGAAACTAGTAATAAGGGTGTGGTAGAAGACCCTGGTTGTCGTGCACATGTGATCCAAATGAGTGTGGAGAGATACTATTTATTTTGGAAGGATGACCTATAGATAAATAAGTACTAACAAAAGGGGGTTGTTAGAAAGATAGTAAGGTGGATTACATAGCATGAGCTAGATCAAAGAAGCATGAACTTGCTAAGAGGTTGTCAATTCACTCTTTGATAATGATTAAGTTGAAAGAAATAAAAATGAAATACTTGCATCAAATAATAAAAAGGAACTAAAATGAAATACAAGAAGAAAATAATGTTTGATAAAGAAAATAAACTAAATTTAGCAATAATGGGTCAATACTAGTGCTAAAGTGGATAAGTTTAGGGTCAAAAAATTAGGCAGGGGTCTGTAAATAGGTAGGGACATAAAAATTTAGATCTAGTTGAGGGTAAGGGGTTAGAAATAACTTGTTATTATTTCTTACCATAAGGATCATCAGTGGTTAGGGTGATCATTGATGGTTAAGCTGGCCATCAGCGATTGGATAACTATCAGTGGTTGGAGGTGACCGTCGGTGGTTGTGCAAACCATCAATAGTTGCTTGTGAAATTTTGAAGGTAC
The DNA here is from genome assembly GCA_037957365.1 of Torreya grandis. Lineage (NCBI taxonomy): Eukaryota > Viridiplantae > Streptophyta > Pinopsida > Cupressales > Taxaceae > Torreya > Torreya grandis. Next base: position 503,783 of record JARHVA010008096.1, read on the forward strand.
TCAAAAAAGAGTTGAAAAATGGGTTATTAATCAAACAAAGGTCTATTAAGGGTCAAGTTAGGAATAGGGAAATTATAAAATGGGTGAAGAAGGTCTTATTCAAGCTTGGAAGTCAGAAACTAAACAAATGAAGCTGAATACAAAATGTACCTATTTTGTCAGAGTAATGGTACTTTGCCTCAAGAAATTTGGATAGAGATTTGGGTCCCTATTGTAGTTGTTGGATTGATGGAAGATGGATGACTATTTGAGAGATAGAATACATGTGTGCTATAATACTCTTATGATTGATTATCCTTACTTGATAAAAAATTGGATCCTTTTCACCTCCTACTCCCCTCCTTTTATAGGCAAAGTGAGATAGAGGATACAAGGTTCCTTAAGAGGTTGGCTTGTTGATTTAAATGCTTGGGAGTTCATTAGTAATGAGAAAGGTGGACATATTTAATTGTATTATGTTAGCTTGCACATAATTGGTATTTATGTAAGAATGAGGAAGACCTAACCATAGATGGTCAACCTAACCATCAATGGTTAAGATGATCATTAGTAGTCAAGGGTTTAGAGGTAAAGGATTCAAGGTGAGGTAAAAGGGGTAGTGAGTTACTGGGTAATGGTTAAGTTAGTGAGTTAGTGAGTTTAGTCAATAGTCAAGGTGGACATATTTATTTGTGCCATGTTATCTTTCACAAGGTTGGTATTTGTGTAAGAATGAGGAAGATCTAACCTTCGATGGTCAACCTAACCATTAGTGGTCAAGCTAACCATCAATGGTCAAGGTTTTAGAGGTAAAAAAATCAAGGTGAGGTAAAAGTGGTAGTGAGTTAGTGGGTAATGGTTAAGTTAGTGAGTTAGTGAGTTTAGTTAGCTAAGTAGCTAACTAGACCTAAAGTTTGATGGGTTGGTCAATGGGTCAAGAAGGGTTAGGTGGTCCCTAAGGTATCCCAAGGCATTTCAACATCTATAACCATTGTGTGATGTTTTTAGTGTCTACATTTTGCCCCTTTTTATTATATGGTTTTGAATAAACAAGCAAAATGGATTGCTTGGTTAAAGGTATGGTTGCCTCCAATATTAGAGGAGGTGTTCCCCCTTAAACCAGGAGTTGATGAGGTAAAATTGAAATCAAGTCAAGGTTTGATAGGCAATGTATGGTGAGTCACAAGGTTGGTGACAAAAGAGTTCGGTGCTTGAAATGTAAACATGAGCATAAAATATAACTAAGTGTGATAGCCAAGATCATGCAAATAATAAGGTTTCCAATGTTGGTAAAAATAAGGTTTGTTCTAGAAGGACTAGTGATGGGGTAACTAGGCCACAATGTTAGACATAACTGATCGGGTCATTCCTATCAAGTCTCCTACATAGGATTAATATTTTCATAGGTATTTGAGGTGGGAAGTGTTCCCTTGAAAAACAAAAATGGTCTAGTTTTGCATGAGGTGGTGAAATTTTAAATATTCAACATGGAAAGGTTGGTTGGTGTGGTCAAAATGACCAAGGCAAGGTCATCGTAAAATATGGAATAGTTCAAGCTAAAATGGCCAATGTTGAGGTGGACATGGTTAGGTGGTTGGTTGGTCAAAGAGGGTGATTTTTAAAGGTTTGGTTATGGCTTGGGGGAGAAAGTAATCTCTAAAAATTTGGCACATAGGTGTGGATGCCAAAAAAAATTAAAATTTGGGTTTCCTGCTTGTGGGGGATGTGGTCTGAAGGCCATATGTAGGCTTTCTAAGGTAGGCCATCTATAGCTTTCATACATTGTCATTGCAAATTTGGATTTGGATCAATATGAGGAGAGAAAGTGAGACTGAGCTCATCCCATTTGATAGATTTCAAAGGCAATATTGCCTAATGTAGGGGATTCTAAGTCTTTTCTTGAGGTACATGAGAGAGGATGATGAGTTTTTACTTCTTAAGCCACAACCAGAGGAGGTGGTCCTAAATCATAAGGAGCTACCAACCAGAGTAAGGATTGATGATACTAGTTTTGTTGATGGCTATGCATCATAATACTAGGCCCAATATGCAAATACATATTTTGGGTGGGATGATGGGGGCCGATAGGCTATGGATGTTGATCTTATTGGTAGGGGTAAATAAGTACAGGTACAAGGAGGTAGCCCTAATGGATAGGTAGGGGTAGCACTAGCTACCACATAGTCATAGATTACATCATTATAGGGGTATGTGGCCACATTGTAGGGATTGATTATGAAATTATAGGGTCAAGTTGCCATCATAATAGGTGAGAGAGATCAGGTTAGGACCTCACTAGGCTTGGTGACCCAAGAGAAGGACACCTTGAGATAGAAGGGAGGAGCAATGAAAACACTAGCAATACCACTAGGTACCATCCCTATGGCACGATACTTACCCATAGTGGAGGAGTTGAGGAATTATAAGGTGATAGTTTTGGCACAGTGTCCTAATCAACTAAGATGGGGGAGTATAGGGCTAGTTTGGTAGGTGGTACAGGTGTGGTGACTCCAAGCTAGTAGGCTACTTTAGTGGGTGAATACGTAGGCACCTCAGGAGGGTAGGTACTAGGTGGTAGTGGTAGTGTGGGTGGGAGTATTGGTAGTGGTGCTTCAGGGGCATGATGTGTTATACTATTATCTATAGATATAGATGTACATGATTTTGATATCAGCCTATGTGCTGATGCAATAAGATGTACATGTTTTGAGAGAGAGATATATACATTATTACATGTATTATTTATTTTAATGACATCATGTATATGATGATGTGTTATGATTTGGGATGTTTTATTTATTTATGGTTTATAGTCATGGTTATGGTTTATTATTTACTAGTTTATACATGAGATGGTGATGGATAATGTTTATGGTTTATGATTATGGATTCGATGTGGTTAATGATGTTTATATTTATAAATGGTTATGATCATGGATATGTGATGTGGTTATGGTTTATGATTATAGATATGATGTGGTTCATGATGTTTATGTGTATAGATGGTTATGATCATTGATAGGTGATGTGGTTATGGTTATGTATGTAATGAAATCACATAAAGTAAGTTAGATAACAAATAAAATGTGAGAAAAAAAGATAAGAATCATGAGACGTATGTCCACATGAACCAATGATGAGAGGATAAGAAATAAAGAGACATGATGCTCCTTCATTGGTAAGGACTAAACAAAAACCAAAGTTGGATTGGATTAATGAACATAAACCCTTTGAATTCTTCAATTTAGCATGTGTTAGTTGATTAAAAAAGATATCTTGGTCACATTGTGTCAAGTAAGCTCAAAATCCCTTGATTTGTAGATTCTATAAAGGGGATATAAGCAATGTGAAGGGGAGTGTAACCTTTAGATGGGTTGGTTTCCCCTTCTGTAGGTACCCTAAGAAATATAATAGACAAGTCCATGTCTTAATATAAGTTGTAGATTGATCGATGCAGGAAGTATACTAATGCTAAGTATGAAAACTAATTGTGGCTTCCTTGGGATAGCTTATTCTAATTTTGATATAAGGTCTTTTGTTGTTTTTTCTAATAGGTTTATGAATCTAATAAATGTGGGAAGTTTCAAATGTTTGATTTGACAAATTTGACTTAGCCATCCTTTTAGGGAGTAATCTAAGTTTTTAGATTTGTTGATTTTGGTAGTTGTCCTTTGAGTAGTCTATCTTTTTAAGAAAATTTTAAAGTTTGGGTAGTTGTCCTTCCAGGGAGTAGTATACATGCTAAACATGTATGACTGAAATGATGTTTTAGTATCTCAAGTTATTTTGATACTAGGTTAGACAAGGACTATCTATTTATCCTTAGAGTTTTATCTTTATGAAGACAAAACCTAAACCACAAAAGATTAATGAAAGGTAAAAGGAGTGGTTTTGAGAGATAATGACCATGGGATTCTGTCTTATTAGGGATGAAAAGTATCCATGAGAACCATTATATGGGTAGAGACATTGTACCCATATTTAGGATTAGGCTATGACTATGATGGTATATCACATGGTTCTATGTTTTAATCAGTTGTCCTCAAAGGGATAGGATAAAAGTGAAGGTAAAATAATATCATAAATTAAGGGATGAGCTTGAGTTAGATCAAAAAGTGAGTTTGATCCTTGATTAAAAAAATAAATTATGTAGATGTGAAGCATTAAGAGGCTCAGGTTATGGTTTGCCTTTAAAAGAAGACAAACGATAAGCTCTTGATCCATACATATGGGTTATGATGTAGGGTCTAAGCCAATTTAAATCAAACTTGCCTTGCTTTCTTTTCTTCATATTGGTCACATGTTGATTTTCCTTCAGGATGAGATCTCTGATGTTGAATTCTCATTATTTTAGGTGTTATAGGCACACTTGATTCATTCTTGATAGATACAAATATGGTTAAACATTATGAGGTGTTTTTCATTGAATAGTTCAAGTCATGCTAGATGTTCTTCACAATAATTGCTCTCATAAATGATGTCTTGCAAGGATATGCAAAGAGAGGGAATCTAGACTTTGAGAGGCACGAATAACTCTACCCCAAGGAATAGAGAGAATGGGGTAACACCCATAGAGGTTTGAATGCTAGTGTAATAGGCCCATAAAGCAAAATAGATGTGTAAGTTCCAATCTTGACATGAAGCACTTCCTACTTTGGTTAACATTTTGTTAAGGGTTTTGTTAAAGACCTCTGCCTATCAAATTTCTCATGGATGATAAGGTGAGGAAAATCTTAAATTGATGCCAAATGCATCACAAAGACATTAAACTTGCTTGCTTTTAAAATATTTACAATTATCAATTATGATATTATGGGGAACACCAAAATGATAGATGATATGATGATTGATGAAGTTGAATATCTTATTGGATTTGGTTGAGATGAGAGGAATGGCTTCCACCCACTTGGTGAAATACTTGACAACGATAATGATGGATTAGTGTCATTATGAGGAATGAAGATTTATTTCCCTAATGATATTGATCCCCATTGTGATAAGGGCCAAGTCTTTGGATACTTGAAGGCCATGGGCAAGTGTGTGATGTAAATTAGCATGTTGTTAATATTTGATACACTTTTTTACATAGTTGTAATAGTCTCGGTTGAGGTTGGGCCAATAGTATCCAAGGATAAGGATATGTTTAGTGATAGATAGTCCACTAAAGCATCCCCCATAGATCCCATCATGAATTTCCTTGACAACATGGGAAGCTTCATGGCTACGTAGATAATAGAAAAGAAGGTCATTGAAACCACATTTGTAAAGGATTCCTCCTAGTATGGAATAATGATAAGTACTCTGAACAAAGGCTCTTTGAGCTTTGCTAGAGAGGTTAGAAGGAATGATGTTGAGGTTGAGTTAGTTAAAGGTTTGCTTGTACCAAATATCTGATGGAGATCCCTCCACACTATAAATGGTATGAAAATTAGAATGGATATAAGTGGGTGTGATGAAACAATGAATAGTGATAAATAGTTTGGACTCGGTAGGTTGAGATGGGATTTTTGAATCAAGGGAAGCTATTATATTTACAAACTTGTTGGTAGATCATGAAACAAGCTGGATAAGGTAATGATCAAATAATTTTAAGAGTACATCTACTAGTTGTTTTTAATTTTGCAAGACATCATTCATACATGGGTAGGATCCATTGACCTAGTTGACCACAAGTTGGGAATTTTCAAAGACACTAATGGTCTTAATTACCAAGGTTAGAGCAGTTTGGAGACCTATTACTAGGGATTCATACTTAACCACATTATTGGTGCACTCAAAATCAAGTTAAAATAAAATGGGAAGAGGTTCACCAAAAATAACAATGAGAATAACTCTAACACCCCCACCATGCTAGCATTTATAGCCATCAAATAACATGATCATTTGGTAGGTGATATCCTCTAGAGAAAGAGTTGTGGTAGACTCATTGAGAAATGCAAGAAGAAGAGGTTGGTTGTCTAGAAAAGGAGATTAAGCAAGTTGATAGGTAATGAATTTCACATTGATCAACTTATACTAAAGGAACTCAAGGTCAAACTCAGCTAGGAGCATGAGCCACTTAACCATACATTGGTTTTAGTATGGTTTAGAGTGCATGTACTTGAGTGGGTATATGTTGGTGATGATGAATTTTTTGTGATTAAGGAGATAATGATGAAGTTTGGAAGCCACAAAGGATAAGGCAAGGTAAATTTTCTCATCATGGGTGTATCAAGTCTCATACTCTATAAGTGTTTGACTTATATAGTGGACAACTTGCTCCTTGTTTTGTTCATCATGGTGAGCGAGAATTACCCCTAAGGAGTGGTTAGTGGCATAGATTTAAAATTAGAAGAGTTGGTCCTCTTTAGGAGAGATAAGAAAGGGTGGATAAAGGAGGTAATCTTTAAGTGAATCAAAGTCTTTTTGATAGTCCTTAGTCCACTTAAAATATGTATCTTTCTAGAGAAGATGGTGAAAAGGTTGACATCTATATGATAACTGAGAGATAAAGTGACGAATGGATTGGAACTTCCCTTTTAGGCTACAGAGTTTATTAAGGTGTGTTAGAGGTGGTATCTCCAAGATTTATCTAACTTTGGTAGGGTCTAATTCAATTCCTTGAAGAGAGATGATAAATCTGGGAAGCTCTCCAAATAAGACCCCAAAAACACATTTCTTGGGGTTGAGTCTGACATGAAATTAGACTAGGCATTCAAAGATAATTGTGAAAATGTCTAGATGATCCTTGTGAATTATATATTTCCTAAGGAATTCATATACATAGTCATTGATGATTTTATGGATGAGATCATGGAAGATATAGGTCATTACACATTGGTAGGTTGTTTTAGCATTCTTCAGACCAAATGGCATGACCCTATAGAGAAAGGTTACCCTAGGGGTGATGAAGAAAATATTATGTTGATCTTTGGGGGCAATCAAAATTTTATTATATCCTAAGAAACCATCCATGAGAGATAACATCTGATGTCTAGTTATAAGATCAACAAGTTAGTCGATGCTAGGTAAAGGGAAGTCATCCTTTGTACAAGAAAGATTGAGGTCATGAAAGTTAATGTAGAGATGAATTTCTCTTGTGGGTTTGGTGATGAGAACGATGTTAGAAACCCATTGAGGATAGTCAATATGTTGAATGGAATTGATAGACAAGATATGTTGAAGCTCTTCTTTGACTAGAAGGGTGATACAAGGGTATATCCTATGAATATTTTGTTGAACAAGCTTAGTGTCAGGATGGGTGATGATGTTGTGGAGTTCTATGGAAGGGTCAATTCTCAGCATGTATTGATAGGACCAAGCAAATGCTATGTTTATATCATGAAGGAAGGAAGGGTAATCTTGTTGCTCTAATGAATCTAAGGATTGACCAATCTTTACAATGTGGGGGTTATCTTGAGTACCCAAGTTGACATCGATAGTGGATTCATTCAACATGGTTTGGTTCCTAAGAGGAAGGGATTTGTGGATGGAATAATCCCCCACACCAAGGTAGGAAAGAATAGAATCATCATCTTGATGTTGGATGGTGTGGATGGTAAGATAATCATTTTCTACCATTTTAGGATGAATCAGAGGAAAGGTTTTAGTTTAGAAACCCCTTGGATAGGTGAGGGGGACAAAACTAATGGTATTGACTAAAAAAATATAGGAGGATGATTTTAAAATTGTCAAACTTTGAAGAAGGTAAAGTTGGTGAGGATGGGATGTCTTCCTCAATAGTGGTGATGGTTTTGGGTGAATCAGTGGGTTCTTCTAGTGGGATGAACCCAAGTCCAAATATCTCATGAGGTTTATAGGTTTTTATCAAAGGTAACTCATGGGGTCCTTGTTTATTATAGCTAAGGTTGAACCCTGTCTAGGCACACTATTGAAGGTATAGTTTGGCAAATGTAGGTTTATCCAAATAAGAGAAATTAGAAGTAAATGATTGGATAGAAGAGGTGGTAGAGGAGGTGAGAAGTGAATGATCAAGTCCTCCATAGATTAAATTGGTTTAGTGGTTAGGAAGGCTAAAAGGAATGATGGTTCTAATTTTAAGATCATAACTAGGATCATGGTCAAGATTCTCATACTATTGGGAAGTAGGGAAGGCATCTAAGGCTAAAAGATGATACTCCCCTAGTGAGAGATGTTGGAACATGGGTTTTAAGGGATCCTCTATGGGGACTTGAGAAGAAGGGATATATGAGCTAGCTAAAGTTACATCAATGGTAGGAGTGGAGGTGTTATTAGTTGGTAGTGAGGTGGATGAGGGAGGAAGAAGAATGTCATTGGGTCGATATATCATGTTACAAGATGCAAAAGGACTAGGGTCAAGTTTTATGGTAACAACTTGACCTTCTTATTCAAACTTGACACATTGATGTAAGGTGGAAGGGACATAACTCATGGCACAAATCCATGGGCATCCAAGTAAGATGTTCTATTATAAATTGCCTTCTACAATGTAAAAGAGCTTTGGAATTATGCAAGGTCCCAAGGGGATGTGGAGGATAGTTGTCCCCAAGGTAGTGGTCATAGTGTCATTAAAGGAGTAGAGGACCACTGTAGTTTTTGACATGATATTCTTAGGTAGTTGGAGTTAGTCATAAGCATGAGAAGAGATAATGTAAATAGTAACTCCATCAATAATTACCCTTTTGATGTCAATTTGATTGATGTATGTAGTGTTGAAGAGGGGATGATTAGGATTTTCAAGATGAATGGAAGGTATTTCTGAATCCTAGAATGTAACAAAGTAGTAAAGTTGAAGGGATCCAATAAAGGTAGAAAGATGTTGAGGATATTTAGGTTGAACCTCTATAAATTGTAAAGCCTCTATCAATGCTTGGTAGTGATGGGGTAAGGTATTGATCAGTTCATAAAATCTCATCTTCACTAGTGTTTGGTGAAGTTGCTTCAACACTAATCACTAGATAGATGTAGAAGGGTTGGAGGAAAATACACTCAAGATGGATATTTTGGGTTTTGGTGAAGATGAAGATAAAAGTGAGAGTGATTGGGTTCAGTTGGAAGGTTGAGGGGTGGAAGGGTACGTCCATGGTATGGACACTTTAGCTTTTCCCTTATCTTTTTATTGGGATTGAGATCGAGTAACCATATGGATAGTGTGGATGAGGGGAAATGTTGGGATAGAAGGTTGATTTAGTTCCTCCTCACTCTTTGGTGAGAGTGGGGGAGTGGGCAAGTGTCAAGTAGGTTTGTTTGGTGGTTGGGTTGGTAATGGGATCAAGGGAGGCTCATCTTATAATAGATCATCCTAATCCCATAAGTTATGGAAAAGTGTTTGGAGAGATTTGCATTTCTCCATTTCATGTCTAGGTTTCTTATGGTATGAAAAGATTAAACTATCATTGAGTCAGGATGGTTTGAGTTTTGAGGGATCAAAGGGTCTGATAGGTGTTAAGCTTAAGGAAATGTTTTGAAATAACCTTTATAAAATGGTCGAATAAGATTTGAGCAAAGGTGTCAGAAGAAATGGGTTTTTAGTTTTAGGGGTAGGGGCCTCTTTAGAAGTAGGCTTCACCATGGAAGTTGTAGGTGGTGGAATGGTTTTGGTAGGTGCTTTTGGTTGGTTTTAAGTCAAATGGTTTAGAGGTGGAAGATTTGGATGATGAAGGTTTGGATATAGGTGGGAAGGTAGAGGTGGATAGGTTAGTTAAGAATGATGGGGAGATTGATGATTTGGTGGATGTAATTGAGGTTAGAATAAAAGGAGAAGGTTTTTTAGATGAGGAATAGCTATTTTTTCGATGGTTCACCTTCTTGATATAAGGATGAGCTTCTAGGATGGTATAAGGATGGGGTCCTAAGATAAAAGGTAAGTCTAAAGGGGATGGTATGGCTCTAGTTTGAGGTGGGATTTTGGGTGGCTCCACCTTCATAGTTGGTTTGGTTAGAATTTTCTCTGGTGGACTAGATGGGGTTAAGTCCAACTTAAAATATGGGTGAGTAAGGCTAGCAATAAGAAGTATTTCTATATTCTTGATGGGTTTGGTTAGAGAGGTGTAAGGTGATTTGATAATTTTAGATGGAGGTGGGTTGGATGGTTCCCCTATGGTTTTGGAGGGAGAAGTGTTTGATGAATGTATTAAGGTGATGATAGGTTTGAGGGTGGATGAAAGTGAGATTGAGGTTTCATGTTTTTTTTTTATAGGGGAGCCAAAGATGATGCCAAAAGGTGGCTCTATCCATATTCAAATTCTATATTTTGGACCAGTCTCGAAAAAGGCTTGTAAATGGGTTTGATCCTTTGGTCATTGGTTTCAAAGATTAATCCCATATGTTAAGGTGAGGGAATGGTTTTTTCAACTTTGTCCTTGATAGAAGGTTATAAGATTAGAGAAGATGTTTCCTCCATGGAAGGATTAGGGAAGGTGTAATGTCCATGGTTGCTTCCTTTGGTATTTCTATCAAAGGAGAGGTGGATAACTTTGTTATCTCCTCAAGAGAAAGAGATGAGGTGGTTATTTCCTTGGTTTGGGTATCCAAATAAATGGAGGTGATTCTATCACTTCAATGGGTGAAGTAGAAGAGGAGATAGTTGAGGCCATGGTTTCTTCAATGATAGGTTCATTGATAATAACACTGACCATATGAAACTCACGAGTGTGAGATGATTCATATTTGTTATCATCATGGTTAGTAGAAGGGGCATGATTGTGAAAAGGTTTCTAAAAGATGTCAAGTTACTAATTTTGGGGTACACTGGGATTATCAAATACAAGTTCTCCCTTATCAATCAAGTTTTGGATAATAGTTTCAAAGGTGTTGCATTTATTAACATCATGTCTAATGACATGGTGGAAAGCACATAGATCATTCTCATTGTACCAATTAGGCACAGAGAAAGAAACATCAAATTGTTGGGGAGGTTTTACAGGTGGAAGTTTTATGATGTTGGATTTTAACAGTTTGTCCAAAACTAAAGCATAAGACTCCCCTAGTGGAGTGTATTATTTTGGGGTTACTTGGTTCTGATTTCAATTTTGTTGGTTGGAAGAGTTAGAGGGATTGGTTTGGTTGGGTTGGTTGATAGTTTATGGTGGATCATTTTTAAGGACAATCAAGTTTATAGATTCCTTTAGTTTTGCATTAGGATGGTTAGATTAGTTGGTAGTTTTGGAGGAGGAAGGATCATTGGATTTGAAGATAAAATTTTTGTAACTCAGTTTCAATTTCCCCTCATCAAAGGTTCTAAAAGTTTGAACCAATAGAGTAGGGGTAATATGTTTGGCACAACCCTGAGATAAAATTTCATTCAACTTGATTTGAGGTAAAGAGAAAGAGAGTTGGTTGATAAGACCTCTCCATTGTGTTATAAAATTAATAATTGATTCATCATCAAATCTCCTGATGGAGTGAAGGTTAGTTATAGAGACCATCTTAGATATATTGACTAAAAAATGGTCTAAAAATCTTTGGGAAAGTTGGGAAAAGGAAAATATGGAGTTCTTGGTGAGATCACTATAACAATCTAAGGCTAGTCTAGATAAAGACATGGGGAAGGTATGAAGGAGAAAAGCATCATCATATACAATCAAATATCAAGAATGGATAAATTCTCTTAAGTGTTATTGGGGGTCCTCCTTTTTTTGGAATTTAGAAAACTTAGGTAGCTCCCATTGAGGAGGATAAGGTTCGATAGGAATGGATGGGTGAATAGGTTCATTACAGATTTGATCATAAGACAAGAGGTTGTGAGCTGTAGAGATAGATGACTCTAGGGTGGCCATTTTGTCCATTAACATTTTGACCAAATTTGTTTGATGTTGGGAAGCTCCATAATTGGGTGGTAAGTTTTGTTGAAGTTAGATGGTAGAAACATATGGATAAGTGTTAGAAGGTTGAGAAGATACCACATATTGGTATGTGGTCATTGAAAGTTGGGATGATGCCACATAAGGGTTAATGGGCATAAAAGGTTGGGTAGAAGGTGATATGTATCCTCATAGATTAGGAACATATTGGTAGTATGTCATGGGTATTTTTTGAGGGATTGATATGGGTTTGTTTGGAGGTATGGATGGGCTAATTTGTTAGGGTTAAGTGGTAACTATAATACTAATAGGTGGAAGGGTAGGAGGTATGGAAAGCACCAAATTTTGAAGTGCAGTGGAAATTGGTGGGTTGGTAGTGATAGGTGGAATGGTAGAGATAGGGGTGGAAGATATCCCCATAGTGGATGAAGTATGGATAATAAGAGGTGAGGTTGCCCCTATGTTAGAGGTGTTGGTTGGTTTAGGGGGCATTTGGATATTGGTTGGGATGTTGGATTGAGTTTTGGTGGAGGTAAAGGATGGATTATGGGTGAAAGAAGAATCTTGGGTGATAATAAGTTGGGTAGAGGTAACCCTAATCATAAGATGGGGAGGCATTCCATAAGGTGGATTACTAAGAGTAATTGAAGCATAGGTGCAATGAGATAGGGTGTTGAGGTAATGTTGAAGGGCCATGGAGTTGTTATAGGTAGAAATTTCTACATCACTCTTAACAATTATCAGAGGCATGGTAGGAGTGGGATAATGATGAGGAGAATCCTCAACATCAAAAGTATACTCCATGGATGAATAAGAAGAGGAAGGTTGTTCTTGGTTGGTTTGATTCATCAACTATTGTCTAGTAAAGACCATGTGAGGAACAAAAAATAAATGACAAAAATTTCACAACTCTAACACAAAAAAAAGCAAAATTAAAAGATCTCAAGACAATCAAAACATACACTAAAGTGCATTTAATAATTTAGGATACTTGTTAGTTCACTTTTGGCTTATACCTTAGAAAGTATGAAAAAGAAGCTTGATTTGTAGATTAGGTACTAAAGAAGAAGTCTAAGGTTGGTTTCAGGTGTTAAAGGTTTTCAAAAATCTATATTGAAAGTTAGTACATGGCTTGATATAGGGGCCTACCCCCTCACTTCACACACTGCAGTGATAATGGTGTTAGATGCTTAGCCAAGATATACTAATTTTCATAGTTTAGACTCAACTAGAGAGCTGAGTTTGGGTTTCTCTTCTTGATAATGACCTCTAATTAAGATAGCAAAAGGGTAAGGTTTACCGCTAGGTGATGTAATCCTAGTTGGAACTTATGTTAATTTTTTTGATGTGTTGATTGATTATGTGGTTTGGTATGTATGTGATAACAAAAGTGAAACTACGATTGATTAATTTGATTTTAAGTTAACTAGATGAACTAAAAACATGCAAGAAATCAATTTAATGCAAGGTTTATTTTAAGCCCAAAATGAAACTTTTCAATTTCTTTGTATGAGCATAGAATAAAGGAATAAAAGGGCACCCAGATAATTCTAGGGTCCTAATAGGCACGCCAAAATGCTTCTCTTAATTTCTACTAGTTTCCTAGAAATAACTAAAGGTAAGAAACTAGTAATAAGGGTGTGGTAGAAGAACATGGTTGTTGTACACATGTGATCCAAATGAGTGTGGAGAGATCCTCTTTATCTTTGAAGGATGACTTGTAGATAAGAAAGGAATAACAAAATGGGGTTGTTAGAAAGATAATAAGTAGACTGCTTAGCATGATCTAGATCTAAGAAGAGTGAGCTTGTTAACAAGCTACTAATCCACTCTTTGATAACAATTAAGTTGAAAGAAACAAAAATGAAATAATTGTATCAAATAATAGAAAAGCACTAAAATTAAATACAAGAAGAAAAGAATGCTTGATAAATAAAATAAACTAAATTTAGTAGTAGTGGGTCAAATCTGGTTGAGGGTAAGGGGTTAGAAATAACTTTCTATTATTTCTTACCATAGGGACCCTCAACAATCAGGGTGACCATCGGTGGTTAAGCTGACCATCAGTGGTTGGATAATCATTGACGGTTGGAGGTGATCATTGGTGATTGTGCTGACCATTGGTAGTTTCTTGTGGCATTTTGAAGTTACTCAAAAAAGAGTTGTAGAATGGGTTATTGATCAAATATAGGTTTGTAAAGGGATATTTTAGGGATAGGGAAGTTATAAAATAGGTGTAAGAGGTTTAATTTAGGCCTAGAAGTCAGAAATTAAACAAACAAAGATGATTACAAAATGTACCCATTGCTTGATGGCTGGAGTAATTTTCGTAGACTAATCATACTTTGACTTAAGAGAAATTTGGACAGAGGTTTGGGTCCCTATTGTAGTTGTTGGATTGTTGGAGAATGGATGACTGGCTGAGAGCTAAAATACATGTGTGCTAGAATACTCTTATGATGTATTGTCCTTGCTTGATAAAAACTTAGATCCTTATCACCTCCTACTCCACTCCTTTTATAGGAAAAGAGAGATGGAGGGTAGAAGGTTCATTACGAAGTTGGCTTGTTGATTTTGATGCTTGGGAGTTTGTTATCAATGATCAAGGATAGCTTGCACATAGTTGGTATTTTTGTAATAACAAGGAAGACTTGACCATCGACATTCAACCTAACCATCAATAGTCAAGCTGACCATTGATGATTGAGTGTTTAGAGGCAAAGGAGTCAAGATGAGGTAAAAGGGGTAGTGAGTTAGTGGTTAATGGTTAAGTTAGTGAGTTTAGTTAGCTAAGTAGCTAGCTAGACCCAAGGTTTGATGGGTTGGTTAGTGGGTCAAGAAGGGTTAGGTGGTCTCTAAGGTATCATAAGGCATTTCAACATCTAGAACCACTGTGTGTAGTTTTCTAGTTTCTACACAAAGCATAGTTATCAAAACCACTATTACTTATTCCTCCTATCCCAAATAGATAAATACTTCTTTACATATCGACCACCCATGAGACCATTGGCACTATTGTAACATAATTTGATGATAATAACAAAGAGTATGTAATATATTATATTAGTTTCCAGTTAGTCAATTAGGAATGTAAATATATAGTAATGGAATATGTTTAGCCTTAGTTTTTCTACTCAAAAGCTATGGCATTATTTGCTTAATAATGAGATTCATGTTATAATTAAATAATAACCATTAAGGTTCCTTATGAATAAAATATACCTAACTGGATGCATCACAAAATGGGTTATGCAGCTTACATATGTTTATCTCAAATTTGGAGCCCAAAATTTAATAAAAGGTCAAGTCATAGCTGACCAATTAGTTGTGACTCCCTTACTAGATTATTTTCCACTCACCAAATATTTATGTGATGAGTTCAAGGAATATAATATATCTTCTAATTCATGGAAAATGTTATTTGATGAATCAAAATATAGAATATGGGTGGGTGATGGTATTGTATTTTTTACCCTGAGGGTGAATACATGCCTTTGTCTTATATATTAACCTTTTATTGAACCAAAAATATATCCAAATATGAGGACTTGATCATTAAATTATCCAAAGCACACAAGCATCATATAAAAGATTGTTGATGCTTGAATATTTATTAGAGGTGCCTAGAGTGTTTAAGAAACAATTCTCATTTTTAAATTCTTGAGAATTCAATGCATGAGTTGTAGGTTGTGATAATCCTTTTATCTATTGATGAAATAGAGGTAAAACAAGTGGTCTATTTCACAAATTTATATTAATTTGATGGTTGGGATCCACCATGGCCAAATATCTAATCTATGTAAAATATGACATATTTTTTGCTAAGAAAAGTGAATTATACCCAAACCCTAAAATCTAAACCCTAATCTAACGTGGAAATTTACAATGATAATTAAACTAGAGTGATTTGGTTAAAAAAAGAGCAAAAGGAAGGGTAGGGCAGAAAGAAGGTGTTGTTGGTCTTTATTTTAGTCATTATGACAAAGTTCAAAGTTCATCTGAATATGAATTTAACGAATATATGTCATGAAGTAGCATAAGCTCAAATCATACCATACATCAATCAAGAATATAAGGATAATAGGGAAAGATGCAAATAAGAACTAGATTTGCTTTAAATATTTCACCCTTACAAGAAAACAACATTATCCCAAATGCAAGAAGAGTAAATAAAGTGAATCAAACCTAAGAACATTCAACTAATCTAACATTAGCCAAAATTAACAACTTTGCATTTAATGATACACATCTAAAATTCATAATAACCATTTAGATCTTAAACTCAAACCAAGAAATTGAGGGTGCAACCATGATTGCAAACACACAGACAAATAATGAACAAACTTTATAGAATGCTTTGCTTATATTGCTTACTCCAGGTTTACAAAGCAATTTTAGCTCTAATAACTCCCTCACCTTTTACAATTGACAATACTCCTTTTATATAATGTAAGGAAGTATGTTTTTTAGTCATATCCAATTTAAAAATTAAAAGTGTTAGGATATATTTCCCTTCTACAAAGGTTCTAGAATACACTAGACTCTTCTTAATAGATTGACCTATAGACAATGTGTTTTATAAGCTACACATACCTTTAGAAAAAAGAATATTCCATTTCCAAAATATATAATGTTTAGCTATAAGAAGAATATCTTCATTTTATAATGTTTCTCCTCAATTAGTTCAAGGTCAATAATTGGTTTCATGCAAATCTCCTTCATTTGACCTGCTAAACTCTTATGGTATTTATCTACCCTTATTAATGTCTTTTTGATGCTTCTAACTTCATCAATCTTTTCCTTTGTAGTTAGAATCATATTCATGACCCTACTATTATCCATCTTATATTTCCATTTATCTTACTCCTCACTTCTTGTGTGACTATGGTATTTTTATGCTTAAATTCCTCATCAGTGATGAGGCTTACGGAGCTGAGTGTAATTGGCTTGGTGACCATGATCCCAAGTAGGGGTTCTATCTTGTTTTACATCTGCTTGTCATCTTCAAGGAGATATTCAAAGTTCCTAGACCATGTGTTCAGGATTTTGTTATTCCCTAAAAGTAGTCCCATGACTGTGATTATATGATCTAGGCTAATGGTTTTGAAACCAGGGATTTGTTCTTTCATCAAGACATTGATCAAATCCTTCATTCTGACCATTGAGCTATATCATTGGCCATAGATTTGGTTAAATTGATCACTATTGGTTTATAGGTCAATTATAAATTGAATTATCCTATCACAAGTGATGATTCATCTTCTCTATCTTAATTATAGTGAATATAGGACTAAACTAGGGCTTTTTTGGAGGTTTATACAGTGCTCCAATGGCGGTGACTTATTAAACTTGCACAAGTGATGCAAGGGTATCCTATAAGGACCCCAAAAAGGATTAAATTTTATATTTAATTAGTATTTTATGTTTTTCATAGGTGCTATAAATCCTAATTTGTCTTTAGGTTTGATCTAGGTTGTCCAAAGATGCAAAAAATTCAAACTATGGCTTTTCTTGCCAAAATGCATTTTTTGAAAATTTGAATTTTGTGAAGGAGGTAAGGTGTATAAACATTTATAATAGATTAAGACTATGAAAATATATTTAATATTTTCTTTAGTCTATAGGCAAGGTCATACATTGGTCATTTTATGCAAATCATGAATATGCAATGTAATGGAGGACCTCAGTATGGGAAAGCCTCCAAGAATCAGTTATGCTTATTTATAGGAGTTGGTAGAGTCAGATTTGGATTTTTAATAGTTGATTCCATTTTAACATGATAGATTATGGATGTGGAAATGAATAAACTACATGAATAAAGGACTATGATATTGGAATTCTGTGTGCATTGACATTACATGGCTGAATAATAGTATTTTTGTGTTTAACTACTCAATGTGGTGAGTAGTTTGATTATATGTTTGTTGATATTTATTGTGATCAACTTACAATCTATGTTTTGAGATAGGTAACATGAATTGAATTTCAATAAATTTACCTTTGAGAAGAGAGACAGGTATGTCAAACAATGAATACATGTATATAGTTTGTCCAAGTGATAAACTGAGTATTTGATCCTTTCCTCAATTATTTATGTGGATAACATGAAAATTTAATATGTATGAAGAGTTATATATTTATTTTTGTGACATACATGAGATTAAAATTTGTAAGTTTCAATTTACTCAAAATTCTTTCTCATTATTAGCACACTGGCCATAAATCTTGAATTAGTGTATTGTGGTCCTTACGTTGTGTTGGGGAATCCAAGAACAACACACCTATTCTGATCCCACTTGTTAGGATCTTGCTCCTCAGAAAGAACACAATATGATTACCAAATACAAGCAATTAAACATGCAGAATTATCCATAAGTACAAGTAACTAGAATTCACAAATAGCACAGAATATGAGAGACAATACACTATCTTGTATTAATACTCGTACAGAAAAGAATACAATAAAGAAGATGCCACTTATTCTCCCACCTTCTAGAGGCTTCCCACACCTCAAGTGTATAGTAATTCTTCTTCAAAAGTTCACTCTCCTACCAAAAATGGTCCCAACACACAACTCACACACAGAATTGGTGTTCACCTCTCCAACCAGTCAGTAATAACCCTGCCAGTACCCAAGCACTCTAAAGTACTTCAAGTAGATCTCTTATGAACCTACAACCTACAATTCAATAGACCATACTTACACATGTAGATCTCCTATGAGCTTGCAACAACCTGCAACTCAATGATCTTACAATGGAAGGACCTTCATTGCCTTCCTTTTCAGCTCATCATTACAATACATGCCAATGGGTCTATAAATAGATCCCAAACTTAAACAATAACTTAGACTCTTAGTTTACTAATAATAGACATGCAGCTCAAGACTCAAAGTAGCCTTTACATGCAAACACTCATTTCAAAAAACTAACTGTTCGTGCAACGAATAGTTCTGGAACACACAGGTGACCGACGTCGGTCCCTGTCTAACTAGTGCTGATTGACGTCGGTCGACTCCCTGTCGATGTTGGTTGCCTTCTGCATTCATCATGACCGATGTCAGTCATACTGATGATGCTAGTACTTTTGGAACTTTAACAACCTCCTCTTCGTCTGCATAGTTGAATATTTTAGCTCCATAACCTAACAATCTCCCACTTGGAGATAAACAGCTGCAACTGTACCTGTACCTGTACATCATCTAGTTTGTTCCCTTGGCTTTGTATCCCTCTTCAAGATCAATCTTGAAGACCAACCACCACACACCCTATGGTGCAACTCCTATCATCCAAATCACCTACCACATCTGCATCTACAACCATGTAGAAAATAACTTGACCCTGCATAGCATGTGCACCTGCTGCTGGTCCCTCCAAGAATCCACTAAACTGCCCTCCAATGCTTCTTTCCCAGATTGGCTCCAAACTTGTGACAACTCCCACTACTTGGGAAAACTCAGGTCTAGTACATACCATGCACTTAACCTCATTATGTGAATCAAGACACTGTTCTGTGAACTGTCTAACCATCGGCGTGCTAACCGATCTCACACAATCATCCTGAAATAAAGTCAACATATGACCTTCCATGTCCCTAGAACACACTCATGCCAAAGAATCTTGCTTCTCCCAAATTCCTCATGACACCCCTCTAAACTAGCTTTACCTTTAGTTTAGCAATACCCTGTATATGTAACCTTGCAACAAGCACATCATACAGTAACAAGTTAATGTAGTTAATATTATCCAACCTAGTAAAGAGAAACACAATGATCAAACCTCCATTGTCCTGTAGCTTATTCAAGACCATATACCTTGACCTTCTGTCTCACATGTCCATTTCCACTCTTCTTCATCCTGAACATCCATTCGTCTCTCAGTGCTTATGTCCAGCTGGCAACTCCACCAAAAACTCCCATTTGGTTCTCCTCCAAGGAATCACATCCTTCATCCATGCCAAGCTCCCACTATTTCCTGGATCTACCTATTCTGCTTCTTTAATAACTTCCTGGTTCTTTACCATCAGTGAGCAATAAGTAGTGTAAAGAAGGGAAATGACAAATTTGAGGCTTACTTACCCTTTAAGTCCTCCATATGGGTGCTTGAGACTCCTTGAAAGCTTGTTGTCCACCCAAAATTCATCTTAGTGACCGATGCCGATCACATCTCACTCTGCACCTGATCGACGTCAGTTCCATGCAACTACCTCATCACTGACATTGGTTTCCCCTGACTGACACCAGTGTTTATCTGTCTCTAAGTCATCAGCGTCAGGCTACACATAGCCGACATTGGTCCCTGTCTGGACACCGACGTCAATTTTCTAACCGACGTCGGTCTCTATGTTTTTCTTGTGAGAAATGACTTCTACCTGCAAGCTCCTTTTGGATCAAACCCTTGTCCAAATCACCCTTGCTCTACTCAAAATTCTTCTGCCCCTTGTGCTGAACTCTGTCCATCACCTTCTCCTTAAAAACCAAGACTTTCCTGTTCTTGTCACAAACATCAGATTCCTCAAGAAATGTTACCTTCTTCTTTTGCATATAGAAATCTCGATTCATGCTTTTCAAATCTAAAAGCATAACCTTTGACTCAAGAACATGCATCTCCTTATTCATGTGACCAAGCCTATTAAGCCACATCTTCGAATCTACAGCTGAAGTAGATAACACAGAAAGAGAATCAGTAATACAAGTAGATAGATAAAGCATACCTACTTTCTTACCTCTTGCTACAACAAGTGCACCCTTGGTAACCTTCCAAGAGTCTGCTATGAGAGTTACTGTGCAACCCTCATCACCCAAACTTCTAACAAAAATCAAATTCCACTCCAGAACTGGGACATGCATGACCTCCTTCAACACCCATGTGTTACATGTCTGCAATTTCAGCTTCACTTTCCCTTTGCCAACCATCTGACAAGGCTTACCATCCCCTAAACAAATTTCTCCAAAGTCTCCCTGGACATACTCATGAAAAAATTTCCTATTTGGGGATGCATGAAAAGAGGCACCAAAATCTAAAACCCAAAATTCTACTTTATCTAAAGAACATACCAGAGCATCATGTGCAACAAAATCCGCAACATCTGCTTCTTCTTCATGTCCTTCATGCTAATCTTCACCCAACTAATAATCTCTCTTTAAGTGCCCTTGCTTTCCACATTTCCAACAGGTTATTCTGCCATACCTGGACTTGGATCTCCTACCTATCTTTGACCTTGATCTCCCACGCTCTATCTTCTCTCTTTGCCTTCCTTTGCCTTCAACACTCAAAGCATTCCTTGATGATTCACCTATGCTTTTCCTGTGAATCTCTTCATTCAAGATCACACTCACAACATCATCCACTTTTAAGATTTTTGAAGCAGACGCAGTATTAGAAACTGCCATTACCAAACTTTTCCAACTTTTAGGTAATGAGCATAAGATTAAGAGAGCCTTAATTTTATCATCAAAAACAATATTGACTGAATTTAACTGGTTTACCAAACCATGGAAATCACTAAGATGACTATGTATAGATCCACCTTCCAACATTTACAAATTAAATAATTGCTTCATAAGAAATACCTTATTTGAAGCAGAGGGTTTTTCATATAAATTTGCCAAAGATTCCATCAACTCTACCATTGTCTTACCATGTGATAAGTTGGAAATCACAGATGATGCAAGACTCAACCTTATAGATCCCAGAGCCTTCTGATCAAGAACC
Organism: Torreya grandis; assembly: GCA_037957365.1. NCBI lineage: Eukaryota > Viridiplantae > Streptophyta > Pinopsida > Cupressales > Taxaceae > Torreya > Torreya grandis. Next base: position 525,237 of record JARHVA010008096.1, read on the forward strand.
TCCCATTCTTCATCCTTCATATCCAAGGGCTTGTAATCAACCCCACCCAATGGTAAGTACAAATCTTTCTGATATAGATAATCTTCAATCTGCATCCTCCATAATTGATAGTTCTTGCCATTAAACTTATCCATTCCTAGCTTACTATCTTCTGCCATTGCTCTACTCCCACTCAAATAGAAACCCCTGTGAGTAACCTGTAATCAACACACACTAACTAGATCTAATCCAACCTGTTAGTATCCCAACCTAAAAGCTCTGATACCAGTTGTTGGGGAATCCAAGAACAACACACCTATTCTGATCCCACTTGTTAGGATCTTGCTCCTCAGAAAGAGCACAATATGATTACCAAATACAAGCAATTAAACATGCGGAATTATCTAAAAGTACAAGTAACTAGAATTCACAAATAGCACAGAATATGAGAGACAATACACTATTAATACTCGTGCAAAAAAAATACAATAAAGAAGATGCCACTTCTTCTAACACCTTCCAGAGGCTTCCCACACCTCAAGTGTACAGTAATTCTTCTTTAAAAGTTCACTCTCCTACTAAAAATGGTCCCAACACACAACTCACACACAGAATTAGTGTTCACCTCTCCAACCAGTCAGTAATAACCCTGCCAGTACCCAAGCACTCTAAAGTACTTCAAGTAGATCTCCCATGAACCTGCAACTTGCAATTCAACAGACCATACTTACACATGTAGATCTCCTATGAGCTTGCAACAACCTGCAACTCAATGATCTTACAATGGAAGGATCTTCCTTGCCTTTCTTTTCAGCTCATCATTACAATACATGCCAATGGGTCTATAAATAGATCCTAGAATTAAACAATAACTTAGACTCTTAGTTTACTAATAATATACACGTAGCTCAAGACTCGAAGTAGCCTTTACATGCAAACACTCAGTTCAACAAACTAACTATTCATGCAATGAACAGTTCTGGAACACATAGGTGATCGACATTAGTCCCTATCTAACTGGTGCTAACCGATGTCAGCTGACTCCCTGCCAATGCCAGTTCCCTTTTACATTCATCATGACCGACATCGGTCATACTGCCAACACCGGTACTTCTAGAACTTCAGCAACCTCCTCTTCGTCTGCATAGTTGAAGCTTTTAGCTCCACAACCTAACACATTGGATATTGTTTTAGATTAAAAATTGATAAATAACTGATTGAAATAGTCTTAAGATGTGGTAATAAACCCATTTAGGTTATATATACTATTAGTAAGGTGAAACAACAAAACCCTGTGTACCCTTGTTTCTTCTAAGCAAAATATTGTGTGGAATGATTGAATATTCCTTGTTGGGAATGATCTTGGGGTTAAAATGAATTTATTAGTGAATGAAAAATTTGAAATAAGTCTATACAAATACATTCCAATCATTATTTGGATTTTAAATGTCCTGAGAATTAAGTTATGGATTTTAATTCACTCTCAGCCTGCTCAATCACCCTAAACACTAACAACTCAGGTTTTGACCATTGGAAAAGTATAACCAGCCAAAATTCACAAAAAAATTGTAGTATTCCATGTTTTTGTATTCCCTAATTAAATAAACCATTTACAAGACTCTAAAGACCAGGTTGTATGGATTTCTTGTGAGTGGAGTTGAGGAAGGGCTAAACGAGGCCTAATTTAAAAGACTACAAGTGAGAAATTAGACCTAGGGAGTGATTTAGGTCATAAAAATTGACATATAAGTGTGTCATAATAGGAAAAAATAGAAAATAACCTTGGTAGGTCAACACTAATTGTACTTTTTCCATACAAGTTTGTTTGTAGGCAGAAAGGGCTACAAGGAAGGCTAGTTGAGTGAGCAAAGTTGTATGAGTATAAGGTAAGGTGTTGAAAATAGTGTCAAGAGGTTAGTGAGAGTTATTTGAGACTCTTATGATCAAGATCAAGTTTTTTATTTCTCTAAAAAATTCTATGATCCAGTACTTTGGTATGATGAGTAGTTTCATAAGCCTAGACTAGAAAAGTGATCCATTGATAAAGGACTAGTTTGGGAAACTTGTGCAAGCTCTACATTAACAAGCTTCAATACCAATTGGACTTCATGTTTATGTTTCTTAGGTCTAAAAAATCTCTTGAACTAACTAGTCTATCTTATGTGGCTCTACCCTGGCATTTCATGGCATTTTTCTTGTTCATATTTGAAAAGTGACTATTACCTTTTAAAAATTCCTACTTGATTTTGTGTTATTGTATCATACTTGCATAGATAAATGAGAACCATTGATATTAAACTAATAAATTGAATGATATTGGCTGATTGTAATGTTCCTCATGGTTATGACACTTTTCATCTTTGCATTCATCTTTGACTTTTTAGCATTCACTACATAATGTTTGATTAATCTTTATCTAAGAAAATGTAGATTATTGGATCATGATCTGTAAGGTCAAATCCCATTGGATATTTTGAAATATTTCCTATGGTTGTGATGTTTGTCACTTTCATGCTAGCTCTAAGCTTTGTTGAAAACTCAATGTCCATCTCACATTGTTGAAACATTTTTGTCTAGGTAAATATAGTCCATTGGATCTCAATTTAAGTGGAGCACCATCATTGGGTGCTAATTATTATTTTAATGAAATTGTGATACTTTTCAAATTCTCAAGGATTTAAATTGTTAACATTCATCACACTTCATTGGATCAATCTCACCTGAGCAAATGCAGATCGTTGATCCTACAGATAAGAGTGAATGTTAAGATAGACTCAAAAATATATAAAGAACTTAGGATAAAATGTTTAAGCTAAGTTCTAAACATAATATAAGGGACCCAATGAATAATAAAAGACACAACATATAGTTTTAGCCTAAGGTTTGTTGTACTAATAAATAAAACAAGATTTAAGGTAAGGCTTTTAGGCTAAGTCTATAGTAAAAAGGACCCTACATTAGCAAGACCATTCCATAATAAAATAGACCAAGGGATTGTGTGACATAAAAGGGATCATGCAAAAGATTTGTAGAATAAGGTTTAGTTGTGTTGAAAACATGATTAAGCCTTAGGATAAAAATTAAACTAAGTCCATGGTATGATAATTATTCCCATGTAAATTATTCTATCCAAATTTGAATTTAATTTAAAAGGGATGTAGGTTAAAACATTATATTAGGGTTTTAACATGACTAAAAATAGATCCAATTAGTCTTTGACAAATTAAAGGCTAACAAAAGATCAATTTAACATGGAATCACAAAACTCTAAGCATGTTTAGTCCCAAATGATATTTCATTGATCCTACAATAAATAAACATAAGCAACATTAGAAGGAGGAAATTAACAAGGATTACACAAATATGAGAAATAGGGCTAAGTGAGAGCTAGAGGTGGATGAACTTCAAATTTAAGATACCACTTGGTTAGATATCTTCAATTTGAAAGTCATCTAGACCTGATTCTCTTGGTTTTCAATTTTTAGAGCATAAATTTGCATGATTTGAAACAAGGGTCCCCATTTTTAAAAATGGGGGTATGTTGACCTCATTAATAAATGGTGACTTCTAGGGGAACATAGCAATATGTTAGAATCCAGAGACTCTAGTTCAGACTAATAATTAGTTTATTCATTCCATTTGATCAAGTTCTACTATTAAAATCAATTCATGATTGAAGCAAGTCTTACACATACAGAATTAGGATCAAACATTAAAACCCATTCATGTTGTGTGTGTGCATTGATTCCACTTATTATTTTCCATGGGATCTAGGGAATAACTTCCATATTCATAACCTTGACCATTAACACTAACTTATAGCATATTTAGATGTTCATTAAGAACCATGCAATGTACAGGGAAGGCTTGAGCATTGCCATCTAGGCATATATATCCCAAAAAAATATGCCTTTGGATTCATTTAAAGCCTTGTTCCACTACCATCTAGGTGTCCATAGCCTCGATGGAGATTACCAGAATCATCTTTGCTTAGATAGCCTTTGAATTTTGAAATAAATTCTTATTTTATATTTTTTAGATCATTTTTGACTCTCTAGCAAAGGTTGGGAACCAAGTTAGCTAGGTTTTAGGATTTGGTCAAGTGTTTGATCTTTATATAATGATCCTTGGTTACAAACTTTGTCCCAAGCAAAAATGTTTATTAAGTATAAAAATGATTGTGTTTTAATAATTCAAACTTTCAAATAACATGTGCAATCCCTCTTAGAATCAAGCTTAGATCAAAACAAGGCTTAAAATCTCAAGGGACAATTAACTTATCCATTAGTCTTTGCAAGTTTCTCCAAACTATAACATCAATCTCATATTTCAATAATCAATGATCAACCAATGTTGAGAATTCATACCTATATTTCTAATTAAGAAGTTCTTGAGAAATTAAGTGAACTTTGAGATGAGGGCTATCCAAAAGGACTTATTTAGAAATAAGGAACAAATCAAAGAAAGAAAACACATAAAACAAAAAAAATAATAAGGAAACAAATATTTACAAATAAGGGACAGGAAGAATAAAAATAAGAAAGAAACTAATCTAAATCCCTACACTAATTTCACAAAGAACTTACCTCGAGGATCAAATGGAAAGTTATTTAGTCTACTACAGAACCTTGAAACATGATTTCTTCTATTTAATTGCCTCTTCTTATGTATAGGAGCATTTATATGCTTGTATCTTTTGAATGATACAGTTTGGCTTCTCACCTCTATTCTTAGGTATATGGATTGAAGATATAGACCCAACATCCAATCATATTCTTTCCATATTCTTATTTCTTATATCAGAAAAGCTAGCTTTGATTCATTCAAAGACTTATTATGTCTTGTCTCATTCTCCTTTCTTGGTTGTATTTTGAACTTAGATGGTATACTTAGATTGATGTCTTCATTAGGCTATAACTAATCTTACTTTGGTATCTCTAAAATATCATTTACTTCTTGAATAATACCTGTAATAGTACTTTATATAATACATTCCTCAATCTCCACATGAAGTGGGAATGGAATATCAATCTTTGCACAAAAATTCTCGAAGTCATCTCAAAATGTATCATCATCATGATAAATAAAAAGGATATGAGATTCATTTGGAATCTTACCATTTGAAACATGTAGATCACATATCTCAAATCTTTTGATGGATTCATATGAAAGTTCTTGATTTGTTCTACTTGTTTTATTTTCATATTTTGTGCTGATTGGAATCTCCTCTACCCAAATAAAATCCCACCTCATCTTGATTTGGGATCTCTAGAATGACATTTTTGTCTTGGAATACCTCAATTTATACCAATAAATCTTAGTATAATTGCTATCAATGATCAGTTTCTTTAGAGATATCCTTAATTTCAGAAATGACCTCATATGAATTGTTCTCATAGTTATCATCTGAAGAGAGGCCAGCTTGTATCTAATCTTGTTCATGGAGTTTCCCATCTTGAATGGCTATTCCTTCTTCTAGAGCATATTCAGCTTCACTTTCTTCTTCAAAGGGAAAATCAAAATCATGTACCATGAAGGATCTATATGTCCTTACAAAGCCAAATGTCCCTATAACATTATATTGATTAAGCATATGTTTAGATGTATCCTTTTCATTTTGATATGATTCAAATACATTACAATTATAAACTAGATCCATATCACAAAGATTCATTTCATGTACATCCTCAGAAGGCCTATTGTTATAGTTGTCATTATTTTTAAACCTTGATGTAGGTCTATTTTGATTTGCATTAGAAATAACAATCAACATAGGAAAATTGAGATTGACATTTGGAATGTCATATGCCATTTGACCTTGGTGTTGCAATTGGTCATTAATTACCATAGCTTCATCATAGGCTAAAGCTAATGTATTAATAACTTTGATAGATCTTTTCAAAAACATAGAAGTTAATGGATCTAATGCATCCTTATAAATCTCTAAAGTTAAAGCCTCAATAGGTCTATAGAGATTTATAGTTCTATTAAGCATATTTTTGAATATATCATTAAAATATCTAATAGATTCATTTGAATCCTTCTTTACAGTAATAAATTATTGATAAAGGACATATGGACTAATGGTCTTTCCAAATTGATCAATGAAATGATTATTGAAATCTTCCAGTTGACAATGAAATATTTATGAAGGTTAAGAAACCAATAATATGTCTCATCTCTAAGATTAAAAGGAAACAATCTACAAGAAACATCTTCATGAAAAACATTTAACAATCCTAAGGTAGCTTTAAACAACCTAATGTGCTCTTCCATAATAACAACACCTGTAAGACTAAAAGAAGGCAAATAGCTTTTAGGGTTTTGAGGTAAATCACATACTTGATTGGGAATATTGATAGAATATTCACCTAACCACACCATACCTTAATGAATGCCTTACTTGTGGTCGTTCCAGCTCCAAATCATATTCACAATACAACATAGAAACCAAATATTTTCAAAGACAAATGGAACTTTCAATCCTTGCAAACATTTCACATATATATTTAAATCATAATGATCTTTGGATAAAGGAATCCCAAAGATTGATCTAAAACCATGAATATCAATGATATTTACACAAATATGCTTAAATAAACACTAATTATGCAAATAATACATCAATCTTTGAACATAATTCACTAAAATTAGCAAAGATACTTCAAATTCACAAAGATTTAGATAAGGCCCTCTTTCTAGCACCAGTGAAGCCCTCCTATTGATGATTGAGAATTCAATGCATGAGTTGTAGATTGTGATAATCCTTTTATCTATTGATGGAATAGAGGTAGAACAAGTGGTCTATTTCACAAATTTATATTAATTTGGTGGTTGGGAGCCACCATGGCCAAATGGATAATCTATGTAAAATATGAAGTATTATGTGCTAAGAATAGTGAACTATGCCCAAACCCTAAAGTATAAACCCTAATCTAACATGGACATTTATAATTACAATTAAACTAGAGTGATCTAGTTTTAAAAGGAGCAAAAACAAGGGTAGGATAGAAAGAAGGTGTTGTTGGTATTTATTTCAGACATTATGACAAAGTTCAAAGTTCATCTGAATAGAAATTTAATTAATATATGTTAAGAAGTATCATAATCTCAAATCACACCATACATCAAGCAAACATCTAAGGATAGCAATAAAAGATGCAAATAAGAACCAAAATTACTTTAAAGATTTCACCCCTGCAAGCAAACACCATTAGCCTAAATGCAAGAAGAGTAAAGAAAGAGAATCAAACTTAAGAACATTCAAATAACCTAGCATTAGCCCAAATTATCAACTATGCATTCAAAGATACACATCCATAATTCATAGAAACCATTGATATAAAACTTTAACCAAGTAACTGAGAGAGTAACCATGATAGTAAACACATAGACAAATAATGGATAAACTTTATAAAATTCCTTACTTGTACTACTTGCTCCAAGTTTACAAAGTAGTTTTGTCTCTAAGAACTCCCTCACCTTTTACAATTGAAAATACTCTGTTTATATAATGTAAGGAAGTATGTCGATCAGTCATATCCAATTACAAAAGAACAAGTGTTAGGATAGGTGTCCTTTCTACAAAGGTTATAAAATACACTAGACTCTTCCTAATGGACTGACCTATAGGCAATGTGTTTTATAAGTTGCACATGCCTTTATAAAAAATAATATTCCATTTTCAAAATATGCATTGTTTAACTACATGAAGAATATTTTTAAGTCAATTAATCTAACCTTGGGATCCCTCTATTGTAGTTTTGCCTCTCCAAAAGGATCCTCATTCTGTAATACTACTCCTCAATTAGCTCAAGGTCAATAATTGGTTTCATGAAGAGTTCCTTCATTTGCCCTGATAAGCTCTTGTGGTATTTATCTACCATTTTTAATGTCCTTTTGATGTTTTTAACTTCATTAGTTATTTCCATATTGGTACAATCAGAGTTATAGAGAGCCGAACACATAGAATTATTTAAACATAATAATATATTTATACTCTCTATTTCTTCTCACTATATTATTCATATGGTTACAAGGTAATTATATAGGAAATATAAATCCTATATGTGTGGATCTTGAGATACCTATAAACCCTCAACCAAATAACCAACCTACTAACCAAATACTATGTACAAAATATATTATTAACACAATATATTCGTCTAACTACTAACCTATATAAAATTAACCTGAAGGATATTAACATAATATTATTCTAACAATAATATTTACATTATTATATTAATAATGTGAACACATAACACATTATACCTCAAAATTCACCCCCTTGTGAACATTATTAATCCTATCCTACACCTATTTAATATGAACATGGGGAAAACAAATCTCATATTTACACCTATACTCATGACTTGGTGATTTTTAGAGGATAATCGCAAACCTCACGTGATGGTTTTACAAATGGTTGACTAGCAACCAAAATAGTGGTTTTATAAGTGGCTAACCAGAATTCACAAAGCAATGGTTTTATAAGTAGCTTACCATAAACCACATCATGATGTGCAATATAGATTATAAATCTCATCATTTTCACATTTTAGAAAGGTTATATAGGAATATATATTTCACTTATGAAAAATGTGAATAGGCATACAACTTTTATTCTTATTCACACCACATTATGCTGAAAACAAACACACCACACAACTAAATAAAAATTCCACTAAATCAAAAATCATCCCTACTGCTAGTGTCTAATTAGGGGCATAAAAAGCCTCCTACCTTCATTTCCTCCAACCTCCATTGGGTTGATGCTTACTCAGAATATAAAATCTTTAGAAGCATAGCCATTGCTCTCATTTTGTTCATTCTCAATAACTGATTCTTCTTCAACAATGATATTAGCTTCATTTGTTTTAATTTTTCCATTAAGCAAGTCTTTATCTTTAAATCTATAGTATTAAGTTGTATGGCCCTTTTTCTTACAGTAGAAGCATTCTATCTCCTCATTTTTTGAGAAATTCTTGGGCTTCTTTTTCAAGTACAATGTAGTTTATTCTTCTACATCTTCCTTAGTCCTTTTTTCTTTAGCTGAAAGAGCTGAAATCATATATTCAAGTGATTGAGAAGGCATTTGTCTAAGAGTGAAAAAAACATTTTTATATTTGGAAGGCAAGCTATTCAATAATATGGCTTTTGCATCTTCCTCTTCTATTGGAGCTTGAATTTATGCTAGCTGTCTCAGAAGTGACCTTAGCTCATTGATGTGACTAGACATGTTGACCCCATCATTCATTTTTAATCTAAACAACAAGAGTTTTAAATAAAAATTTGTGTTGATTGATTTTACTCTAAACAATTTGTTTAGATTTTTCCACATTACACTTGATGATTTTTTAAGATATACATAATGTAACTTAGAGTCAAAAAGAGTTAGTCTAATAATGGATTTGGCTTTATCATCCCTATTTTGCCATTCTACTAACTTTGTTACATCTGTTAGTGCTACTTCATTTCCATTCACCATCCTCCATTAATTTTTGTTCATTAATTGCATCTGGATTTTAACTTTCTATGTGTGAAAATTGAGGCCAATGAATTTTTCAAACAGAATATTTATTATGATTTAGACCAACATAGGACATTAGTTTCCACCGATAATGCATCCATACAAATAATTTGAAATTTTTTACATAATAATCACCTAAACAAGGCCCTAATATAAGACTCTTAACTCAAATACTTAATTTTGATACATGACCAATTTTGACAAAATTGACAACTTTGAAATTTAACAACCAAAGACTTAATTTTTTTATAATAATATGACTTTATTTTTTTTTAAAGACACAAAATGACTCTAATAGAAGACACTCTATTTTATACATGTATCACCTACCTATAACAAGTAGAATACCTACTTAACCTTTGAAGGGCTATTATTAAAAAAAATTAGACTAAACCTATACCAAGCAAAATAAAAAACAACTATCATAAAAAACATATAATAGATTTAAGCTAGTAAATCAAATTTTAAAAATACCCAATGATAGAAGCATCATAAGTTCAAATCATATCTCAAACTCAATTTTGATGCATATTTTTATCAGTTTGAATAAGACATGATGCATGCAATCTGATTGAACTTTGTCTCTTCTAGATCATTCAATGTACTCGATTTAGGAGGTGAGTTAAATGGCATTAGTTGGATGGAGTGTAATGTATGAGAAAGATAGGCAAAATGTGCATGACACATTGTATACTACTAGATAAAATTTGAACATTGACCATATAAAATTGGTTTGAAGTGGTACACTCAAAGGATACTATGGCATGACATGTCATACAAAGAAATAAACACAACACAGTGGTGGATTAGAATAAATTCATGATGATAAAACTCAAAACTCCCAAAAATATGATGAAGTGGGTGCAACCATTCAATGGGAAGGAACAATGAAGACTCAAGGATACACCATTGTACATTATTCCAAAGGCTGTAGAGAACCATAACTTAGCACAATGCATAACATAGATTTAAAATAATTAAGACTATGATATCATGTATAACTCTTCACAAGTAGGATATCCATGCTCTGGTACCAGATATTGGTACAATCAGAGTTGTAAAGAATTGAACACATAGAATTATTTATCCTTCTCTCTATTTTTTCACACTGTATTATTCAGATGGTTACAAGGCACTTATATAGGAAGTATGAATCCTATATGTGGGTATTTTGAGATCCTAATACCACAACAAAATAACCATCCTAATAACTAAATACTATATATGAAGTATATTGTTAACACAATATATTCATCTAACTACTAACCTATATATAATTAACATAAAAGATATTAATGTAATGTTATTCTAACAATAATATTTACGTTATTACATTAATAATGTGAACACACAACACACTATACCTCAACACCTTTGCCATTAGAATCATATCCATGACCCTACTATTGTCCATCCTAGATTTCTTTGGTTCTTGCTCCACACTTCTTATGTGACCAAGGTAGCTCTATGCTTAAACTCCTCATCAGTGATGAGGCCTATGGAGATGAGTGCAATTGGCTTGATGATCATGGTCCCAAATAGGTGTTTCATCTTGTTTTGCATCTAATTTTCATCCTCAGGGAGACCTTCTAAGTTCCTAAACCATGTGTTCATGCTTTTTATCTTCTCTACAAGTAGTCCCATGATTGTGTTTAGATGAGCTAGGCTAATAGTTTTGAAACTAGGGATTTGATCTTCCATCAAGACATTGATCAAATTATTTATTTTGACCCTTGAGCTATGTCATTGGTCATGGATTTGTTCAAATTACTCACTAGTGTTCTATAGTTCAATTCTAGATTGAATTCTCCTAGCACAGGTGATGATTCTGCTTCTCTAGCTTGATTATGACAAATATAGGACCAAACTAGAGATTTCCTAAAGGTTTGTATAGTACTCCAATGGTGAAAACTTATCAAACTTACATGATATTTGATCCTAATTAGACTAGGTGTTTATACCTTTACATTTCCCATGTCTATAAAATCTCTTGAACTAACTAGTCTAACATATATGGCTCCGTTGTGGCATCTCCATGGCATTTTGTGGCATTTTGCTCATTCATATTTGAAAATTGACCATTGCCTTTTGAAAATTCTTTTTGGATTTTATGTCATTAGATCATCCTTGCATAGATCAATGTGGACCATTGATATTGATTAAATAACTCAAACACCATTGGTTGCTTACAACACTCCACATGGTTATGACATTTGTCATCTTCGCATTCATCCTTGACTTTTTAACATTCATTATGCACCATCTAACTAATCTTTGTCTAAGAAAACATGGATCACTAGATCATGATCTATAAGGTCAAATTCCATTAGATGTTTTGTAATATTTCCTATGGTTGTGATGTTTATCACTTATGTGTTAGCTCTGAGCTTTGTTGAAAAGTCAATGTCCATTTCACACTGTTAGATCATTTTCATCTGAGTAAATATGATCCATTAGATATCAATCCAAGGGTAGTACCACCATTAGATACTTAATATTATTTTAATGAACTTGTGACACATGTCACCTTGGAAATGATTTATTCAAATAAATTTTTGATAGACAATTACTTCGATGCTCAAACAAAGATAAGGCCCACACCGTACTCTTAGAAAAGTATGAAAATGAGTTTGGTGGGAATTTAAGTGGACTAAAATGTCTCCAAAAATATTGAACCAAGGATATCATTAGCCTATCATAGAACAAGAATGTATCAAACATGAAAAACTATGTTTACAATACCAAAAATACAACAAATTGAATCATGCATCATTGCATGAGTTATAGCCAATTATTTTACCATGGGATTTTTCCTTATGGGGTTTTGACTTAATTTATAAATTTAAATCCGATATGCACTAGTGGACACAAATTCATCATCACAACTACAAAATATTTTACAAAATGGGTGGAAGAAATTCCACTCGAGTTCACCACAAGGGATGATATATGTAGGTTTCTAATGACCAATATTATTTCCAATTTTGGCATACCTTCAACTATTATTTATAATAATATATCATCATTTAAAATCAAGATGGTAAAATATAGTTGTAGTAAATACAATATTAATTATACATTTTCTACACCTTATTACCCATAAGGCAATGGCTAGGCAAAGGCAACTAATAAGATACTTGTCAAAATATTTGGTAAAATAGTTAAACAATATAACACTGATTGGCACTAGTAGATGGTAAATGCTTCATGGGAATACTAAAATAGTGTCCACACACCTACTCAAGCTACACCTTACTCTTTGGTCTATGGTATATAGGTTGTTTTACTGATTGAACTAAAGATACCATCTTTGTGTGTTTATCTTATAGACATGTTCAAAGATAATAAATACCACGCAAATATATTGCATTAGTTAGAGTAGTTGAGTACCAAACACATACAAACTACTGATAACTTACGTGTTTATTAAGATCATATAAAACAAGCATATAAAAAAATGACCATCCATGTGACTTTGATGTGGGTGATCCAATACTAAAATCAAATCAAAAGAACACAAATGTAGATATAGACAAGATAGGAAAGTTCAAACCAAATTGGTTGGGACCATTCATAGTTATAGAAAATTTGGGAAAAGGCATATATTACCTTGATACACTTGAAATAAACCTTTAAAAATTCTAAACATTATACACATGTGTAAATATATTATGTGATAACTCTTCAAATATGCCAAAATACCAAACAAATTAAAAAACATTCAAAATTCCAAAAACATTTCCATCGCCTACATATTCTATTAACTCCTTCGAATATATGTGTTAGTTCCATGTTGATAGATGGTATATCAATTACTCTTAAATACACATGTGTGTCATGCTTTTACTTGAGGGTGATATAAGCATATGTAGATACATGATCTATTCATATTTTTAGATGTTGGGCCTTCCCTCTATTCATGTCATGTGCACATTCGAGACATCCACTTCTTTGATCGCAATATACATAGGTTATATCATTCTATGATCACCTTAAATTATCATGTTTTGAGATCATAGATGTACTTATGCATGCCTTTATTCATGATTATATATTTCAAAGGGTACTTTATATGTTATGCACTGACATTTTTTCTAACACATTTGATCCATAGACTACTATGATATCAAGATATTTTTTCTAGAAGAAACTATGTTTGGTCTTTGAAGACATGTTTCATATCCACTACTATGATCCTTCAATAGGAAAGAAACTTCAAAGACCAAACATAGTTTCTTCTAGAAAAAATTTCTTGTTTTTTTATGGACTGTGGAAATATAAAATCTTTGATACTATAATTTATTTATATTGGTTTTTTATGCTTTCTTTTATGCACTTCCTTGAGTGTCTTGCCTTACTATTTTTTACCTATTCAAGAATTCGAATATGCTACTTTATTTGTGGCCCCTATGCCTATGTGTGATTTTTTTGACATTTGAATATGTCATTTTTTATTATATGGACATTAAATATGTCATTCTTGATTTTGTGTGCATTTGACTAAGACATGTCCCTTTGATCTTGTGACATTTTAATGTGCCCCTTCTTTTTAGTATCCTAAGACCATTTTACATTGAACTACCTTTGATTACTCTTATATGTGTGATTGTTTACTTATTGAGATTTTATTGTTAATATATAGACATTTCCATGATATTTATCATGCATCTTAGGCCTTCATGTGATCACATTATTTTATGTTCTTCAATGCTACATATACTTAGACATGTTCTTCTATATGCTACATGGTTCCATTCATAGATTATAAAATTATAGTATCCTTTGGAGATGAGTTAAATAATAGTTTATATTATTTAATCACCTCAAAGTGGGGGGTATATTAGTGAGGGCATGTCATAGAGGCATGTTCTCCAAATTTGGCATAGTTATTCAGATTTAATGCGGGCATGGTTTTAGAAGCATGTTCTCCACACTTATTCACATTTGGCATAATTTTAAAATTCAATGGGGGCATATCATAGAGGCATGTATTCCACACAATCAGTGGGTGCATGCTTTGGAAACATGTTCTTCACACTTATTAGGTATTCATCACATCCAAATTTAGTGGGGAAATGCTTTGGAAGCATGTTCTCCACACTTATTTAGTATTCAACAAATCCATATTTAGTGGGGACATGTTTTGAAAACATACCCTCCACATTGAAACTTATTTTAGTCTTCAAATTTCTCCATATGTAGTGGGGGAATGATTCATAAGCATGTTTTACACACATAATTTCTAAATTGGCCAAAGTACATAGTTACATGATTTAGATTTATAATTATGGCCGAATTATATACATTAGTACCATTATTATACATAGTTTCAACATGAAACATATCTAAGGTGCATACGATATCGAATGTGTACGTAATATTAAAAAATCTAAATCAGTTTCATATTTCAAAACACTCTCAAGGACTATCATCACCCATCAGGATGGAATTTTAGATACTTTATTGAGCCAATCTACTATAATAGTTGGTTCACTTTTGGTATGGTTAAGATAATTAAATCACTTAATCTTGCCAAGTTTTTAGGTTGGACTTGATTATATCATCTAACCTCACCAATTTGATAGTATGAGTTGACTTTGTTTACTCATGATCACCAAGTTATAATTATGATTGAGTTACACAGTTGAGTTAATATCAACTATAGAATGGTAACTCACCTTATCTTCAAGGGTGAGGACATGCACCTTCCAATATCTATATATCTCCTTAGATACATGCAGTTAACATATTTATATATTTATCCTACTCTTATTTTTAGATCCTTACAATGATATATCTTTTCAAATCAAGTTTTAAATAGGCAAGAAAATTACATTGATACACAAGTTCACTCCTAAATCTTTCTCTTTTAATTTCAATATTTTAATTACTTTTAATTTTAGATTATATACATTGATTATGTACTATAACATGCTCTTGGTTTTACGTTAGTCACTAACAAAGCACTCAAGTTGGACTTAAGCAAAGGTAAGGTGTGTTATACACACCCAAGTTTACATTTCTTCTTATTTAAACTAATAATGTCATTAATATTAAATGGGGGGAAATGTAGATGATATTTATGGATTATATAACACCTTAGTCTTGTACACTTGGTAAATGTAGACCTTAGCTATTCATGTCAATTATGGACCTTTCTCGTTAAGTCTCACATCTACTCTATCTTTTTCCCTTTGGCCTATATTTTTATCTAAAAAGTTGTATGTTGATGACCTCAAATTTATATCTTGCCTAGAATGCTTAAAATCTACTCATATTCCACTTCTATAAGCTCTAAGTGTATACATACTTTATTATTCCCTAGACACAGCATCTTTGACAAACACCTACATCGATGCAAGTGCCCGAATTTTATGCTAGTGTCCAATTACCTAAACTCATCTAATTTATAATTGAAACAATATCCTAATGGTTATCCTAAAAGACCTAATGCAATTTATTTCTCCAAAGGGATTGATATAAATATAATATCAACCCTCATTCATTCCTAACCTAAAAAACCTACAAAATACCTAAGGTAACTTATTAAAGCATTCAATCAAACACTCGATAAATCAAATATTCCCTATTTTATCTTTTTTTCATATCAATCATAGGTAAAAAACATATATAGGTTTGAATTACTGAAGGATAAACCCAAAATCTATATTTTTCAAGTTATAAGCTAGGTCATTATTATACATGTTTTATACATATTACATGATTCACACACAAGCCAAAATGTATGAGATAACTACATCAATATGAGGCCCTATTTAGAGTATTAGATATGTAGGTAGTACTCATTGATAGATGTGTTTTTAGGGTCAAATGAACACTATGTGTTCATTAACCTATTTTTCTCCAAGGTCATTATGAAGATGAAGAACTAGGGTTTTATAATTTCATGAGTGATAGACCATGACCTAGATATAAATGTACCAGAGTGAAGGCAAAGACAAACCTAGAAGTATCTAGGTAGTCATACCTTTTATATCATGTATTCCATAAATGAAACCTACATTAGGTTTATATAGTAGCATATATGCAACCATCTAAGGCTAAAACTATTGTCTGTTGATCCAAAGACACTCAATTTATAATTTGGTGACTACTCCATAATCCTCTTCTAGTCTAATTCTTACATGTTCTAGATTTAGAAATTTGTTATCATTAAAACTAGCTAAGTACATTATTTCTTTATCATTACATATCTAACATAGTTGTACTTACTATTTTTAGCCTATCTAAGTTTAATGAATTTAACATATGGTATATCTAAGTTTAACATTTAATTGGCCTATTATAGAGATAGTTTATCACCATTATACCCTCAGTTATATTTATCCCCTTTAATCTTATATAACCCCAATTTATAAATTTAGGATTAAAAACTTCTCTGTAGAGATGATACACTAGAAATTATTTTAATGACTTTCTATTAAGATTGGTGAGACTCTAATTAACATTAAAATTTAGCTACACAAGGACATATCAGATGTTATGGATGATATTTGTCACGAGATTTATTAGTATTTATGAACACTCCATGGTGTTTTATCACATTTTTTATTATATTACTATATTATTTGGGTTTGATTTATGAGCATATATGGATCTTATATATCTATTATCATTTAAAATTGTCGTATGGGTTAATTTCATATTCACGAGTTAATTTCATCTTCATGGATTAATTTATTTTTCATGGATTAATTTATTTTTCATGGATTAATTTCATGTTTCATGGATTAAATTCATTCTCATTTATTAATCCCTTATTCTATTTAGGTGAACTTCTCTTTTATGTTTGTTATGTCTTTTTTATCTAAAATCAAGATAATTATTATTGTGACATGGATCTAAATTCACACCCCTTTAACATTATATTTTTACCATATGAGCAGTTAACAAACATATTTCTCATTATATAACTATATCCATAGATCTCTTTGATCTCCATTTTCTCCCTTATTTTCCCTTCATACGAAGCACACATATAGTTAGTATTGAGATCATAGATTGGTTTATAAGCAAGCCTGATTATTTAGTAACATGATAAAATCTCTAGGTATTATGTATCTTATAACCAAAGCCTATAGTTTATTTGTCTTCGTCACTTTTATCACTTATTTTTTGTTATTCCAAGTTTGTATGGAGGAGGAATTGAAAAATCCATAAAATTTTAAAAATTCAAAGCATTTTAAATAAAAAGAAATGATAAAATGAAAAAATAAACATTCAAAAGTTAAAATCATACCAAAAGATGTGATCCATATCTTAGCACATCTCCTATTCTTAGCTAAAGCTCAAATTTCATAGTTGGACTCATGAGAGAGCTGAGATCTATTGGGGTGAGATAGGCTAGTAAACTGGTATAAGATATTTAAAATTATCTCTATTTCTACTTACTTTCTCACAAAAATATTAATTTTCATAATAGACTCATGATTTTGTAAGGGGTCTTGAGGAACAGGGAACACATTATGAGAAGGTAGGTCCGTTTTACTCTCTCTCTCTCTCTCTCTCTCTCTCTCTCTCTCTCTCTCTCTCTCTCTCTCTCTCTCTCTCTCTCTCTCTCTCTCTCTCTCTCTCTCTCTCTCTCTCTCTCTCTCTCTCTCTCTCTCTCTCTCTCTCTCTCTCTCTCTCTCTCTCTCTCTCTCTCTCTCTCTCTCTCTCTCACACACACACACAACCTTCATGAGATGATATTAGTACTACACTTATTTTCCCACAAATTTTTATGTTTATTTTGAACAAATATTTTTTAAATTTGACATCCACTAAAATTTTAGAGTTTACCTATTTACTCAGTATGTCTCATATCTAAAAAGTTTTATTCTAAACACCTATGTCATGCTTTCTCCATTCCCTATTTCATTACAATAATATTCCTCTTTGATGAATGTTGTTTGTTAGCTGATCATACCCCTCTGGTTTTCACTTTTGTGGGTTGTGAATGTAATACCTTGGATAAGACCAGGCCTTCCTCACAAAAATCTTCTTATCATCCATAAAATCATTTACTATTATTAGCATTTACCTCATTTGTTTACCCTTTGTGAGTTGTAATGCAAGACCTCATATAGGACCAAGATATCCTCAAAAAGTATACTCAAAAATTCATACCATGATTAGTCACAAAAATAAATATGCTTATTGATTTTGAAATTATTTTTACTTATTACTTCTACACACTTCTCAACTTGATTTAGTGTGTTTTACTTTTCACTTCACTTTTGACATTTACTTACATTTTACACATTTCCCAAATTGATTTAGTGTGTTTTACATTGTATTTTACTATTTGAAAATTATTTACATTTTATGTAATCCTCAACTTGATTTAGTATGTATTATGTGTCACATTTTATCATTTCAATTCACTTATGTCTTACACACTTCTCAACATGATTTAGTGTGTTTTACATTTTTTTGAGATTTAATATACATTGTATTTCTATAATTTTTTTCCTTTCCTTTTCATTATTTTTATCCACGTCTTTGTTCACAACTTCTAAAAAAGAACATAAAATAGATCATTCATTTTCTCATAATCATATATCATAAATCAAACACATGGTAAAAGGTAAAATACATACATATATAACATCCCAAACATCCCTGAGTACTCAAACAAAGAAGAGCTCTTTATATCAATGGATCAAATGTTTCATATAATATAACAACATGAAATGAGCATAATAAAATAACATCACTATGGTTGTGGTCCACCCTATCCATATG
This sequence comes from Torreya grandis, assembly GCA_037957365.1. Classification (NCBI taxonomy): domain Eukaryota; kingdom Viridiplantae; phylum Streptophyta; class Pinopsida; order Cupressales; family Taxaceae; genus Torreya; species Torreya grandis. The sequence goes on from JARHVA010008096.1 coordinate 544,495, forward strand.
GTGGATATGCCACACTACCCACTGAAGCCTAGGATTGTCCCCTCTAAATAGTATGATGTAGTGATTATGTATGCAAACATAGGTCCTCTAGCTATACTTGTAGATTGATCACCTAGAATTGAACACATCCCAACTCTCTTGATGTTACCATATGAGAAACATGTTCCTTGGCCACAGTCTACTAGGCTCGCATATCCACATCACCCACTCCTAGTGGTAACTATGATGTCTCTCCTTGTCCCCATAGCTCTCACACTACCTCATCAACTAATTAGAACCAACTGGCATATGTTGGGAAAGAGTTAATAATAAGATCAACCATATTGGTTGTATAATGTTGTAGTAACACATTATCCAAAATATCATGACGTGTTATTTACACTATTGTGGACCATCTTGACTCCACTGAAATATCTACAAAACACAACTAAATGGACATTAGATCTTGTATATATATATAATGTGTGTGTGTGTGTGTGTGTGTGTGTGTGTGTGTGTGTGTGTGTGTGTGTGTGTGTGTGTGTGTGTGTAACCATCAAACTTAAGAAAACATCAACTACATAATAAAACATAAAACACTTACCAACAATAGTATCATCATCAACACATCTACCAAGTACCTCTACTGAAGTATGCCTTTGAGGTGATACAAAACTAGGATAGAGAATATGAGCACATTATGATCCACTCTAAACCTTTATCTCTATAGACCAACTCTATGAAGTCTATGCAATAAGATTTCCCTGATCAGCTACCTCTACCTATGGCTTTGCCTCTTATTGTACCTCCACTTACATCTACACCCATTGATGTCTCCATCATCATGGTAATTGTAACACTGATTATGGAATAAAATTAACCACTTCTACCTACTCCACTAACAACACTATATCCTCCTAAGCCACTCTAGCCTCTCTCTATTATTGTCATCATCATTACATCTAAGGTCTACCTCAACATGGTTGAATACTATATACATCTCTAGGAACACCTATACCTCCATTACCCTACCACTCCCTCTCATGTCATGCCCAATATGTGGGCACTACTAATGGTGCCACTGGAGGTAGAATCCCTAGCTAACTAGGTATGTGAGTAATAGGATGTGGCTCTACCCACCAACTATAATGTCTAGTAATTTGAAAATGGGCCAGTCCATGAGAAATAGTTGGCCATGAATTCTAAATACCTATAATATCTTCATAGGGTTTATAAACAATATCTCCTCATGTCATAGTGTTCAATGTTAAAATATGAGGTACATACTTAAATACATGGTCATGCTTCCATCTCAAAAACATAAGGAAAATTCTCATCATAACATGGGAAAATCTAGTTGGCTGATATATAGGAAATATCTCATAAATCCAACTACTAAGTAATATCATAGAGCCCATAGTCATCTTCCCATGAGAAATAATACTATGCATATCATGTACTAATTGTACCCACTAACTGACCCTAGATCGTATATAGTACCATACTTTATTATAGATTGACACAAGGCAACCATGTATAGTAGAACCTTTCTATCTAACTTATGACAAATCACATGAGTTATCATAAGGCTAATAATCAACTTTTAGATATTCAAAATGGCTAATACATAAACATCAAATAAATGCACTCATAAACCATGAAAATACCTCTCTAAATAAGTCATCCATAGGGAAAGGGCTTATCTCTCTTCATATATGTGAGGAGTATCACAAATCATAGGAGTGCCTACAATATGAAGTCATAGAATAGCATGGACATCCTCTAGGGTGATACCCACTTCAATAGTATCCCCATCTACCACCCATTTAAAAGTGTTGGTTAGTCATTTCCATGATCCTAAGAATATGTTGACTAAGTCAACTTAGTGGGATATGACACATTTCCATATTCCCTCTGAATCTTAATGACACCAAGCACATGTGATCATCATTTGTCAATCTCTCTAATAAATCAAGCAACCACATGGCATCCACTAAATGCCAAAGCCTCTATTGCCTTTGTAAAATATCAAACAAAAAATCATGTATTAGTTCTCCACATCAAATAATAACCACAATACATCATAAAAATTTAATGATACATGAAAATTATATATTTTATCAACCTCTTTTGACATTTTATTGAAATTTTATACTACATAAGCCACATAACTAATTATGTCACCCAAAACCTAGTTGTTATACTAAATTGGTCACATAACTAACTATGTCAGCCACTAATTTTACACTAAATTGGATAGGTATTTTAGCTACATTGGCCACTATTATAAATCAATCTAAATTGGCCACTTCATATGAAGTCAACCACCCAACAAAACTATTTCAACTAATTAATTTTACTACACTGACCACTTCATATGAAGTTAGCCAATTGTTTAAATTACACTAGCCACCTATAAACTATATTACATTAACTAGAATGTATGTAATTAGTCCCCTAAACATTGTCAAACTAGATCATCCTAATTATACATAGTCAGCTAACTATCAACAAACTACATCAACCCATTGTTATGTAATTTATCGCCCTTATTAACTTATTTATTTCTAACTACATCAGCTTGGACAACCCCGTTCAATTTATGCAATGATTTTTGACCCATTTATCATTAATGTCTTAAGCATTAATGACCCTTTTCCCATACCCATTGACACTCCTACTTCCTATTATAACCTAAAAATTTATGGAGCAAGTTCCATTACATGAATTTTCTCCTACATGTATTTTTTTAATCTACCTCATTTTTCAATTAAAATTCACAAAAAATCAAAATTTTGTACATTCCATACATGGATCATGCTAGAAGTCACCACTACATGTCCTCCACCTCGTGCTCCTCATCTTTGTGCCATAGTTTTTCTCGTTACTCTTTTTGGTCACATAGAGCTTTGGTTTTCTCAAAATAATAAATTTATAAATGAATAGTAAAAAATCCTATTTGTATTTTAAATTTACAAATTTCTTAGCTATCATTTATTGACCAAAAATTTTAGTGTTCTAATCATAAATATTTTTCTACTAGCTTTATTTAAAAATCATAAAAATTTCTAAAATCCTGACAACATAAAGAATTTTTCTATACTTAAATCATATTTTTGCAAAAAAATTAAAATTTATCTTATTTTTTAGGTTTGCCTAATGTTCTATACATTGTATGCCTTTATTTAATTCTCACATAACTTATATTCTACAAGGTAAATGGAGGTATATATTTTTAAATAATTCATTTTTATTTATTTCTTACTATTTACTATAATTTGCTAGCTCAACATTATATTTTACTATGCTCTTTCCTAAAGTACCATCTTATGTTACAACTTCATGACACATAATGAGATTTCAGTGAGGCATATGTATACACATAATATTTTTAAAAATTTAATAAATACTAATACTTTATATCTTATATGAACCTATTGAGTCTCAATCTTTTTGAGTTCATGCCTTAAAGGGTGCATCAAGAAAGGGGTTGGTAGACCTTTTGGTGCTTTCTAGGATTGTTGGCCCCTATACCATTACCTAAAATCATTAAAAGCTACACTTGTATAATTACCTAAGCAATAAAAACTTGCTTATACACTTCCCTAATTAACTCACCATCCAAAATATCCCCTACTTAATCAAACACCCATTTTATTCATTTTTCCTATTACATCAACTTGATCAACCTTGTTGTGAATTTAGTGCACATTATGGAACACTGTCAGCCCAAGCCAACCTAGTTCGAGGCCTAATAGTTCTATTTATTGCCAAACAAAGTCAACCTAACTGATTATGTTATTTAAATTCCAAGGAAGTTGTAGGATCAATACTTGTCTATAAATAGCCCCTTCACTTCATTTATAGATAGGTATTATTCAATTTTTCATCATTATATCTTGCAAATATTCTTATACTATCATTTTGAGGTTTCATTGCTTAGTTTTTTGCCTTGGAGTAGTAGCACTTGTCTTGTGTAGGTCTTAGATGCATAGGATAAGTCTTGTATCCTAGATATGATCTATTCTTGTGATCCTTGAAAGCCACAAAAACCTATTTGAAATCACAATTGGCTAAAGGAGAGATTAAGGCATGACAAGTTCATTTCAACACCGTAAGTATACTCATAGATCTTCATATTTTGGTTAAGTAGATGTTTTAGAACTAATGGATTGAATTATTTCTCTCCTTATTTATAATATTTTTATATTTTCTTGAATATAATTATCCCTACTTGTTTATTATCTTCCTCATTTGTGCCATATGCTTTGGTTAGTACCAGATTAGCTTGTATCATTAATTACTAGATTAGCTTGTATGTTAGTTTAGAAAATTAGCTAATTTCTATTTATCTCATTATAAGACCTAGATAGTATATGATATAATTTAACTAGAGGCCTTATAAACCTCTCATTTTCCATTATGTAATAAGAGATCCCTTAGTTAGGTTTAGCAGATCCATAATTGGTCATGACCCTGATATAACAAAGTATTGATAAGCATATTGTTATTTGATTACCTTTTTTGATCTTGGATATTATTGAGTAAGATAAGTCGTAGATCTATCTTATTTCACCTAAATACACAAGACATTTTGGAGAATGATGGAGGTCTACATTAGAGGGGCACTAATGATTGATTCAATGGAATAAGCTAATGATGAAGTGTATAATGACCAATAATGAGGTACCAAATGGAAAACCAATGTCTATGCATATGTGTAGTCATTAAAATTTGGTCACGAATATTTGATAATGCTAGTTCTAGACCACTTTCACTTTAATTGATTTGACCACTTAATTTGGATCTATTTCACTACCTCATTCTATCCTAAGCACCTATACAGACTTATTCCTTTCTATGTTTCTATATTATGCCTAAAAAATATTTTAATTTTATATAAACCCCTCTAAGCATTTTTACAGACATCCCATAATCCAATGTTCATACATTTCCTTGTAAAAAAGATTGACCAATACGGGTCAATAGTGGGAATTGGTTTTGACCCGTATGGGTAGATCCTACCTTTCACCCCAAAAAAAGTCACTTTTAAAATTTAAACCCTCCCTTGTAGGTTATTTCATATTTTTATGATAGGCAGCATGAAGTTCTCCCCTTTTGTATTGATATAAAGTAACATCTAAGTCACCTATTCTGTCACTTGGTAATTTCAATATAAAGGCACACTTACTCTATTGTATACTAAGAAAAGCTTCCCTATTCTTCCCAAATATGATTCTAATCATTTAAATCAGTCCTTAATAGAGAAAAAAACCTCTTTTATCTAGGTAAAACAAATAATTATCAAGTATTAAATCCATATTTAGATGTATTCATGTAGAAAAAAGAATACAATTGCACAAAGCACTCTAAGTGGGAGAACTACATGGGATTGATTTCCTTCTTTGAAATATTAGATATTTAGGAAGAGATCAATCATCATGGAGGTGATGGGGTCAACTCAGCCCATTACACTTTGCCTTTTTAAATTTTTTAGGTTTTTAGTTATTGCAAGCCATATGAAGGTTTTAAATTTGAAAAAATTATTCACAGGGCATTTACACGCATCCAAAGGTCAATTTTCTACACACAAGTGTGTTTTAAGCAACCATAGACAATAATTCCTTAATTTCAATGTTTTTTGGTAGAGGATAGAATCAACAAGTAGATGACATTGATTCAAGTTGATCTTATCCCCTTTTAGATGATCCCAATCCTCATAATATAGTTATAGTTCCTATGATACTTGTAAAATCATTTTGAGTTGATGAGTTCTAGTCATTTCTCTATTTCACATAATCAAATAACAAACAATAAACATCTAAGTCTTTTGTAATCATTTATAGTAAGTCTTCTTTCATTCCATCACGCTTTTTTGATTTTGATATATTTCTTTCATTCTATTTGTCAACAATTCTTTTTTTAAATAATTTCTTTCAAATCAATTTATATTAATTAGGTTTACTACATCTATTAATTGCAAATTCTGATAAAACATATTGGTGATCCCATTTATTACTTAAACATTACCAAACCCTATGTTTCCATTAGGGTTCCAATCTTCTTTCTAGGATTCTAAATTGAGTCTTAAGGTTTTATATCTAATCTATAATTTCCCTATATCATTGGTGTAAATTATAAGTTTTATTTTTTGCACAAGGTTTTCACCCTCAATTTTTAATATTAGAGTTACCTTTCCTAGAATTGTAGCTTATCCTCCCACTTGGTTGGATCATATTTGTTCCAAAAAGACTCTATTTTAAAAATTATTCAAGGTTTTTATTATTTATATTGAGTGGATAAAAATCTATTTATTTTTTTCTAAAATATTATACAAATTTTCTAAAATTTAGAATTTACTATTTTTGGTAAATATGTCTTAGAGGACTAATGGTGTACTTATTTTCTAACTAATCTCTATGTTTTGGTCTATCCACAAATTCTAGTTAAAATTATGTAATGGATTTGAAAAATACTTAATGGATTCTTTTTAGTGCTCAATTATTTATTGTGCACACCGTACAATGTTTATATGGGTTTTTTTGGTGTATACTTTTAAATTTAGATAATTATTATTATAATTGTATGGTGTTGGATATAAATGTTCAATACCTTTCATTATTATGAAATAAATTTAAGAATGCTTATGTAAAATAAAATTAGGCTTGCAATCAATCATAATACATATTCTATGTCTATGGAATTCCAAGTAAATTCTACCATCTCTCCTCAAGGTTATGATAGATACTTTCTATTTAACTAGGGCCATGTTGTCACTATCCAAAAAGGTAAGGTGACCCACCCGATAGTTATAAATTAAGGTAACCAACATGTCCTCCATCAACCTTATCTACTTCTCATACATCCTCTTGATTAAATTTTGTATGCATATTGAATTAGAAGTACTTAAGACTTGTGATTGTGAAACTTTTCAAGATAAAATAATCACTATGATAAAGTTCATCATTATAACATAATATCACATCTCACTTAGTCATAGTGATTATTATTATAAAAGTTCATCATGATAAAGTTCATCATTATAACATAATAATATCTCACTTAGTTTTAATACACATAATAATACTTATTCATATATAATATTTATTTTCATGTGTTATATTGATCGTTCATGCATGTTACATAAATAGATTAAAAGTACATTTGATGAGACAATGATGTAAAATTGTTCTTTTACATATTTATTGGTTTTCCATATGTTTTTAGTCACATTCACATATACAATGCAAGCAGCTTGCTCATTACATGTCCATGCCATCATTTTTAGTGCATATTTTCACAATTATACATATTTTAGATTTTTTTTAGATCATTTTTCTTTATTCTACTTTCAAACCCATGGTTATTACTTGTTTATTTGGTTCTAGATAAAAAAAAAATTAAAAAGTACCAAAAAAAATTTAAATATTTTAAAAATCTAAAGTTAGGACTTGAGCATGATTAGACATCTAGTTTACAATAATTTTTACATGTTATTTTTCTCATGTTTGGTAGATAGCATAATCATTTTCTATCACACATGCATTTTATTCAGATTCATGAGTGTTATGGAGGACATACAAATTTCATATTGATTAATATGTTATCCTTGCTTCTACTCAATAGTCTTGCTAAATTAGAGGCATATTTTCTAAAGGTTATAAAATTTACAAATATTACCATTTTATGAATCTTATACTATTAATCTATATTTTATTTTAAAATATCTATCTAACATCTATATCTTATATTGTGACCATGAATATGTTATTTGATAGGATATACTCACATTTCATATACATGGTGTAGACTATTTTTCTAATTATATGTTCCATTAATGTTATTCACTTGTACATAGTAGATTAAATCTTTCTTGTCTATTGTGTTTGACCCTTGGCCCCTGTGTGAAATTTTTTTGACCATCTCTATGAGATTATTGTTTGGTAGTTGTGACATATGAACATGTCCATTGATTATGGCCCTTGGAATTTTATTTTATGTGACATTTTGAACATGTTCCTTATTTACAACATTACTCATGTCCTTTTCATATGCAATCTTTTCATATGTGACATTTGAATGTGTCCCCTATATGTGGCCCTTGGCCTTGTTGTATAACACTATGTTTATTTGTTTTGTTCATTTGTTAAGATTTTTAAGTTTTATAAGTACCAAGATCCATATCATGACTACCTATTATGTATGATTCTATTACAATTCAATACTATGAGCTTCATTGATATATTTTTATAGGCCTTGCCTCATATGTTACATGACTTGAATGGTACATATCTTATTATGTTAACATATTTTTAACATATGATACAATATTAAATGATTACATTTTAATATGGATGATACAATTAAATTTTATTTTTATATGAGTGAATTTTAGGATGCACATTCCATCATCTCAAAAGGGGTGAATTTCAGTGGACTTTTTGTACACAAGATAATCCTCTTTGAGTAAAAATTAGTTTTGGTTACATAATATAGTTTTGAGAGGATTCATAATGATTCAAAATTCAATCATTAGTACAGATTATAGGGACATATTCCATAATTCATGCATATGTACTCAATATTATAAGAACATAGTTAAAAAAATATACAATTTCATGTGCATGATACATATTAATGTGCAAAGCTTTAAATATTATTTATGAATTTACAAATATATTCAGTTATAGATTTATAATTAGCAAAATGAGTGGATGACATAGATTCATGTGCACTATACTATCTTCTAAATTCAAGGGATATTATACAAATTCATGTATATTTTTAAATATTACTTGTTATCTGTAAACATGGTAGGAGCATGTATCTTCTCCATTATCTTTTGATCATGCATTCAATAACTAAGGAACAAAGTGAAAATAAAATATACAATTTATTTTCAATGGTTGATTTAGATAAAATTCGTGATAAATAATTTATAGGTTTAATGCCCTCTAACATTATTTTTTGTGAATCTAGTATGGATTCCAACATGTTTCATGTATTTGGGTTAGAAATACCAACAACATAAGTTGAGTTTTATTGCATCCCTCAATGGGTTATATTTTATATTCATGTTCAATTTAAATTGGGGCTTGATCACCTTTCATTCACCTTTGGTTTATCTAATTAACCAAATTCTTCTTCAAATACTTTTTAAAACGCCAATTCTCCAATTCTTCAAGAAATCATCATCTATAAGAAATGTTACAAGAGTAAAATTAGGTTCACACATACACGTGTACTCCTTATTCTTTTCAATATTTTCAAATTGAAGTTACATTTTGATATTTAATTTCACATATGGACATTAACTAATTTTACATCATTGCAAGTTTTTCATTGAACACCTTGTATGATTAGAGATTTCTCTTAAAGGTAAAATTTTTTTTACACACTTAGGTATATCTTTCATTTTAATCTCATAATTAAATATCTAGAATAAAGATTTTTTTTTTAGGGTGGGGAGGAGGGGGAGAAGGTGGGGTAATGTATTCACGTAAATTTGGTCATGAATGCTTGATACTGAGAGTTTTGGATCACTTTCACTTTAATTGACTTAAGTACTTAATTTTGGACCCATTTTGCCACATCATTTTATCCTAAGCATTTATACATACCTATGCATGTTTAATTTCTATTTTATGACTTAAAAAAAGTTTTAAGTTTTTAAAAACCCATCTAAGCATTTGTACAAACATACCAAATTCAAAATTTCACATGTTTCTTTACAGGATAGGATCAAACAATATGGGTCAATAGTGGTAGTTAGTTTTGAGCCCTATGGGGTCAATCCTGAACTTCAACCCAACAACAATTATTTTTAAATTTTGGACCCTATCTTACATGGTCCCATGTTTTTAGGATAGGTAACCTAAGGTTCTTCTATTTTGAATTTATATAAAGGCACATCTAAGTCACTTATTTTATTAGATGAAAATTTTAATATTGAGGAACACTTACCCTATTGCACACTGAGAAAAGTTTCATTATTCTTCCCAAATATGACTCTAACCCATTTGAAATAATCCTTAGCCAATTAAAGATTCTATTTTATCTAAGTCAAACAAAGCACTATCAACTATTCAACCCATCTCAAGGTGCATTCATTTAGTAAAAATAACATAATCACACAAAGCACTCTAAATGGGATATTGATGAGACCATGAAATGGTTCATTATATCAATAAATACCACCATTTTATCTTGCATAAATCATTTTTTAGAAGTAGATTTAGATATAGTTTTAATAACTTATACTTGTTTTAGAATGAAATATAGGATATATATCTAGTCTATTATTTATAAGTCATTGCATTATATACTATTATTATTTTATAACAAGTTATTGGAGAAAATATGTTAAATTTTGTACATGTAGATTGAAATGAGATAGCAATGAGATAACAAAATTTGACATTATCAATGAAAAAATTAGGAATAATCTTCATGAGCTATGAAGATCTTCAATAGTTTCAGTCTTGTGCAAGATCATATAAGGCATACAAAAAACTTTGTATACATATATTATTTATGTAGTTGATTTTGATATATATGTATTATTTATGTAAGATCATATAAGGCATACAAACAATTTTGTATCAACTAAAAATAGGTATTATGTTTCTATGTTAATTTTTTTTGATGTTTTAGTTATGAAGGTGTAAGGATAAAATTGATAGGTTTTATAAAATAGAAAAGAATGCATCAATAATGTTTCTAAATTTGAATCTAATTACATCTTGGATTCCTTTGAAACATTAGACAAGTTCAAAATATGAATCATCTTGATCTGATTCCATATGCAAAAGTTATGAGTGTTTTAGTTGGCTCTATACATGCATAGTTCTAGCTCTAGAGTACATCGGTCTAGTTCTAGAGTCCATCAGTATAGCTTTGGAGTTGCACAAAATTAGACCTGAATATGTTCAAAATTAATTTTGGGATTTAGAAGAATACATCAAACATTAAGAATGTTTTGATAGAAATTTATGTGTGTGTGTGTGTGTTTATATATATATATATATATATATATATATATATATATATATATATATATATATATATATATATATATATATATAATATATATATATATATATTATATATATAATATATATATATATATATATCCCTTCCAAAAATAAATATCAACAAATACAGAATCTTACAATGATAGAGACATGAAGGAAAAGAGTTTCAAAGATGATTGCTACCTATTTTTAAATATCTATTTATAGTATTTCTTAAAATAGGTCTTCTGAAAAAAGAAAGATATTTATAGTAATCCAACTACTATGAATATCTCACATATAAAAATTGTTGTAAGGAACTAAATTTGTTAAATTGTTATTTGTTATGTTGTAATAATAAGAAATCAATTCCATACTAATTTGTTAGTTAGAATAAATATTAGTTATAAATCGATTTGTTAGGTTATTAGGATTAAAAAATTAGTTCCAAATTAATTTGTTAGTTTATTACTCTCAAATAAGAAGTTGTTAAAGAATTTGTATTATAAATATAACATTTTCATTCGTTGTGAGAGTTAGTAAGAATTTAGTAATAAGCTATTGATAAATTAGTAGTTTTTAATAGATAGTATCAGAAGTTATAACTGATTTATTTCTAGATTGTAAGTATTTTCAAAAGTAATGAGAAGTTGATAAAGGTTTTTACAAAGCCAAGTGTTATTCCAATCCTATTCTAAGGGAAAGCAAGGGCCCACTCAACTAAGGAAGCATAATTTATGTGTGGTATTTATATATTTGTTTCATATTTTTGTGTGTTTTAAAGTTTTCTATATCTTATGCAATGTATTGTTATATATATTTCACCTACAAGATTGTGTGTTAATGTGTGTGTTTCCAATAAGATTAATTTTAGTCATTTGAATTTAAATAATCTCTCTTTCAAAGTGTTTACATTTCAACAACTTAGATTAATAGTGTGTGTGTTTACATTTTTGTAAAAAGAATTAATGTATGTTTACTTTAATGCAATTTAAGTTTCAAATAAGTGTGTTTCCTTACAAGATTTTCAATTTAGCATGTGTATTTGATTTTACAAGTAATAGGTTAGTTTTTAAATTCAAGAAAATAGATTATATATTTAGAAGTAAATGATCCACAACTTT